>OY855903.1:47981149-48356149 GCA_963693305.1 Meandrina meandrites
ACTAACTCATATCATGTCTCACCTTAAGTTATTATTTGGCCTTTTAATAAATTATCCACAATGCTTTTTTACATTCTTCGGATGAAAATGAAAACAGCGGATGTGCCAAACGTGGGTCAAGAATCTGATGAACTTGATTGAAATGCGGCATTATTAAATTTGGATCATAAGTAAATAGCTTTGTCTAAGAGAAACAGACCGTAAATTGAAGGGGCTTAATCTTATTTTTAGCACGAATGTCTCGTATTAATTATCTGTTAAATAGGCAGCCAGGCAAAGAAAATTACTTTGTTTTCTTGAGCTAGCTAGTAGCGTGAACAGCTCGAAGCCCTTCTCCTGAGGTAAGTTTCTTGCTTCAATTTTAAAATCATTACTTTCTTTTGCAACAAATAACATAAAAAGGTGTTAAAGAAGTTTGATTTCTTTTTTTGTTCACTTTTACATTACTTTATGATAACAATACACTACAATCGCAGTACACTCGTTTGAGTTTTTCGTTTATCACATGGTCCTAAATTTCCGGTGGCGCTATCATCCTAGCCATAATATTTCTGATTTTGAGTGTTTATTTTAAGACCTGAACAAAGATGGCAGTTTGTAGGCTCAGTGAAAGTAGCAATTATATTCAATTTGGACATCAAAACTCTCGAGGAAGGATTCTCAAAATTTCATTGCTGTTTACTTCGAATTAGAGCAAAAGGACTGTAGTTTGAAAATAAAGAAAAATTACTGCGGGTGAATTACTTTTAGGTGTCAAACGAGAGCGCTGAAACTGGAAATTTGCAAAATTACAGAAATAGATCACCTTTTATTGCCTTTGAAATCTTCAAAGAAAAAGGTATCTGTATCACATCGCAATAAAGGTTCTAAAATGTCTGTCATAGTTTTTTTCATTTGGTTGATTAATCTGACTCGAATTTTGAAGAGAAACGCTTTCTGACCATCGACAAGAACCTTTAATAGCACCTTCCCAGACGGGTTTTACCGCTAGCTCTAAGCTATCGAGGATTAAAGTATTTCAAAACGTTTGAAATATTATTACGTTTACGATTCTTTTTGAACCTGTAAGTCACTTCAAGAAAACCGCTAGTCAACTGAAAGCGACAAAAATTACATTGGAAATGTGTGCGAGGTTGTGACAGTCGTCGTACACAAATAAATAAGCGAATCATACGTGAAATATTTCCACGTAACAGTTTTATATAAGACTTTTATATAAGTCAAGACGCTTTCCTCATTTCGTTCGTTCATGTGCCATTAAGGTCCATGTGTTTACATTATCTCATTTTCATGTCTGAGCGCTCACTTCATTGTACTCAGTACGCTAAACAACTTCCGTTTGCAAGCAACAAATTCTGGAGAACCTTTGGAGGTTTCTTCATCTTTCAGTGAATTTCTTAAAATGACATTTCACGTAATTGTGACACCAAACTAAAAATTGAATCAAAAATTAATGTCTTTTGTTTCGGCTGCCGAAGAGGAACCAAAGAATGAACTGAACTGGCAAAATTTACCCAGACACTCAGGAATCCACTTACATATTCAATAGATTCGAAGACGAGAAAAAAAATTCTGGAACCAGGTGCAGAAAACAAATTAAAAATAATCTGTCGCAGTTGGTTGTTTGTAAACGCGTAATTGCGTAACGGCATAACGGCGTAACAAAAATGGACGTAACATGAGTTTTAATGTTTCTTTTTTCTCCTTTTTATTTTTATAGCCACATCGTAATTAGTAACGTTAATTACTATCATATCTTCGTTTTCTACCTTTTGCCAGACATTACGTAAAACGACGTTATAGTTAGTCGAGCTTCTTTTGTTCACCTCTTTATCTAATATTACTTTATGATCAATTTTGACCCCCAACGTAGACTCCTTTGAAAATTGCTGAACCTCATCCACTTCTAGAAAATAGACCTCTTACGTTTCGTTTGTTTTGTCCCATTTCAGACCACGTGATGTTACCCTTGAGAATAATTTCTTTCAACTTCAAAAGAACAACTCTCTAGAGAATATCACGTGATCTGAAGTGATACTTTACATACGAAGCTTAAAAGGTCTATTGTTTAAAACGCAGCACCCAAATATTCATATCTTTTTCATCAATTTTGTTGCCTTGAGCTAGCTAACAGCTCAAAAACCCTCTCCAGAGGTAAGTTTCCTGTTTCAATTTGAAAATTCAAATAAGTTCTTGTCCTACCATTTGCCAGACATCACATTGAATTCCATTCAGGGGCGCTGCATGTGCAGTGGAATTTTGTTTCAGATCATCTCAGTGAGAGAGTAGTGCGATTATGGCTACATCAGAAAATGGTATACACCGGTTTAGGGCTACTAATCTCCGATTCACCACTTAACGTTTTGAACGATTTTACCTAAAGCTCTTTCTAGAAATCAATCTCCGATTCTACTATTCTTCCGATACAACGATTTTACTTGAGGTTCCATCTAGAATCTTAATTTAATTTTAGAAAACAGTCTCCGATTCTACAATTCTTCGGATTCTACGATTTTAATTGGACGTTCCATCTAGAAATCAACCTCCAGTTCTACTATTCTTCCGATTCTACGATTTTGCTTGACGTTCCATCTAGAAATCAACCTCCAATTCTACGATTCTTCCGATTCCACGATTTTACTTGACGTTCCACCTACAAACTGAATCAATCTCCGATTCTATGATTCTACTGATTCTACGAATTTATTTGACGTTCCTTCTAGAAATCAATCATCTCTAATCCTGCTATTAATATATTGTTCCGTACCTACCATTTTCATGCTAAAATCATCTAAGATAATACAATCCTTCCAATTCTTCGATTTTACTTGTTTACCTGTTTTGGCTCCTGCATGGATTAAACAACGAGGTATATTCATGTGCAGCGCCCTGGAGATTAAAGTTTGTATGAGTCACGAGTCAAATTTTGAATAATAGTTATTAGTTTGAAAATAATGCTGCTGTTACTAACAAATAAATACAAGCTTACCTCGAGCAAACCGGCGTGGAACTAACCGCAAGCAAACTGGGGTGTAACTAACCGCAAGCAAACTGGACTGGTAGAACTTGGATAATCGGAACAATCGGAGAATCGCAAGATTCTTAGAATGACGGGTATAATCGGAAGAATCGTATAATCTGAAAAATCGAAGAATCTTGAAGAACTTGAACAATGAGAATAATCGGAGAATCGGAAGAATCGTGAAACAAATTTCATATTTTGCTAATCTCCGATTTAGCCATAATCGTACTTTTGTGCTCAGTGACTGACTTTACCCTTAAGCAACTTTCTAGAAAAGTAAAAATGGCTCCCTCAATTAAGGAACTCAGCTTGAACTGTTTATATGTTAAATCATTTCCAATAAAATGTGTGATTTTAACTTTTAATCTTATTAATTAATATTATCCCTCATCTTAAGTTAGTATAATTGTAATCCTGTTATTATAATACATATCATAATACAGCAGTCAAACATTCATTTCTTTTCTATCTAGTCTGTTGTCTTGAGCTAGCTAGCGTTAACAGCTCGAACCACTTCTTCAAAGGTAAGTTTCTTGCTTAAATTTTAAAATTCGAATATCTTCGTGTCCTGCCATTTGCCAGACATGACATTGAATTCGATTCAAGGGCACCGGACCCTTGCTTATCTATAAATTCATGAGCCAAATTTCTTGATCCTTTATTTGCCTTCTATCATTCCTTACAAACATGTACATTATAATCAAATAATTCATGATAAGGCAGAAGATCCAGTAAGTTCTGTAATTATCATAATTGCTAAGTGATGAAATACAGAAGGAAGATTACCATACTAGTTACGTAGATCAGAGATGTAATCTGATTAGTTGCCCATTATAAGGTTGATTTTGAACGTATAGTTTTGGTCCTTTTTAAACAAATTGAAAGAATTAATAAAACAGTTCCACATAATTGCAACCTATATACCTGAGGGGATATTTTCCCTAGTTTGTTTGTTTGTTTGTTTGTTTGTTTTTTAATAAAATATACATCTTTGATGCTGATCGTGTATTTTAAGAATGGTTATTTTCATTGTTAACAAAGAAATTTTTTAAATATGCAAAAAGATTGTCGTAGTTACACTGTTTTTTAATAAGAACCTTTTTTATAAGAACGTTGAGGCTGAGATTTAGCGATTGTTTTTAGATGAAGTAAGTTTTATTATTATTCAAATGCAATTAATTAAACATTGCAAGCAAACTTAAATAAAATAGAGTAGAAACAAACCAAACAACAACAGTTAACTACAGTATAACAATTCTCCAATACACCATCATGGAATAACAAAATTTTAAGAATATGCTTAGAACATACCCCAGGCTGAGAGTCGGAGAATGTCTTTTATTGTTTTTTAATTTCTTGTTGAATAAGCAGTGTAAATAAATGCACACAAAACTGTGGTCTAACAGTACAATTAATAAACTAAATGCTTAAAAGGAAATGCTGTTTATTTTTGCATGATAGAGTACGTAGAACATCTCAATTTGTAGTCCAACTTAGATTCTACTTCTTTCTTGTTGTTAAGGACTATTGACAGGATGATAATGAAATACAATAACATGTACCTTAAGAACGTGGTAAGAACATTTTTAGCCTCAAATCGTAAAAAATAAGAACGCTCAGCCTCAAAATTAGACGTTTTTTATAAAAAAAAATAGCCAAATTTCTTGTGGGAATGTATATTTAATATAACTTAATTTAATTCTCCGAATTTTGAACATTGATTCTTCTAAGTCTTATTAAGGATATTAGGGGATAAAATGGAATTACATCATGGTTGTAGTTTTACTAGCAGCTGGCAGGTGACCTGAGAGGTTTTAATTTTGCAAAGCTAAACTGAAAATAATGCGATTTTGTGTCCAAGTCTCAGCAAGAATAGCGCACTAAATTAAATAAGTATATAACCTAGCGATAAACCATAACCTCTTTTGTGCCCTGACA
This sequence comes from Meandrina meandrites, assembly GCA_963693305.1. Taxonomy (NCBI): domain Eukaryota; kingdom Metazoa; phylum Cnidaria; class Anthozoa; order Scleractinia; family Meandrinidae; genus Meandrina; species Meandrina meandrites. The sequence goes on from OY855903.1 coordinate 47,986,110, forward strand.
GAAAGAAATTTCTCGAATTCATGAATTGCTAGAAGTTATTGGCTTCTTAGAGAGTAAAAATGTGAAATCAAAACTCTAAAACGTGCGCTCTTCTTTTTTAATGGGAGTTTTTTAATCCGCTTCTGTCAGCCAGGACACAATCACGTGTACACCAAGTTTATTGTTCTTCGTAAATCAACTCCCGAAATTCTGTATCGGCGGAGAAAACGTGGACACAAAATTGCAGATTTTGCCGCTTCCGAGCACCTTCCGTGTCAATGTTTACAACAACGTGCGCTTCATTCAAAGCTGCGATTCTAATTATGCTGAATTATGATAATTCGCTACGTTCCAGCGCACGGGACACAAAGCCGAGAACAATGCCGTGTAATTAATTATACAAAGAACTTTAAGAACCATATTTCAAAATATTTTGATTGTGTCGTCCTTAGTCTACGGAGTTCGTGCATACTCTTTAAATAAATACATACATAATGAAAGCAGGGGTCCTGCGCGATCATAAAGGGACTGAGTCACTTGTGACGCATGCGCGAGACGGTTGGGCAAGCTCGGCTATTTCAATTATCGTCGGGAGAATCGTTTTCTGTTTTCATCGAGTTATATCTCAACCATCCTTGAGAAGTTTGTCTACATATTTCTTTTCGAACTCTCCCCATCATTCGCAGAACCATTTTGCCATTTTTTTTTTTGAGGTTTTCGCTTTTAGAGCAATTATTGGGCACAACTACGTTAACGTATTATGCCTTTGCATGACAGTCATAGAACTGGCAGCAGCTTGTTGGCTAGATGTTTCCTTCTGTTTACTGCCTATGTGGATCGCTGAAAGATACCAAAATTGCGGCTCAGGAGAGATCAACCTTTTGCAAGTGATATTTCAACAAAAACAGCGAGAGACGCAGCACTTTGCAGTGTTGTGTTTGTCTTAACGTACATGCATTTTGACGGTAGGCTTGTTCATCGAAACACATCCGTTCGCTATACATTGCAGAATTTATTTTTGCTCGCTCTTCATAGCTAGCCATTTAGCATTGAGTTCAATACCAAAGATATTGCTTTGTTTTACTTGGCGTTGCAGTGATTCGCGATATGATCAAACAATTTATGGAAAACAGGCGTCTATGCGGTCATGAATCGTTTGAGTCGCATTCGGCATGAACATGCATGAGGGCAGTGGTATATAAAGTTTTTAAAATCTTGAGCGTTTGGAATCTCTTTTCCTCTTTGTAAGGGGGTATAATTATAAAATTAAACTTCGATTTATTTTGTTTGTGTATGTTGTCTGCCGGCGTTAATTCGCTGAAAACGGCACGCTAAGCTGAAACATTACGCACTTGTGGGTAATTAAGACTTCGCTTCTAACGTCTTTACTGAAGCAAACAAACAAAATTATCTTATATTCTTTTTATGCTCGAGGATGAATTTTGCAGAGTTTGATTTTATGCGTCCAGAGCAGTAAAGTGTTTATCGGAATGTTATCGTAATTATCATACCCATGGCGCTTGTACGTGCTCTCTGTCGTGTTTCTTAATGTATTAGGGCGCGCAACAATTCTATTTTGACATATATGCAACACAAACTAATAACCCCAGAGCGCAGAATCACCAGCTGACACCTAGGGGCAAGTTTCTTGCTTCAATTTTAAAATCATTCATATCTTCGTTTGCCAGACATTACATACAAAGATGTTATAGAAGTCTGCTTTCTTATGTTCGCTTTTATATTACTCCATAAGCAGTTTTAATTTGCTATCACAGAACACTCGTTTCAGATTTAAATCTAGCGCACAGTTTTCCGGTGGCGCTAACATCCCAGCCATATTCTTTCTGATTTGGATTGTTTACTTTTAGACCTGAACAAAGAGGGCAGTTTGCGGGTTTAGAAAGAAGCAGTTTAATTTTGACATCAAAAGCCTCTAGAAAGGATTCTCAATATCTCATTCTTTTTACTTCAAATTAGAGCGAAAGGACTGTAGTTAGAATATATAGAAAAAAACTCTGCGGCCAAATTACTTTATGGTGTCAATCGAGAGCGCTGAAAAGTGGAAATTTGGAAAATTTACATATTAGATAATAAAGAAATAGATCAGCTTTAAAGCAAAAGATATCTGTATCACATCGCAAATGAAAGGTTATAAAATGCCATAGTTTTTTTCATTTGGTTGATTAATCTGATTTACCGCTAGTCAAGAATCACTTCCTAATTGATGAGATATTTCAGGAATTACGAGAGATACTACTTGTATTTCCATACTCTGCTTTGTTTTCATTTGAATAGAAGCCCCTTTGGTCTCGCTTTCATATACTCGACCCAAGCTCTTCCGCGCGTTCCGCCATTTATGAATAAGGTGTACAGCCACCGCATCGCAATTAATAACCGTTACGGTAATTTCTATCATATCTTCGTTTTTTACCGTTTCCTAGGCATTTAGCGAAAAGAGGCTATGGAAGTCGCGTTTATTTTGTTCATCTCTTTAATGCTACTTCATGATCAATTTTGAGCCTCAATGTAGTCATTAATCCTTATAGCCCTTTTTAAAATCACTGAACCTGATCTGCTTCTAGAAAATACACCTCTTTAGCTAAATTTGTTTGTCGTTCCGTTTCAGACCACGTGATGTTACCCTTGAGAATAACGTCTTTCAACCTCAAACAAATAGACGGGATTCGGCTGACGTGTTTACGTCCTTGTTGCTATGCAATTCACTTGATTTTGGAGGTTCGAACAAACCCCATACACTCAGAATTTACACTCAGTTGAGTTTGACAAATTGCACAATTATTGTTACCTCCCAAATGAATTACCACTTGATCTAATATATATAATTTCCGGATGGACAAAAGAACAACTCTCTAGAGAGTAACACATGATCTGAAATGAGCAATTTACATAAGCAGCGAAGAAGCGCTATTGTTTACAGTGCTGCAGTCGATTCATGACTTTTTCATCTAGTTTGTTGTCTTACTAAAAAAGTAAACCAGCTAAGCTAGCAGCGTTAAGAGCTCGAACCACTTTTGCAAAGGTAAGTTTGTTGCTTCAATTTTAGAATTTGAATATCCTCGTGTCCTACATTTGCCAGAAATTGCATTGAATTCGTTTCGTGAGCGCTGTGCTGTGGAATGTTGTTTCAGACCATGCATTTAAACTTACGCAATTTTGTATAAAAGCAAAAATGGACCCCTCAATTATCTGTTCAAGTGGTTTCTAAAAACGTGTATGATTTTATTTTTCTATCTAATTGATTCATATTATGCCTCATCTTCCTCATCTTAAGATATTAGCGGAGCTCCCGCACGCGCCGGTTATGATAAAAATATTCTGGCTTCAAAAATACATGATATAGTAACATCAAGATGGGCCTTACGGGCCACCGTACCAAACCGAAGGGAACTGTGTCAATATACTTGAGAAATCGGCTTTAGTTTGCCTTTTTATGAATTATCCACCACGCTTATTAGATTTTGAGGATCAAGTTTAAAAACAGCGGATGTGCAAAACGTGGGTCAAGATTTTGACGAAACTTGACTGAAATGCGGCATTAATTGAGCGAATTGAAGGGGCTTGATCTTAGTTTAAGCAAGAATGTCTCGTAATATCTGTTAAATAAGGCGCTCAGGTAGAGAAAAGCCCTTCTCCAGAAGTAGATTTGCTGCTTAGCGCTTCAATTTTAAGGTCATTCATGTCTTCTTGTCCTATCATTTGCCAGACATTACAAATAAAAGTGGGTCCGCAATGCGTACATATGTGGACTTTCATTTGCTTTTGATAACAAATGAGTAGATGAGCCAATGTTAGACCTTTTTATAGACGTTTGCTTCTTGTTTCCGGTTTGGCAATAGACCTCGGCGCTCTGGCGCTTCGCGCTCTGTGAGCTCGACTTGTAGGCAAGTCTAAGTATCGGTCAAATATGAGTTGACATTCACTTGAAACTCGAGATGATAAAAAACTTATCAATCAACTTTTCTTATGACCATGAAAGAAAAACTACTTTTTCATTTTGAGAACACACCTTGCAATTTACCCTGAAGATTGCCTTAAACATTGAAATGCAGTCCAATTTAAATTGTGCCAGAGAAGCGGAAAACCTGGGACAAGACCTGACAGTATCTCTATATGATTATATGAAAAGCACGGGGATGTTCGTCGGAGAATTTGATCTACTGATTCTACTCCTGTAACGGATAACATTACAAACAATACAGCAAGGTTGATACAAGGTAAAAAAAGTAGACTTTGTTTCTCGAAAGCCCCGGAGACCTTTTGGGACCGCAAAGTCACTTTCAGTTATCTGTATTTTAAAAACAGAGAAGTGTATAGGCCAGAAACTTTGTTTGAAGAGAACTTCTGTTCATATTAAAAAATATCATAGATTAGACACCTCTGTAATCATCAGGTTTAAGATTTTGCTATGGCTTTCCGAGTGCGAAAACTTTTCAGGACCTTTGAGAAACGGACCCCAGAATTGATATAGCACGGCTGCAACCGTGGACAGCTGTCTTGGTGGTGTCTCTCAAAGTCTACTTTTTCATGTAGTATTAGTCTACTGTATTATTTGTAATGTTATTTTATTTTTTCGGCTGATCGAATCTTTTGTATATCCCACGTTAGCAACATTATCGTTGGCAGTCCCTTGCTGTTTCGAGTTTTACTTTTCCCGTAAAGGATGGCAATCTGGGCTTGGCTCAACTTTTTTTTTTTAGCCCCCAAGCTAGAAATACCATTTAAAAACACAGACAATTCAACAAAGAGCTACAGTCACTTTGGATAAAAACATTGGCAACATGTCCTTAAAACCAAAAGAAGATGTCTGTTGGGACCATTCATATGACAGTCTCTTGCGGAGGTGGGGGGGGGGGGGGGGGGGGGGGTCCTAGAAATAGACAAATAAGATCTTTAAATTGAAATTAGAACAATAAAATTAGTTATTAAGAACAAAAACAAAATCTTACCACTAGAAATCGGGGATACTAATTTCAGTTCATTCATAAATAAATATTTCGCGGAGTATGTAGACTGTCTGAACGCTTGTGTAAACATGGTAAACAACAGCTGAACTCATTAATTAACTCATTTTCTTTGTATGCGTTGTTTTTATATATAAATTTCTCGTAATAGCTTTTATCGCCTTTCAACAAGATTTCACTAATAATTTCTTGATGCAAGATGGCAGATGAATACTTTTTTTCAACCTAAAATTATCATCGTTCTTGAATTACTTTTCGAGTGGAGTCGACGAGTTGCGAACGACACGTTTTATAATTATCAGTAATTTAGTTTACCGCACGGTTTCAATGCATACATTTTTCGGTTCAAAATAAGTTTTATGCGATTCACACTTACTTTTTACCAGCAGTTTTGAATTCGACATCAGTCAGATTGCGTTATTCAAATTAAACTTGGGAGAGATCCAAGACAATAATGAATGCGGGAAAGCCCCGTGAAAACAACTTGATTAGTGAACTTGTTTTGTTTTGACTCGTTGTGTATCCATTCTACCGTTCTAAAGATTCTGTGTGGCAAAGCTGAAACAAAACAACAAATATCCAGATATTTGCTAAATAATGCGAATCAAGCGAATACAGCAACTGAGGTCCAGTCGAACACAAATAGCGCGCGAAAAGTGTAAAAAATAGCGTTACCTTTGCCCGCAGTTAAGTCGAACGCCATGCAAATATAAAGATTAATGAAAGTCAAGTATTTAGCATGCGTGATGCTTTCTTTGTGGCGTCTCGTGGGCAGTTCATTTCCCGGGTTCACGTCCAACTTAACATTAACTCCCTACAAAACTTCGGATTTTCCGAACACCCTCGAAAGCTTCCGAAAGCGCTGACACGAGTTATCACGGAAATTGACGTCCCAATCGGGAAAACTGCACGATCGCAATATGTGGATTTTCACACTTCGTGTGAAAGTCCACATAAAAACGATGTTTCAGAACTTGGGTTTCTTTTGCTCAATGTTATATTACTTTATGATCAGTTTTGTACATCAACGTAGCATCGTTTGAAAATCGCTGAACATGTTTCGCTTCTAGAAAATTGTTTACAATGCAGCACTCAACATTCACACCTTCTCTTTCTATCTACCGGTCGCGCTGGTCGGATTTTTTGTTTATTTTCAAATATTTGTCATCAGTTCCGTTCTACAAGTGCGCGAGGCGGTGTTTATCTTCCGAGCAAAATTTTACCAAGCCGTTCCAAACTTGAAAGGCGCCGTCGTCCTGCCTCGGAGTTGGGCAAATTTTTGTCAAGTGCCAAAACTGTCAGATTTTTCAATTTGCAGGCGTTAATCTGAATGAAAATGACAATCAAGTAAACGTGATCTCGCTTGTAAAGAGTATATTTACGCAGAAGCCCGTCACTGTATTTAATTTTTGCGTGGCAATCGAGTTGTGAAGATGGAAAAAGGCGAAGACTATAACGACCATTATTCTTACCTAGAGAATCCATATTGCTATTGCTCACAGATGTTTGTTCTAGTTGCACCTCCAAGTGCAAGTATTCCTGGATCGGTTCTATATTCAAACCGCCCGAGTACAAGAAGGTGTTTGATTTCAACATTGACACTTTGTCGCTACGAAATATTTTGGGATTGGTGTTTTCAAGTGCTTACGCGATTCAAATATTTTAGTGTTTACGAGTTTTCAAGTGCATATGTTATTCAAAATCTTCTAGAGACAAGATTTGTCGAGATTTTTGGCAGAGCCATACAAATTTTGTCAGCCTAGTGCGTAGGGTCTCTCTTCTGTCCGGTTTACATTAAATGAAACAAACTTAGAACTTAGAAGTGTTTCGGATCGGAATTATAAAAGAGTGGAGCGCATGTAGAAGTCATTTATTGCATGCCGCATCAAAGGCCATGATTTTTAATCACGGCGAAGACAGCTGGCTGTTCACCAAACTGAAGAAAACAGTTTCGATATTGTTAAGAAATCGGCCTTATTTCGCCTTTTTAGAAATTATCCACTAGGCTATTAGATTTTGAAGATGAAATCTGGAAAAAGCGGACGTGCCAAACGCCAGTCAAGATGAAATGCGGCTTTATTTGATTTAGGATCGTTTAGTAAATAGCTTTGTTCAAGGGATACAAAGCCTGAATTGAAGGGGCTTAATCTTATATGCTATTATCTGTTGAATCGGGCAGAAAATTAGTTTGCTTTCTTGAGGTACTATATAGTAGCGCTAACAGCTGCGACCCCTTCAACAGAGGCAAGTTTCTTGCTTCAATTTTAAAATTCGAATATCTTCGTGTCCTAACATTTGCCAGACATAGCATAGAATTCGATTCATGGGCGCTGTGCAGTGGAATGTTGTTTCAAACCATGCATCTAAATTTCGTTGAAAAGTAAAAGTGGACCCCACAATTTAGGATTTAACTCAAATTGAGCAGTTTATCTGTTCAATCAGATCCTAAAAACATATGAATGATTTTAAGCTCACGGTTTTCATTCATCTTGAGTTATTATACTTGCAATCCGGTTGGTTAGTTAGTTGGCAAATACACGACCCCTCAAGCATGTAGCTGCTTTAAGACCGATCGTGTTTAAATCAAGGTTTATTATTGTATTATTGCATTAAAAAAGAAGTTATGGAAGTCGAGTTTGTTTTGCCCATTTATTTCATTATCAGTTTGGACCCTCGACCTAGACTCCTTTGGAAATCTCTGAACCCGATCCGCTTCTAGAAAATTGTTTACAATGCAAACATTCATATATTTTTAATCCAAAATAGTTTGTCGTTTTCCCTGTTTATAAAGTAACCTAAACAAACTGAGACCTTGGAAGTGTTTGTGTGTTTATCTTATTGTTTTGGAATTGTAAGAGCATAGTCTTGGAGCGCAGAAGTCATTTTCACTCATAATATGGCATATCAGGGCATGATCATTAATCATGGTATGGACACAGGGCGCCCGCAAAAAAAAAATGTTTGTGTGCACATTAACATTTTTATAGCGAATGTGTAGGATTTACACGGCAATTCATAGATCTACACAACCCAGAGGGAGCCCTCCAACAATAACGAGTAACAAAAATTTTTAAGCCGTCCGAATGCGTAGCTAGAAGAAGTTATGCCAAGGGAAATCGCTATTCCTAGTCTCTTTCCGATTGGATACGATTAAACAATTTGCTGTTCAAACTTCCGTTCCGTGGCCAGGGATGCATAGACAAAACCAATACTCACAAGCATGGGGAGTGATGTTAATAGCGCGACACAACCAGGGGACCCTAACGCATTTACGACGGCAACGCTCAAGTTTGCCATTCCAAGGGAAACGAACGACAGTACACAACAGGTAAGATAAATTTAAGTTTATTCAGCATGCATTTGTTCATGTTTTGTGTTATTATACGCGATTCTACGAACCGTTCTCTTAATCCCATACGTTAGCTATGAGAATGCTAATGCGCATGCACACAAACAGTTTTTTCGCGCGCCCTGTGTAGGCAGCTGGCTGTTCACCAAATGAAAGAAAACTGTGTCGATATTCGAAAGATATCGGCTTTATTTTGCCTTTTTTTTAAATTATCCAGCACGTTCTTTACAAATTGAAGATGAAATATGAAAACAGCGGAGGTGCAAAACGTAGGTCAAGCTTCAAAAGAACTTGATTGAAATGCGGCATTGTTTGACCAGGATCATTTTGTAAAGAGCTTTGTCCAAGAGAAACAGAGCGTGAATTGAAGGGGCTATAGCAAGAATGTCTTGTTTTGTCTGTTAAATAAGGCAGCCAAGCAAAGGAAATTGGTTTGTTTCCTTGAGCTAGCTAGTAGCGTTAAAAGCTCGAACTCCTTCTCCAAAACTCGAATACCTTCGTGTCCTAACATTTCCAGACATTACATAAAAGTATGTTGTAGATTGAATTTTACTTTCATTTTACTTCAAGATCAGTTTTGACCCTCGCCGTGGACTCTTTTGAAAACCACTGAACCCGATCCGCTTCTAGCAAATTGTTTACAATGCAGCAGTCATACATTCATATCTTTTTCATCTAGAATAGTTTCTCTTTTCCGCTGTTTATATACTAACTCAGACCTTGGAAGTGTTTGTAGGTTTATCTTATTGCTTCGGAATTGCAAAATCGTAGTCTTGGAGCGCAGAAGTCACTTTTACTGATAATATGGCATCTCGGGGCATAGTTGCTAATCACGGCATGGACAGCTGGCTGTTTACCAAACTGAAGAGAACTGTGTCGATATTCTTAACAAATCGGCTTTATTTTGCCTTTTGAAAAATCATTTACCATACTCTTTAGATTTTGAGGATTTGAAAACAGCGGATATGCCAACCGTGGGTCAAGACTCTGACGAACTTGATTGAAATGCGGAATTAATTGATTTAAGATCATTTAGTAAATAGCTTTCTCCAAGACAAAACAGAGCGTGAATTGAAGAGGCTTAATCTTATTTTTAGCAAGGATGTCTCGTATTATCTGTTATATAAGGCAGAAGGCGAAAATATTAGTTTGTTTTGTTGAGTTTCTAGCGGCGTTGACTGCTCGAACCGTTCTCCAGAGGTAAGTTCCTTGCGTCAATTTAAATTCCGCAAATTGAACCAATATAATGAAGGTGACGTTTTTCTACCTTGTTATTTTCAATCTTTTGCTCTAGTTTTTAGTTCAACCGATGTAACCGGTTTATATCGGTTGGCTTTATGCATGATCTCGCGCTGTTTGGGTGCTGCCCTCGACGACATGCTCGCATCGTATATCGCGCTCGCTTGCTTTCGCGTTCGTCCCCATAGACATTAGAGCAAAAGAGCCGTGAGGCTCCTCGCAGTCTAATGCAGCACTCGAAATATATTCTTAGCTAGGTTAAATTTTCTCTTTAAACGTTTGAAAAAGTTACAGCCAATGTTACTAACGGTAAGAGAGTTCCTGGGTGTTGCCCCCGAATCATACATTTCTTTCTAAAACTTGACAAAATTGGGGTACCATATTTCCACCAGTTTGCAAAGGGTTTGTATGAAACTTCGCTTGTATACTTAATGTCAAATTGTCTATGTTTTTTTTTTGTCAAAATGAAAAATACGAGAAATCCAAGTTTTTAATGACATCTGCGAAACGGCTTCTTGGAATGCGGATTGTAGTACAGTCGAACCCCAATCAAACGGCCACCCATTAAGCGGCCACCCCCTATTAAGCAGGAAGATACTGAATTACCTAGACCACTGTCTGTAAAATACTGTTGATAAAACTCCTTTTATTGAAGCGGCCACCTCTATTAGGCGGCCGCGGCCATCTTTTTGCCGTCCCGAGGAGCATTCTTCTATTGTTTTTGCGCCTAGTTAGCGGCAAGCAAGAATGTTATATGCGATGTTTGGTTTTGTTTTCAAAAAGCTCGGACAGACCAGCGTCAAAAATGAAAGTGACACCGGCTGATAAAACGATACGAACACACGTTCATTGTCGTCTTCATTTGACTCCGGCATTCCTTTTGACGAAATTTTTCATGGAAGAAACGTAACGATTTTTAAAATGCCTTACGTTTATTTCTGACGAACCCCTTTGAAGCGGCCAACGTCTATTAAGAACAGTTGCTATTTCCATGAGGGTGGCCGCTTAATGGGGATTCTACCGTATTTGCATAATAAAGAGCCCCGTTTTGGCGCCAATTCACAAAAGCAGGCATGGACAATATAATTTAGTTCGTATCCAGAACAAAGCAAACACAAAAATATCTTAATGTTGTTATCACGGAAGTAAATATTGTTTACACTTTTCCGTCGCACCTTGCATCTTAAGGTGCACCATTTTTTTTTCAGAATGCCAATTGTGTTAGAAAGTCGCGGGTCATCCCGGGGGGGGGGGGGGGGGAATGCGAAGCCTCTGTACCCTCCCCCCAGATCCGCCTCTGCCCCCTGTACCCTTCCCCTAGATCTGTCCCTCCATGCCTTGCTTTCAATACTACCAAATCTTTAACACAAAATACTGAGTATACACAGTAAAGGAACTTAGGTTCCGTGATTGATGATGGCACCCGATCGATAGCAATGGGGAGCAGTGTTATAATAGCTTTCGGTATTTTCGTGCGTTTCTAAGGACGTTTGGAAGAATATCTAAAATGCACTTATCGTTGAATCAATTTGAACAACAAATGTCCTGTTATCCCAGTATCCGCTTGGGCATGTATAACTTGAAAATGAGTTCATTTTTTTGTCGCTGTTAAATTTTCACTCGCAGAGGTCTAGCTATCTTTTAAAAAGTAGCATACTAAAAGTGTACAAAACTTCATCCGTAATTGAGGGTTCTCCTTTTTGAGAATTTTTTTGTTTCGTTATCTCAGAAACGAAATGAATCTATTTCGATTTAAGGGTGAGCTATTTGCTTGGCGGGGTTAACTGGCCAATCGAAACAGAGTTTGTAATTGAGAATGCAAACAATGTCGAGCTCGAAAAACAAACTTGTGAACACGCGATTTCTTTGAATGTCGCTCAAAATACATAAAACTGACACAGCTTGGGAAGTATCACCGTCCCTTGCATCAAAGCGTAAACACTTTCCACCGAAACATGATCTTGTTGAGTGTTAAACGTGGCATGGTTGGTCGTCAAACATTTGATGTTTAGCAGAACGTAACGCGAACTTTCGCACTCAAAATGTTCATCATCAAGAAGTAATTAAGGGCGAAACTTAGCACAAGAAATGATTCAAATGAACCCACATCGGGATCAAGTCTTCTATATCCAATCTTTCCGCCATCACGGAACCAGCGTGTATTGAACTTTCGGCGCGAAAGTTGCCGTCACGGTCTGCCAAACTTCAAAAGTTTGATAACCAACCATGCCACGTTTACAGCGTAATACCCAATTAGATCATGTTTCGGCGACACGTGTTCACGCCTAGATGCAAGCGGCGGTAGTTATTTTTGGTTACATTGAAGTGATATTTTGTCGAAAAATGCAAGCTTTTCTCCTTTTGCGTTTATTGGTAATGTAAACACCTTCGCAAATTCAGTAAGTCGTTACTGATTATGGCGATTTTCAGCTGGATCGTCTAACTAAACTGAGCAGCAAGTTGGTTTGTAAGACTCGGAGAAAGACTGTCAGGGCAAGATTACAAAGAACGGTGCCCACGAATTGGATTTCTTTATGCAATGATAAGAGCGCCTACAATGAAGTCAATTGATTAATTTTTGCTTGAGTTTTTTTCGTGTTCTGTTCCTAATCTCAAGCGCTCAGAAACAAAGACAAAGTTGAAGTCAACGTTTGTACTAACTTCTCATTTAGTCAATAAAATGTTATGTGCTCATGTATTCATCCATCCATCCATCCATCCATCCATCCATTCATTCATTCATTCATCCATCCATCCATCCATCCATCCATCCATCCATCCATCCATCCATTCATCCATCCATCCATCCATCCATCCATCCATCCATCCATCCATCCATCCATCCATCCATCCATCCATCCATCCATCCATCCATCCATCCATCCATCCATCCATCCATCCATCCATCCATCCATCCATCCATCCATCCATCCATCCATCCATCCATCCATCCATCCATCCATCCATCCATCCATCCATCCATCCATCCATCCATCCATCCATCCATCCATCCATCCATCCATCCATCCATCCATCCATCCATCCATCCATCCATCCATCCATCCATCCATCCATCCATCCATTCATTCATTCATTCATTCATTCATTCATCCCTTCATTCCTTCATTTCGTTCATTCGTTCATTCCTTTATTCATTTCTTCCTTGCTTCCTTCCTTCCTTGCTTCCTTCCTTCCTTGCTTCCTTTCTTCCTTCAATGATTCCTTCGTTAGTACCAGTTAGTTAGTTAGCTTATCTGTGTATTCATTTATTTATTTATTCATTCATTTATTTATTTAGCTACCTTTTTGTTTGTTGCTTTATTCGTTTATTCACCTCTTTTTTAAGGTGGCTGGCTACCGTTTCCAACACTTTCCAAGACTTAGATTTCGATGGGTCATTACAACCACTCTTTATTAGTTGATGCTACAATCATGGTGTCAAACAAATGATTAGTGATTGGTGAACACGTTGTTGTCATTCTTATTTCACAATATGTTACCATAGCAACATTACAACCTGTTAAATACACCCTTAATTTTAGATTTAACTACTAATAACTCAAAAACGAGTCAGGTCACCTCCTCTTTTATTATGAAATTTTGATCAGCAAGACAAAATGTAACTTTTGGCAACGTTTTAAAAAAATGTGCGCATGGGGTTCAGAGCCACCGTAAATTTTCGTTTATTTAAGGTGGCCCTGAACGCCATGTGCAGATTTTTTTAAAACTTTACAGAAAGTTGCATCTTAAACTGTTGATTCCAATTCGATAATAAAAAATGGGGGTCACGGGACTTGTTTTCGAGTTATAAGCACTTAAAGCTAAAATTAAGGGTGTTTTTAACAGGTTATACCGTTGCTATGGTAGCTTGTAATGTAAAGAAAATAACCATAACTTGTTTACTGGTCATTGGACATCTGTTTGATACCATAATTGTCGGGTCAACTGAAAAAGACCTTTGGTATTGATCCTTTGGTATGTTGATCCGTCAAAATTGAAAAATACAAGAAACTGTTCTGAGCCACCTTAACCTATTGTGTTGGTTTGAAAGGGCGAAAGTGCTCTACCGTTTGAATCTAACATTTTACCCATGACGTCATGTTCAAAAATAACTCAACGTTTTGTCTTCTCCTCAACACAGTGATGGCGTTAACCACTGATCAGGTTTTGGAAAAAATTGGCAGCTTTGGTCGTTATCAAATCCTGTTGTTAATCTACGCTAACATTATTTGCTGGTGGTGGTATGCTTGGCCAGTAGTGCTGAATACATTCATAGCTGCTGAACCTGGCTGGCGCTGTGTCTCGAATGGAAATAACAGCGAGTGTAAAGTGAACGGAACCGTGTATGCTGGAGATGAAAACTATGATCACAGGTGTGACATTTCCAGGGACGCCTGGGAGTACGATGGTGAATACACATCTGTCGTCACATCGGTAACTTCTGCTTTTTCCTTTTTGCTTGTTATTGTTATTGTCTTTGTTGTTGTCGTCGTCTTTGATGTTTGCAGACGCTGCCATAATTAGACAGAAAAAAAAGTAAACCACCGCAAAGTTGATGTCAGTATATCTAGGATTATGAATAGAAAAGTATAAAATATAATAAATTAATAAAATTGCTTAATTAATTATTCTGCCCTGTTGGACGAGCGTTGTTAATTTCAAATTTTTCATGTTTTTCTATCACTTTGGATTTGCATGTTCACTCGTGGGGAAGTTGAATTAACTAACGCTCGAAGAATTGAAATTAAAATTTCACATCAATGTTTTTCTATCGCTTTGGATTTGCATGTTCACTTGTGGGGAAGTTGAATTAACCAACGCTCGAAGAATTGAAATTAAAATTTCACATCAAAACTATGCGTTTCCCAAAATTTTTATCTTTTTTTTTTTTTAAGACGAACGTTAACACCGTTCTACTTCTAACTCATTTAATATCCTTGTAGTTTGACTTGGTGTGTGACAAGGCACTGTACGGCACTATCTCGTCCTCCGTGGTCTACCTTGGCTCAATCATGGGGGCCATCATTATCGGCACTATAGCCGACAAACAGGGCAGAAAAAAGATCATTTTTGGTGCTGGTGCTGTAGTTTCCCTGGTCGGCCTTCTGTCAGCTTTCCCGCACTTGTTCTGGCTCTTTACTGCCCTACGGTTTATCGTTGGGTTTGGCTTTGGTATGTAAAAATATTTGTCAACCGAGAATAATAAAGTGTCGCATAAGAAAATCCAGGTAAAGAGCGTTTTCATTCACGTAGCCAGCGGCCATATTGATTAACTAAAATAAAAGACGATTTTTGCATAAAAGTACAGTTTAATTCTTGGATGGATGGTTTGGTACATCAACATGGCTGCCGTTTCTCTGTTTTAGAACACCAAAATGGCTGCCGTGACGTCATATGAAAACGCTCTTCAGATTCGTTCAAAAATAGGTAAACTTATCAGAAAAATGCGGATAATATTATAATATATATAATATAGATATGGAGGATAATACAAGAGAACAGAAATTTCGTTTCTCCAAGCTACCGTGCATTATTTTGTTTATTTTGTAAACCAGCTAACAACGAAGATTTACGTCCATTTTCCGAAGATTAGCGAAGATTTTCTTAATGTCGTCCGGTATACGAATGTTCCCGAATACTATCCGAACTTTCCCGAACATTTCCGAAGATTGTCGACGATTGCCCACAATTGCCAACGATTGTTTTGACTTAATATCGATAAGCTTTGGCTCATTCAGGTCACGCCGGGTCTACTGCCAAACTGGAAACGAGAAGCGAACTACTTTTAGAAAGTCTATTGAGAGCACTATGAAGCACCATAACAGAGCATAAAAAATCAGCGAGTCACGAAACAATTTTAACTCATTCAGCTTGTGAGTTCTTTAATCTAATTCAAAAACTCATTAATAATTCATAAAGAAAATGCAAAAAAAATTAATGTTTAATGAGTGTCTTTATATCTGATAAAGACACTGTTAAACTTTTCGTCAAATTTTCTAGGACAATATAACCCCAAATCTAAACATTAGTGCAGGAATGAGTTGGTTTACATCAGAAGATTTTGAAGCCGTTCAATAAATTCGCAGTTAGTGTTTTATCAAGTCTAAAACACTGCTGCTCATTTATTAAACATTACTTAACCTACTTATCGGACTTAAAAGCACTCACAACACATTCTTGCTATTTAAATTGGTAGCTCACGAGTCAATAACCTCTGCGTTGATTCCCACAGAAATATTGCGAGAATAAAGTTGACTGCTTTTTATTAAAGCATATCATTTTCTTATTGCGGTTTTCAATAACATGCGAACTCTGAAGTTCAAAGCTGATCGAGTGAGTGACGATTGGGTTTTTAGGTGCTGTCAATCAAAATTATGGCGACAGCCAACGAACTTTGAAACACAGAAACAAACAAAATGGATCGAAATCTACCAATCACAACCGACAGACTTGATCTTTTGACCCGGCTGAAGTGAGCTTCTGTTTCCCGAGAGGTCCGCTTAGATGATTGAGGGCAGCGAAAAACATTAACCGTTGGTTGAGGTTTGAATTTCAGAGTTCGCATGTTATTGAAAACCGCAATAGCTGGTGGTAAACGGTATTCGGTTTTGGAAAACAGTAGCAGAGAAACAAAGCGTCTGAAAGTGTAACCGGCAATTTCTAGTTTACCGCAATGGCGTGAAACTATGGCCGTAAAACTAATAACTTGGGTTTGTTAATACTTGTCTTTTGCAGAACTTTAAGGCCTTAAATTTCACTGTTAATTTTCCCTTTAACATTTGCAACGGTTGGTGAGCAACTTCCTCGATCTTGGAGAGCAAAACTTTCAAGGGGTTTTCGTCTCCTCGCCAAATCAAACCGACGAAAGCATTACCGGCCGTTGCGCTTGGGCAGAGATAGGAGAATCTTGCACGCGCTAAGAACTAATCAGATTGGAGGATTCGTTACCGTGCCCTCTTGGAAAAAAATAAATATAATATATGGTGCTTCGAGCTTTTACCCTCGTCACTTGGCTATGTGGCTTTGCGTTTCCTTGGCGATCACTTTTTTCAATAGGCTACTCTAGTTTAGCTTTTGAATTTTGTTAATTTGTTCCGTGAAATATAGTCTTCAATGTTTCGTTTTCAATTTTGAGGACCTGACATTATTGCAAAGCATGGAAATCAAAGATGGTGGCATTTGCAATAACTAATATTGATTTTCTTGTGATATGATGTCGTATTGCGAGGTGACTGCTGTTAAAATCAATGATAGCTTCCGGCAATTCTACTTTTCAATAAAACCTGGATCTAGAAACTGCAAAACTCCATAAAAATCACCTTCTTGATCTGTGATGTAGACGCAAAAACGAAAAATGCGATACCTATTTTATCGATTTCACTCGCGTTTTTAAAACCTGAAATAAGTGCCATTTTTGTTTTTCAGATAAGTTGGAGTATTTTTAGGATTTCTCTCGGATGTTGCTTAGATGAATTTTCCCAAGTTATTGTTTCATTTCACTTATTGCGAAAAAGTCAAAACGAGAAATTTATCGAGTTTTCTCAGCTTTTCGCCGTTTTTATCAAAATAGAAAAATGTCGACTTTTTCCGCTTCCTCTGATCGGCCTCCTTGATTGACAGCTGTCAAAAATGGCACGAGATGAAATGGTCGCTCGGCTTGGACATTTTTCTGTCATTTGTCTACTCTGCATTTGAATTTCGCGCTTTGTTACATTATGCAGTATTTTGAAAGTACTGTGGACGTAATAAGGAGTGAAGTAAAGGCAAACAGAGCATACACGGACACTACACGGTAATCAGCAATTTATTTTAGCAAGTTTGTAACTCTTGGCGTAGTTTTCTGCGTTGAAAAATCCTGTTTCTGCTGGTATAATTATCTCTCGTTCTTCTCACATTAAATGTAAAATCCCTTGATTTGCATCAAGTTTGAAAATTATTATAGCCAGGTTTCCCACCGTTAAAGACCTAAGCCTCATCGCTTTACCGTTCATCTTAACCTTAACACAGTTCGCCATCCTCACAGCTCCAAAAGACTAGAACGGCTGAATGCGACGGTTCTGATCTGAGTTGTACGCCATTGACAGCTGTCAATCAAGAAGGCCGATGTCCCAGGCGGAACAGAGAGAGAGAAAAAGAACTCGACATTTTTCTATTTTGATTAAAAAGGCGAAAAGCTGAAAAAACTCGAGAAATTTCTCGTTTTGACTTTTTCGCGATAAGTGAAATAAAACAATAACTTGAGAAAATTCATTTAAGCAACATCCGAGAGATATCCTAAAAATACTCCAACTTATCTGAATAAAAATAGCACTTATTTCAGGTTTTATAAACGCGAGTGAAATCGATAAAAAATGTATCTTATTTTTCGTTTTTGCGAGCAGTCGCAAATCAAGAAGGTGATTTTTATGGAGTTTTGTAGTTTCTAGATTCAGGTTTTAATGAAATTAGAATTGCCGGAAGCGATCACTGATTTGTTAACCCTCAAAAGTTCGAATGCTTGATATATCACATGAAGTGTTGGAGGAACTTCGTGGCCCACGAAGAGACCGCGAGGTAAAATACAACCTCAGAGACCCAGGGGTGATTTGTCGGGCGACACGAAGTAAACGCAGAGAGCCGAAATGCCGGGGCCGTTTCCACCGATTTTCCTGCTCGGTTTACTTCTTATCGCCTCGGCTAATCTTCACTGGGTCTCGGAGGATGGTAAAAAGACAAAAAATTAATACCTGTATTTTTCCCTCAACAGGAGGAGGTGGAGTTGGCATTTTCGTAATTGTCCTCGAATTCGTGGGTGTGCGTCGCAGGAGCGTGATGGGAACATCTTTATGGTTTTCTTTTCCTATTTCCCTGATGGGCTTAGCAGGAATTGCTTACCTCATCAAAGACTGGAGAACGCTGTGCATAGTGACGGCTGCACCAGCAATCCCACTTCTGCTTGGCTACTGGTATGTTTCACAAAGAACTCCCGATACTGTAATGGGTTTCTTCTCCACGGCCACTTCTTTCTTCTCTCTACTTCTTTTTTTTTAATTCCTTTCTTGCTAGGATTATACGGCCCAAAAAGGTCTACCAGATTGCTTAGAGCGTGGATCCAATTGAATCTGCATTCATCATTCGTTTATTTAATTGATGTATTTTTATCTATTTTCTTGCATTTGTGACTGAAAAGCCCCTTTGGTTAGTTGCAAATAAAGTCTGTATGTATATATGCATGTATCCACAATGAGTTTGGCAATGTTGTAACGCAATCCTGAAACAGGTTACAGTCAAACGCCTCCAGCCGTAGCCACCCAACAATGTTTTCGACATCTTTTTGACAAGTGTTTGCTTCCGGTTGCTTTAAACTACCACTCAGATGACTTGAAAAATGGAAGGCGGGGTATCAACCGTTGCATGATTCGTCTTCAAACGTCAGTTTCAAAGGGTTTCAAACAACGTTCGCACGAGCGATTTGCCAAGTTCAACTGGCGATAAATAAATTTTATGTCGACAAAACTTTGGTCAAACTTAACTTTGCATACAGGAAATGTCATCTGGGTTTGTGAAACCGGTTGAAACTGAACGTTTCACAGATCGTTCGAATGAACTGGGGTGGCTACGGTTCGACGCACTTGACTGTGATTTCTTTGTTGATTTCTTTCAGGTATACTCCAGAGTCCCTTCGCTGGTTGCTAGTCAGAGGGAAGACTGAGGAGGCGGTAGACCTCTGTAAGAACATTGCACGCATCAACAAGAAAGAAGTAGCTGAAGGGGAACTAAACCTGGAAGGCATCGAAGTAGGTCAACGACTGGGCGACCTTCGGGATTTGTTTGGAACTCGAAGTATCGCGAAAAAGACGCTTATAATGTGGTATTTATGGTAAGCAAAAAATTTTTATGAAATATTGTAAATGATATTTGATGTATGTTTTTATACACCAGCCCTTTCATCAAATCACGAAAACTTTAAAAATAATTGTATTTAAGTCAGTAATCGGTTGTTGAGTTCGAGACCCCAAAATACCAAACTGAAACTATATTTTCGGTTCCAGGCACAACTAAACCGCATAAAGACGTTTGGAGATCTTATTTCTGCCAGAGCGTTTTATTCACTGAATGATAATGGCATAACTTAGCCGGTCACTTCAAAATTTAAGAAGCCGAGCGACAATAATTAGCAGGTTTTCCTGATAACAGAAACTCGTATCTAGTGGCCATTTTCTATGGTACAACTGATCACAGCGATAGAATAGGCTTAATTTTCCTTCATAAGCTCGTATCTTTGTATTGTTCAAAACTGTGCTGTTCCATTTGCCAAAAACAATTCTCACCGGCTTTTTCCAAACACTTGAAAGCGTTCAAGCGTTCAAACAAATCAAACGACAAGCTATTCTCAATAAAGAAGTAAAGGTATCTTTCTTATTTTTAGGTTGGCCAATGGCATGGTTTATTACGGTGTCTTCTTCAGCATACCTTTTATTGGTGGAAATTTGTATTTTAATTTCTTCCTGGCCAGCTTGGTGGAACTTCCGGCTATACCAGCAGGCATGTGGATTTATGACAGGTCAGTAAATTATCATTTGGTACAAATGATGCTCACGCATTAGCGACAGCGCAGGCACAACGAAGTCATTTTGCAAGTTGGCGGAAGAAACCCAATCTTGTTTAAAATCCATTCGTAAGAGCATAATACTTAAGCTGTACAATTTTTCAAGGTTTGGTCGCAAGAAAGGTGTTGTCATTCCCATGGTGTTAGCCTCGATTGGTGCTGCTGGCTCAGCTATTATATCAACTTATGGCGATCCGGACAATGGTGAGTACAAAACGGAAGGAATTCCCATTTTTTTTGTGTGTTCATTCTTCAGAGAACGATTACATTATTAGTAACTTTCACAATTGTTCGTTATTTTTGTTATGGTATTTTTAGGGGGGTTGATTTCCTTGCAATACCATTAGAATAAATATACCCTCTCTAGCATCATATACAAACTCGCCGCCGACAAATGCCACTCGTGGTTAGTCATCAGGGAAGGAAACAGTAGCGTTCCTCTCTATCTTTTTACCATCGTTTTACAGTTTATGCGTTAACAACAAACACGATGATTGCTGGGGTGTAGGAGGAAGGGAAATAGCAGAGGAGAGGTGGAAGATAACAAGAGGTAGATGAAAAGAAGAAGAAGAAGAAGAAGAAGAAGAAGAAGAAAGAAAGAAAGAAAGAAAGAAAGAAAGAAAGAAAGAAAGAAAGAAAGAAAGAAAGAAAGAAAGAAAGAAAGAAAGAAAGAAAGAAAGAAAGAAAGAAAGAAAGAAAGAAAGAAAGAAAGAAAGAAAGAAAGAAAGAAAGAAAGAAAGAAAGAAAGAAAGAAAGAAAGAAAGAAAGAAAGAAAGAAAGAAAGAAAGAAAGAAAGAAAGAAAGAAAGAGGTGGTGGTGGTGGCAGGGGTGGTGGTGGTGGCGGTGGTGGAGGAGGAGGAGGAGGAGGAGGAGGAGCAAGAGGAGGAGCAGGAGGAGAAGCAAAACAAGGAGGATGGAGGAGGAGCAGGAGGAGGAGCAGGAGGAGAAGCAAAACAAGGAGGATGAGGGGTAAAGGAAGCGATGGATGCTGGTGACGAGAGGGAGATGTAGAGGAGGAGAAGAAGGAAAAGTTGGTGGCGGTGGTTTAGGGGAGAGGAGGAGGTTTAGGAGGAGGAGGAAGAAGTCGAACAATTTTAATAATAATCTCTTTTTTGCATCACTTGTTAGCTGGACATCTTGCCGGCAAGATAATATTAGCCATGATTTGGGCCAAGTTTTGGATCATGGTG
Source organism: Meandrina meandrites (assembly GCA_963693305.1). Taxonomy (NCBI): domain Eukaryota; kingdom Metazoa; phylum Cnidaria; class Anthozoa; order Scleractinia; family Meandrinidae; genus Meandrina; species Meandrina meandrites. The sequence goes on from OY855903.1 coordinate 48,007,437, forward strand.
TCATATGACGGCATCTTGGTTTATGCTGGGGAACTCTTCCCAACAGTTGTCAGGTAATGCATTCAACATTGTCTTATTTTGGAAGTATTTAGGAATATCTATTCAGTCGTTTTCAACTTGCACAATTCATTATTTCGATACCTTTAAAGGTGTTATGATAAACTTCAACATAATAAATTGCTAATTAGATTGACTGCTTATGACGCTTTCGCCATTGCTGGTCCTGGCAGTATGCAGGACGCGCTTACCACCAGGACGCGCTTACCACCAGTCTCTCGTGGCTCCGTGGTTAGAGCGCTCAACCGGTATCTGGGAAGCCATGGGTTCGATTTCCGTCAGGGATTCAGATTTTTTTCGTTATCCTACTCTCGCGATAAATGAACATGTCATCTTTATCAAGTTTCAAAATTGTTATTTCATTAGGAACATTGCAATGGGATCATCGAGCGTTGCTTCCTCTATTGGTCAGTTTTCTGCGCCTTACATTGCCTTTTCGGTGAGTGGTTTTTTGTTTTGTTTGTTTGTTTGGTTTTTTGGTTGGGGGGAGGGGGAGGGGGGTGGAAACTTCAATCTTCAAATTTGGGCATTTACATCGTGACTATTAACGGAGAGCAGGAAACCTACTCCAGTGTGGGCTTTCGATAGATGAACGTCTTTTACACACCGACCATACCCGAGATAATTGTGACAGCTAATAGTGCACTTTCAAGATGGCTGGAAGCGGTCTCGGCCATTTCAGTATTTATACGATGATGGATTAATGCAATTACTTCCTAATCCGCTGATTTTGCAATGATGGTTTCAAGCAAAGTCCCCGGCAATAAGTACTGAACAACTATACCCTATTACAACATCCTTAAATTTAGATTTTAGTGCTTATAACTGAAGAAAGATCCCTGTTTGTTTATTATAGAATTGTGATCAGTATGTTGCCGGATACAAACAGTTTCAGAGCCACCTAAACTTCTCGGAAATTTAAGTAGCTTTTATTACCTTCTCCTTTTTTGATCTTACGAAGTATGATCGCTCCTTTAGACGCATTATTAGAGCATCAGTTGATAAAACAAAGAATTACAGAACTGACTCATCTAAGTGTAAGGGCTGAAAAGTGCTGAAAACAATTACCAGTAGGAAGTTCATAAGGTAGACGTCCACACAGTATTATCAAAATTATCGGCCCGTGTGCCAAAATTTAGGAGTGCCGTGCCTAAAATGAATGTCGTGTAAATTCGCCTAAAATCTCCGGATTTTCCAAATTTCCATAAAAAAAGACAACCTCGAGAGGTTGAACTGAATTTTCGAAACGAGTTTTCGTAAATTGTATGTTCCATTTGATTTTGAAGCCCAATTTTCGGAAAATTGGTCGAATGGAACACGCACGTAGACCTCTAGCTTTTGAACTTTTGTTACCAGTCATATTACTGTTCACTTTATACTTGAGCTTTAATTTGAGTGGAGACATGATCGCAGCAATATTTCACACAGCATTTTGTTTATTTATTTAAGACATCGTCTCTGTCTTTCTAACATGATAAGCTGATCTGTATTCTATTTCAGGGACGTGTTCACCCAATCTTGCCGTATGGTATCATGGCAGTGAATGCCTTGGCGGCCGCGTTGCTTTGCATACTTCTACCGGAAACTCGGTTCAGGCCAACATTAGAGACACTGAAGAATGAGGACGCGGAAAAGAACGAAATGTCTGCAAACTTGAACAAGGCATTGGATTTATTTTATGATGCTGAAACTTGTATGAAGAATATTTTTGACATCGCCATGGCGACCGCATAAGTACATGCAGGTTTCGCGATATATCGACTTTTTCACATGATTTGAGAAATGAAAATTGTAAAATAACTATATTTTACATGCCATTAGAAATGCTACCTTGATTTCGTATTATTCAAGATGGCAGATTCGAGATGACGGAAATGGTGACATGATCTAACGTCACAACCAACACAAAAAATGTTTCATCTTGTATACCACATATATAAGCTTGTACGTCTAAGGGTTGAAGAAGGTCAACATGATAAATGCACGGATCACTATACTCATTTATATCAAATGCTCGTCTCACTCAAATAAGGTAATTAAATTGCTCGGAACAATCAGAACAATGCTCATTTAAACGTGGTTTTTATTGATTTATTTCAACACATTTTGTTAATTAGGTCAACTCCGCCTTAGAGCCTCTGAGTTCTTCCTAATATTTTTTTAGTTCCTAGATAGCATTGACATCTCCTGGTATTTTTTAGTTGCTAGAGAACATTGACATCTCTTAGTATTTTTTAGTTCCTAGAGAGCATTGACATCTCCTAGTATTTTTTAGTTCCTTGAGAACATTGACATCTCCTAGTATTTTTTAGTTCCTAGAAAACATTGACATCTCCTAGCATTTTTTAGTTCCTAGAGAACATTGACATCTCCTAGTATTTTTTAGTTCCCAGAGAGCATTGACATCTCATAGTATTTGTTAGTTCCTGGAGAACATTGACATCTCATAGTATTTGTTAGTTCCTGGAGAACATTGACATCTCCTAGTATTTAAGTCAAGGTGAATGAGTCCGAATGCAAATGGTGCATTGAGAGGACTTTGAAAGGTTGGTTGGGAACTCTTGCATCCGAGCCATACAAACAGAATTCACTTTCCATTTTATTGATTCCAGGCCAAACTCTCTATTACTTGTTATCAAGTGTTTGAATAACATGGATTTGCTGCTAAAAACAGCAGTCAATTAATATAGGACACAGGCAATTTGTAGCCAGCGATATGTCCATCTTCTTTAATGAATATTGCTTGGTAGTGAAAACTGGACTTAGCCATTATTTCAGGAGTGACTGATGATTAGTTTTCCTGTTTGATTATCTATTAATATTGTGGGTTTGTTTTATTTTTGATTTTTAAGTTAGATCTTTTACTTGATATATATCCTGACAAATATTCTCACCAATTTATTAGCGTGTCCATGTAAGACATTGTTCACCAGCTGTTTTTTAAATAAATTGCAATTATGCAGACAATCTTATATTGCAAATAATTTTTTCACGGGTCTGTCCATTTCATGAGTTCGAGTTCGAGTTCGATTTACGAGTTCAAGTATAAGAATTTTGAGTTCCAGTTAAAATATCGAGTTCGAGTTCGCTCGCGGTTAGTTCCACTCTGGCTTGCTTTCACTCCTGTTTGCTCGTGGTTAGCTTTCATTTGTTGATTGTTGATAAGGGCGACACTGTGGGTTACCAACTGGAAATATGTTACCCCGCATTGTGGGCTTTTCGTGTTTTTTCTTTTCTTCTTTCTTTTTTTTTATCTTCCGTTTCGAAATCAGTAACTTTTCAGGCCCTTCCTTTATTTTCAGATCGATGTTTTAACAATAACTTGAAATTAAAATTCTAATTCTAACTCGAACTCGAAATTTCTAATTCTAACTCATAAATTTAATACACTCAAGATTTACTGGAACGCTTTCCATTTTCTTTTTACTGGAACACTTTCCAATTTACCAATAAATTAGGCTTTTGGACAGACGAAAACTTTGCGTTACAAATTCATGGATTGAGCTAAACATATTAGTATCTACTGCCTTCTTTCATGATAAAAACCAGCGTTTGTTTATGTGTTTCCGTATATCATTAAAGGTTCCAGTAAATCAGTGTTAACAGTCTCACATCATAAAACATGCTTTGTGAGCGTTAGAAGAAAATCTGTCGAGCCGTTTTTAAGATTCTCACAAAATCAGTCCAAATGAGCCTCTGACTAAGATATGGAAGGCATCCTCATTCCACCTAGGACGTAAATAAACAGACTGATCGATCGATCGATTTATCTTTCGTCAGGAATCGCTACCAAGAAAACCGACAGAATTCTCTTGACGTCAAAACATGACTTTATCGTTTAATCTGAACAACAATCAACAAACAATTTACTGAAAAACTGCCGAAAAGAACGAAATAACTGCTTAAAATATAACTTAACACATTTATCAGAAGTCCATAACTAGAAGTCTACATCTCTGGTAACAGTCTTTGAGATATGTCTTTCGCGTGTACCTCGCGTTCCTCGCGTGTAGGCTATTTTTAGAACAGCTTTGCCGCGAACAAGTAGCCAATCACATTGAAGTATTTTTTAATTCGCGCCTTTGATTGGTTGAACAAATTTTTGAAGAAAAGCAGAACTGCAGAGGACGAGTGAACTCGAGCGAACGGCATTACGAAATTTCTGTTTGTTGGTCATCGTAATTTCCGTTTTGTGAGGATTAAATCGTCCGGACAAGAATCATCAGGCCATCTTTCATCGATGACGATAGCATCGAAGTTGTAAAAATTCGGAGCATCCAAATAAGCGAGAGGACCTCAGTGTTTTGGAGTCAGAATACGAAATGGCAGCGGGCAAGATAGACTAATTCCGAGTCAAATTCAAAATGCGAAGACATTAAAGATTAATGGTACTCTCAAGATGAAGACAGGCATTAAGAGAGCAAGTGCATTTTGGCACAGGTTCGTTGCTATTTTGAAAAACAAAACCGTGGTCCCTGAAGCGCTCAACATCGAGCGCGGAATGAACAGAATGAAGTTTGATTCGTTTGAGAACAACATTCAGAGAAAACGACAAGTTTGGCGAGTTTCGCATGTTTTTGGAATTATAAGGGCGGCATGAAAACAAAAGACTGACTAAGGTAATGTATTTGTTTTAATATGAATAGAAATACGAGTTTAATTCATCGAACAATGATGATTTCAATCACATCCGTCAAAAGTTTAATTCAAGTTGTGCTTCTCGGGCACTTCGCAGTGTGCAGCTATTGTGTTGTGTATGTTGTTCAGTATTTTAACACGAGGATATGCTGTACAAAATAAAGACACACTTAACTACTAAAAGTTTGGGGAACTTCTGTTCATAAATTCTCTCGTAAATTATAAAAAGTCGACCTGTTTGTTTTGTGAGTTTGTCTACGGAAACCCGGCGACGGGTTGCTTTTTCACTCGCCTTCAAATGCCACTGAACAGACGTTTGAAATCACTATCTACGACACTACTTCTGTCGAAATGTGAGAATTAAAGAGAATGGCCTGTCAAGTGTTGATGTGATTTGATTTATTTCACCTGCCACTTTCCAAAATATTCGGCCGCAACTTAGAACTCCAATCGTGTCGAAATAGTGGGTTACGTCATTTTCTCGCGAGACATCAGTTTCTAAAAATAGCCTACACGCGAAAGACATAGCACGCGCCCCAATACCAGATGTAGACTTCTAGTTATGGACTTCTGCATTTATTTAATATCTAAGGTACGGTCTGCTGAATCGGTCTGCGGTCGTCTTTAAAAACACCAGTTATGACGTCACAGGTTTTAATTTCCAACAATGTTTCCGAGCACTCTACGATTATGAAAGCCTACAAAAGCATTTTTCAACTTGCAATATCTCTGCGATGCAATGTCCAATTACTTTGAAACTTCGGCATATGTTTATTTGGTTCTAAATTGTCTCTCAATAGTCCAGGAAAGATTACGCCATTTGGTACCGGAAGGACAAAATGCTTGCAACAGAATTATTATTTTAAGGGAGGTTTTCGTTAAGAACTCCAGATAAACATAATATATAGATTTAGGCAGGCCTAAAAGCGGAGCTCCCATTTATTACTTTTTTGCTAGTGTTATCAGAAAAAAAAAACTTCTGGTGTTATCAAATAAGTAGCCACACTATTTCTAAGCTTATTCAGTAGCTTATATAGGAACAAATAAATTAATTTTTTATCGCTCATGGTTAAACTTAATACCTTAAAAACCTCTCGTGGTTTTGTTGACGAAAGCAACGTCAATATATTTCGAGGTTAACCATCTGACTTTTATTGGACCCTTATTGCCTGACGTGGCAGGTTCTAAAATTGAAATTGACGAGTGCACTTTATTGGGTTCCTCACGTACGCACGTAGGCGCACACAACAAATCTAAGTAAAACTTTTTTTAAAACGTTTAATGCACACTGATTAATAACTCTATGAGTTATTCAATATATGAAAGACCTTGACCCTGTTTTGATTTACTACAAAACAGTGAGGGCAAAAAAATCAGCTCAAGGCAAAAACAAAACACAGAAAAACGAAGTGAATTCGCTGCTCAACACAGTAGACAAAATGAACTCACGCCACGGTAAACTGAGAAAATCACAGCGGCAAAATAAACTCAAATTGATGGTGCCCGTTATGTAAAGTCATGTTAAAGCAGATTTTGTGTAAGAATTGTGGCAGTTTGTGATTTGGGACGTGTTACACGCTAACTAAGAATAAGCTTACAATGTTGTCTTAACCGTCTTCTTTTCGTTGCGGTTTGGTTGCATGATTAACAAATTCTGTTTAATCGTACGCGTTGCTAAATACCTTGGAGAACTTTATGCAGAAGAAATGATTCAATTTTCTTCATTTCTGGTAAGCAAATATGCGGTAAGTAAAGTCCGAAGGCACTCAGCCAAGCACAGGTAACTCGCAACGAAATCGGCGAAATATTGTTGTTGTTTTTTTACGCGTACAAGATTTCAACACACTCGCTGATAAGATAAACAAAACAAATGCAAGCGAGTATAAAACAAGAACGGTTAGATAATAGATCGCTTAAATATATTTTGGTGTGCAGTATCGCTAAATAGTTTTACTCGTTTTTGTTCGCAAGATTTTTCTGTACGTGTAGTTTGTAATTGACAAAGCGAATCGCGATTTTGTGCCGTGAAGCTTAAAATTTTAATGTAGTTCTCAAAATCCAATTATGAACATCACAGTTAACTCCACTAACTAAAACACAAAACAATTAGTCCAAACGCAATATTTAATAAACAATGTCTGCATAAAATGTACAAACATGAACAGGTTTGAAAGCAGCATTAATTGAATTATAAATATTTACGGGAAGATCTGAAAACCGACACAACTTCAATTTCGCTCATAAATGAAGTATGAACTGATTCTCATGATACAATTAGACTTATGCTTAGTGCATACATTAACATATGTTACCTCATCTTTTGAAAACAGTGTTGAAAAAGGCTTGTAATACTGCAGGGAAAAAATTTCAAACCAGCACAATAACTTCGGAAGCGAACACGCCACTCGTTGTAAGCTTACTGAATACTCCAACACCACCAACATGAACACGTTTTGAATTATCAGCAAACATCGATCTTTCCTTTCCTTTCGGTGTAGCTGTTAACAGTCTTTTATCCATCACTTAGTGAACATCACCGGCTCTGAGCTCACTTTTATGCCAGTTCAATGTCAGTTCTAATATATAGATTTAGGCAGGCCTAAAAGCGGAGCTCCCCAATTGATTTGATTTTGACTAGAATTTAAAGTGTTTTTGTTCATAATGACCATAATCGCTTGTATGAAACGTACGTTCAAACTACTAAAGCATATTTGACGGAAATCTTGGAACTTTTCCGCGGGCTTTTTCAGCTCTGAAGTCGCGTATCAATGCAAACGGGGGTTTGGCAAATCTTCTTTAAATCACACGAACAATTTCCGAGACCTTCCGAGTGTATTCCGAAGGCAATCGCGCGAAGAAGTAAGTACTGGTCAGCGATCACCGTGCGATATGGTCATGTGACATCGAGAGATCGTCATCAACCGGTGGCGGAACAAAGCTGCTGGAAAACATAGATCTTCGTGAATATTTTTCGCTTATTTACTCATCTACATCAGGAAAACTTATGCCAAATGATTTAGGGATAGCCTCTTAGCGTGAACATCCGAAATGTTTGCCGACCTGAATATGATATATCGGACAACAAGTCAAAAACAGCGAGAGTTGAAGAACTGTCTACGGCTTCTGCGGCTGATTACTAGTAATTCAGTGGACATTAAGCCGAACTGAAAGTGAGCTCAGAGCCGGTCAAGTTCACGAAGTGATGGATAAAAGACTGAATTACAAACAGCTACACCGAAAGAAAGGAAGAGATTGATCTTCGCTGATAATTCATGTAATGTATATGTCGATGGAGTTGGAGTTGGAGTAAGCTCATATGGAAAGTGGCGTGTTCGTTTCCGATATTTAATGTGCTGCTGGTTTGAAAGCTTTGCCGTGCAGAATTTACAAGCGTTTTCCAAATATAAGGTAACAAACGTAATGTATACCCTAAGCTGAAGTCTGTTATTATTGTGAGAATCTGATTATACTTCAGTCATTTAGAAACGAATTCGAAGTTGTATCGTTTTTCTGTAGGCTTACATATTTATAAATTCCATTACTTCTTTATGCTGCTTTCAAACCTCTTAGCTTTTTATCACTTTTGTACATTTTATACAGACATTGTCTATTAAATGTTTGGTTTCAAATGCTGTGTTTTAGTTTATAGTGGAGTCAACTGTAAAGTTCGTTTTTGGATTTTCATTGGAAAAGAATATTAAATTATTGAGCTACACGTACTCAGATCAAAAGCACGTTTTGCCTTTGCAAAATATTACAAACTACACTTATACCGAGGAAAATCCCGCAAACTGAACAAGTCCAAACCAAAACTAGTAAAACTTCTCAAAGATGATTTAAGACTCTACGCCGGCTTCGTTGCTTGCTTTTTACCTGTGGCCTGGGTGAGTGAGTTCAGACTTTTTCTACCGCACATTTGCTTACCAGAAACGAAGAAAAAATTCATTTAGTTCTCTACATAAAATTCTCTAGCAACGTGTACGATAAAACACGATAGTTAATCATGCAACCAAAACAAGACGGCTCAAAAGTAAATTGTTCGCTTGTTAGATAGCGAGCACCACTTCTAAATCACAAACTGCCACAACTCACACAAAAAAAAACTACCTTAAAATAACTTGCATAACCGGCTCCCAATGAATTTGCCAGGTTTGTTTTATGGCCGTGTTTTTCTTTGTTCTGGCGTGAACTCATTTTCTTTAGCCGCATTTGACTTTTTTTTCGCGCTGTATTTTTTATTTTGCCTTGAGTTGATTATTTTGCCTTGACTGTTTTGAAGTAAATCAAAACAAATTTCCTTGCCTTCATCGAGGTCCTTTTTTACACTGTTTTGCTCTAGGAGGTTTATTAGTGTACAGTAATAGGTGTAAAAAGTTTTTATACCAAAATTTGATATGTGCGCCTCCGTACGTTCGTTGGGAACCCAATAAAGTGCAGGGACATCAAAACACTAAATTCAAGCAAAAAATAATAAATGGGAACTCCGCTTTTAGGCCTGCCTAAATCTATATTTTAGTGGAAGAGCATACTACATGTTTTTTTTTACACAATTAGAAATTAAAAATGTATAGCCATAGGTTATACTGTACAGTTTTTACATTTCATGTTGTCATTTCTCAAATCTAAACACCTTATTTGATGATTTGAGATATAATAATAAAATTATATTGAACCGATATTTTGTCCTCAGTTTGGGTCTGTATGCCATAAACTTGTCCGTCTGTATTTTGCCCTTTTCTATAGTGCCATAAATATATATCATATTACACATTTTAGTGTGTAGTGTTGCTTTACATTTTTACTCGTCATTTGTATATATTTCGACTCAACCTTAATGGGCTCACCAAAATTTTGCATGACTCACAAAAATATTAAAATCTCGATAAATATAGTGTCCCAATTCAAGCTGCAAGCATACATCAGTGGCAGGTCTAGGTGTGGGGGAGCAGGGACCACCTTATTTTTTGACCAAATAGAGGTGCAAAGGGCCAAGAAAAGTTATTTTCAAGAGCGGCCTTTTCCTTATTCTAGGGCCTGGATGATCGGGCCCCCCACTTAGCTGAAGGTGTGTATCCGCTACTGTACGTATAAGTTAGAGATGGGCCATGAAGATAAAAACTTGAACTTTTCTCAAGGTCAGGTAAATGAAATAAAATCATGCAGTGTTCATTTAATAACAGAATTTATTTTAATCATCTTAGAACTGAACTTATACCATAGAAAGCTCTCTCGTACCAGTAAACACAACTTACTTAACAATTTTAAGTCAACTTGAGTATAACTGTTTGGGCTTAGAACTGGACTACATGTAGGCTTTTGACGGACAACAAATTAAAATCGTACAAATGTTTACAAACTGCTATTGTACAATAATAAATTAATAAATTGATTTGTACAGCTGTATGTTAAATTTGGCATGGTTCCTGGGACATTCATAGAACAACTTTTGTGTCCCTTTTATAAAGCAAAGTGAACCTTTGTCTTTATACTGCTGTATTATGATCTGTATGAACAATGTTTACAGGGTGTACTCGGATATGCTTTAGTGGTTCCATCACTCTTCAATTACACATTAAACTTGGATTATCCAGTTTGATCATATACTTGGTGTTTTGTTTAAACAACTCATATCACTTTTTTTAGCCAATCAGGACGTAAAACCAAAACCAATTGTGATTTGCTCATGCATGGTTTTTCTGCACCCTGTGCTAAAGACATACACTTATTTCCTTGGAGTTTTTATTGGCTCGCTGGATTTTATGTTTCCTTTGAGATTCAGGCGAGAGTAATTACTTTGCTTTTGTGTTATGACAATTACAAACTGCTCTAACCAGAGAAATAGGTAAATGTAATAATAAAAGACATTTAGCTGTGTTGAAGTTCCCTCAGCATTTGCAGTTTTGGTTCTAATAAACTATCATTCAATGTTTTGTCTTTTAAATGACCTACATTAATTCTTAGAAAAAAATGACCCCTTGAGTGGGTATGGCCATATATTAATTTAGTATACATAATTTGTTGGAATGTCATGGATGTTGCAAAGGATACACCTAAAGAAAAGAATTATGATGAACCTTAATAATAGTTAAGTTTGATCTATGTCCACCTCGAAAAAATAGGTTTTGACTGTGTCCATGTAACTCATGTTATTTTTTTTTAACAGAGATATACATAACTGTATTTTGACTAAAAATTAGTGTGGAAATTATAATTTTGGTCCATACAAAACAGAACTGTCTCAATAAAACGATGATTACTCCTGAAGCCTGATCTCTTTTGAAGTTACTGTCAATGCTCCTGATTTAAATGAGTTGAGCGCTCTACGAAATACATTCTGCACAAGAAAAAAATAATTTTGTAAGTAGTGTTTCTGTATGTTTATCTCCACACATTACCTATTCCTTCCTGATTTTCTGTCTATTGTCTTTCCTTGCTATAAGATCTATTGGGTAAATATAAGATCTGTTGGGTACGTGTCCAGCTAAGAGCTTAACCATTTATAATTAAATGGCATCAAATACTTGGGTTACTTGTTCATCATAAATTTGTTTCTTTAAAATGGCATTATACATGAAGCATCGCTCAGTGTTAAATTGTCTTTGAGTAGAGCAAGAACCATCGTAAACCATTGTTGAGACATATTTTCCATGATCTGGTCTGATCTGATCTAGTGCTTTGCATCGTAAAGTAATGTAGAGATATATTTTCCATGATCTGGAAAACTTTCATCCAAATGATCTACCCGTAGTGCTTTGCAAAAGAGTGTTCATGCATCGTGCGAGATGGTCAATATCATACATTGCAGGACTACATGTACATGCCTCCCTGAACATCTTGTTAAGACATGTAGCATACAGTCATCATAAATGTGAGATGAGATAATCCCTCTTCCAAACGTCAACCTGTAGTAAATTCTGTGTTTTGTAAACTTCACATAAATGCAGTTCGTTTATTGCTCATTGTACCTCGAGCAATAGTCAGTGACATTTTAATGACTGTTTGCAGACATGTACTTAGAATTCCATTAAGTAGCTTTCCTTTGTCTTCTCTTCACTGTACTATCATGACTGTGGCCCGAAAACTGACAACCAAATCATGGTGGCAGACATCTTGATCATTTCCAAATAGTGTGGTGCAACCTCATAGTTTCTGCTGCAGTCTGTGATTTGAGATGATGCCTTAAAATGAGGTAAATTGCAAGCTGTAGTCAAGTGGAATAAGTACAATCAACGCCAGCGTTGAGTTGTACAACAACTGATAATGTCTTCTGCTTCTTCCTTGTCTGTCGTCTCTAGTCTCTAACCCATGCCAGGAGTACTTCTACTTCATTTGTTAAACTGTTATTAATGATACATGCGAAAATTTATCCTCATTATGTAAGTTCTACTTCGATCAAAGCTAGGTGTACCGAATTAGAGGTGGACATAGCTAACATTATTGTAAATTTGCATGATGGTTTGTTCGTTCTTTACTCTATACTGCCTTTTCCTTTTTTAATTTCTGCAATTTTTTTTCAAGATCCTAATAACTAACAATAGGGGTCATTTTATATTCCACCCCTTCTTAAAGTCATTCACCATCCTAGAAAATGTGTAGAAACAAATCACGTTATTGTTTCATAGACCAATACCATTGCAACATCCAGTGATGATTGCGATTTTACTTCAAATGTGATTACTAAAAAAACAATCCTTTGGATTTCATTTTTCAAAACGTGCCAACAAAAAGAATTGAGAGTTTTGCATTGATAACTACATGTATCCTTTGAGCTGATTACCTAAATTTGCTGCTGCATGTTCTTAAAATATTTTAAAATCTGTAGTAATTGTTACTAAGTTTAGCCAAAGAATTTGTTTGAGACCCTGACATTAAGCAGTTGTTTTGGCGTACTATCTGGCAGAATGATGGGATGGCAACAATATATTGCCCTGACCAACAAATGAAAGCCGATCAAAAGTAAACCTGAGATAAAGCATGCATATCACAAGCAAACCAGTGTGAAGCTAAGGATAGGCACTGTAGTTAGTTACACTTTGTCGTTTCTGCCAGATGGGACACCCATAACAATTTTATTCTTTTGTCTAATTTCCAGAGGTAAATATAAGAATGGAACATTTTGATTGGTCGAAAAGCTCTAGTTTATGTCGCTATAATGTGTTTGTTGTTTCCGTTTTTAAGTTCTTTATTTTGTAGTTCTTGATATCACCTCTGAAAATTAGACTAAAACAATTATTCGCCTCGGGCTAAGTGAATCTCAGCGAATATTCCCCTGGACTACGTCTCAGGGAGTATTCACCCTGATTCACTTCGCCTTCAGCGAATAATTGTTAAATATAAATTTATCTAAGGATCTTAATCGAGGGAATAATTTATGTTTGACTAGCGTAAACATTTTATAATATTATTGAAACAATACAAAAAATCTGTCCTTAGTTAGAGAGGTTCTAAAACTAGCAGTGACTAGACATCCATCTGTGACTGTTACAATTACTACTAAAGTTGCCTTCAAAAGTTCAGTTTCCAATTGCATTCACAGTTGGTATAGCATGATATCAATGCCTGTAAATAAATAAAAAATTATAATCATCATTTCAAAAGCCAAGAATATTCTAAAAACACTTGCTTAGGTAACTTGTAAACAGTTTCAGTATTGGAGAAAGTAGGATTACATGTTTTGTAATAATTATCAATTGCATCAATAAATCATTAAAACTCACCAATGTTGTAATGCAGAATTTTATATATGATAATACACTTGTTACCCAAGTCAACTTAAGACATGCTTGTAAGTAATGCTTTCTTGAAAATCCTTGATCCTTATGCCTATGATGAATAAACATATTTTATTAGTTTGCCTTGTTCCTCAGTTTTTATAAATAAATCAAATGGAAAGTGACTTGAACTAGCTAACATTTAACAAATAGTAAATACCACAGTGTGCATTACATGAGAGGTAAGTGCTACTGTAAGAATGAAAATAAGCAATCATGTGCAAGGCAAACCTCGAAGTGGATTTGTAACTCAATAAATTAACATTTCTTTTATGCCAGAACTTCAAGGTCCCTTACTACAGTTCCTAAATTAAGCAATCAGAGCACCTGCTCTATTTAAGTTGTGCTTTGATTAGCAGAACCATTAGAATTGCATTCATGCCTGCCATATGCTTCATACCTGAAGTAATCAAAAACAACGAAAGGAAAATGTCTGTGCATTTGTGACTCTGATCTGCATACGATCCACAATTGTGTTAGGCCTGAAGAGCGAATGTCTGTAAGAATCAAACAAAATCGGAAAAAAGTGGCAAAAGTGTGAAAACTCAAAATTGCTCAAACTCTGACTGTAAGTAGTCCATAATGAGTTATTCATCACCATGCAATTTATTTGTCAAATAACTCTTTCTTTCGGCAGGAAATGACGATCATAAATTTCACGGCCAGACACGGGAAAATTCGACTTGAAAATTAGCGGTTTTAAAGCAAACCACTTGCCTTTACTATAAAACCTGAAGACATCCACTTGTTATCAGCTTATTCTACATCTTTTCCAGATTTTATTCTATAATTTCTATGAAGTTTAAATAAATTCATGACACTAAGAGAGATCTGAAAGAAATCCCACTCTTTCTCTATGGAAATGACAAGGTAAATTTAAGAGATTATTTACCATACTACCTTTATCTCAAATAAACTGATATTTTGGAAATAAAGTCAGGAAGAAATGGCCTTTCAATTGATGTCACTTTTTGTCTGGGGAAATTAAATCGTTCTCTCTGAGAAAGCGCTAAAAATCACGAAATCAAGCAAATAAGAGATTGCGTGACAGACGTGACAAAGGTGGAAATTGTGATTTTCGGATATTTTAGCCCAAACTCGATAAAAACAAACTGATTTCAGTCGTTGCTGTTCATACAACAACAACATTTTCTTTTGAGAATCTACGTTTTTTGCTTATTATATCAATCTACCGACCGTACCGACTATATATGTATGTCGATTCATATGGTAGCGAAAACCCTACAACTGAAGTTTGAGAGCAAAGATAGATTTTTCCATCTGACTGTAACTATGAGACATCTTTTGATAATTAAGATTTATCCCAAACCTGCAAAAATCAAATAAACTTCCAATCTGCCGAAGCCCCTCTTGGGATTTATGTAAGAATTTTTGGGAAGCCCCTTTGTGTTGCGTTATCTTTGGTTTCCAACTGATTAATATCATTGTCACTGAAAAGTATTCTGTGGTTTTTGCCCTACGGAAAATTCTTTTTCGCTCAAAATGGACCAAACAGTTGTGGATCAAACATTGCTTATTAATTTATTCATGTTACCCGAGTGGCAGGCGAAATAATATAGAAATAATAAGATAACTTCTTGAACTTGAATAGAATAAATTTATAGAGCGCTCAACTCTAAGAGGAGCAGTGATTATAATGATGAATAGTAAAAAGATTTCAATTCATCGTTTTATTGCGACAACGCTGTTTCGTATGGTCAAAGAATGCATGACCACACTCATCAGGCAATATTAACGAATCAAGTTAATTAATAAACAATTTAATTTATAAGTTTATAAGTTTTAATTTATAAGTTTATTTATAGTTTATTCATGTTATGAGTGACACACAAAATACTTACATAGCCAGCTTTTTCAAAGTTGTAGGCCCGTTTAACCGAGCCTCCTTTTGGGGATCTGGGAGTATGCTTCCTCGAGGAAGGTTTTTTTTTTCTTCATATAAAGACCGCTGAAAACGTGACTGTTTTCCTTCACTTTTGTCGATTTTTATTGTATTTTGACATCACCTAAATTCTAACATTTCACAATAGAGAATGGCACTAATTCTCACTCATTCCTAAATTAACAAACCATTGTGCATTAGACGGCTGTCTCACTTCGCTTCCGAGTTTTCACCCGTGAGAAAAGCCTTGATCTCATCATGAAAGGGTAGTTGCGAGATATATTACCTGTAAGCGATATCTTAAAGCTGAATTGATTTCCATTTCATCTTTCTTAAAAGTGCTCAACCTGAATTGTTTTACTTGCACATTTTAAAAATACGTTGCTGAAAATATTGCCGGCCAGCCCTGGCTAATTTTTGTACTGGCCTGTACGTTAGCTATATATTAAACAAGGGCTCCGCCACAAGCGAGCCCTTGTTTAAAAACAGTCTACTAGGTATACCATGTCCACGTATCATAATGGCTGTTAAGAATTAAGCGGAAGGTTGGACAAGCAGCTTCCTCCAATTCATCCTCGGAGACCCAGGGGCAGTTAGTGGGGGCGAAACGAAGTAAGCCGGGCAGAAATCGTAGCGGCAAAAGTTTTCTATAAAAGTGTAAGAGCCCCTGGGAAACGAGTCTCTCCAGACCATTTCCAAGCGGCTCTGCGAATGCTGATTGAGCAAAAAAAAAATCCATTGTATTATTTTGTCCAATCAGCGAATAGTAACTTCAGAGTCACTTTCGTGTGTTCTTACAAGGCGGTTATTGTATCGGCCATATTTTATTTTAATTAACATAAGATAGCCCAGAAATGTCGGAAGTCATTTCGGATGTCAGAAAGAAAAATATATCAACACATCCACCAGTAATTTTTGTTTGGACCGATCAGATGTATTGTAAATATAAATTGTGTCTTGTTTACCTGTGCAGTGCATTGAGGGCAGTTCGGCATACTCGTCTGGCCTGCAGCACGGGAATATTCCAGTTGGCTGAAGTATCCGAAAATAAAAAGTATAAAAAATAAATTAAATGAGTGATTGATGTAAGATTGATGTAAGGTCTCAATTTTCTGAAATTTACTAGTACTGGCTTGTACGTTTGATTTTACATTTTTCTGACTTTATCTCAATATTTTTCGGCCGACTGCAATTTGTCCGCGCTGCGAACATTGTCGCACGTGCCAAACGAGATAAGACGAGTGTGCCGGACGGCCGCCAGTGTGTCGCATACAGGTCAACAAGCCACTATTTCCTCTGATCAGTCCATATGACAATATCCGAGCAGATCTTGAAATATATTTCTTTCTGACATCCGAAATGATTTCCCGACTTTTTGTGGTTCTCTAATGTAAATTGAAATAGATTGTCGTGTAAGAACATACGAAAGTGACTCTGAAGTACCTGTTCGCCGATTGGGCAAAATAATACAAAGGATTTTTTTGCTCAATCGGGAGCCAGCATTCGCAGAGTCGCTTAGAACTTCATGGTAAGTCAACATGGCCGCCAACAATGAAAAACATATAGTCGCCCAACCACAAAATGAATGCTAACCGCAAGCAAATTGCAGTAAATAAATGTTAACTGCAAGCAAACTACAGGGTAAAATGCTAACCGCAAGCAAACAGCAGTAAATAAATGTTAACTGCAAGCAAAGCTGCAGGGCGACTATATGGTGTCTTAACATGAATTATATACCGTCTGGAGAGACTCGTTTCCCAGGGGCTTATACTTTTATAGAACACTTTTGCCGCTACGATTTCTGCCCGGTTTACTTCGTTTTGCCCGATTTGCTGCCCCTGGGTCTCCGAGGATACCCCCATTCATGCTCATATGTCTTTAAGTGACAATGTTGCACTTAGAAGTTGATGTCAACGGTTCGCTTTAGGGTACCCTTTGCTACTCTTCAAAACTTGTCGTTCAGTAAATTTGTTGCATTGGCCGTGATACCCAAATCAGTGGAATCAACACGAGATACATTCGAGTCACGCTTTGCCTTTTGTTATTTCTTTGATACAAAAAAGAGTGGAATAAAGGTAAAAGGTTGAGGATGAAGAAAGTCCAAATTCTGCAAAATTTAGCTGCCAAATTCGTACTCGATATGCCAAGGCATTCATCTGCTACTGAGGCGCTCCATCAGCTTGGCTGGGATAATTTAATGGAAACAAGAAGACTTCATAGATCAATATTGTTTTTTAAGGCCTTGAATGGCTTGATTGACTGGGATTTTAATCTTTATAGCTTTAAAGACATTCATAATTATAATACTCGTGGAAGAAATGACATTTGTAGACCCAAGTCATGTCGCTCCTGGGGCCAGAACCGATTTATTAATCAAGCTGCTCACGAATGGAACATTTTACCCGACAAAGCAAAAAGCACTTTTGACATTTTAACTTTTAAAAGACTTATTAGAAGTATTTAATAAGTTTCTTAAATTTCTTAGACTCATTTTTTAAATTTAACTTTTTACATCCTCTATTTTTAACTTTTACTTTTAAATCATTTTATCGTATTTGTTACTTATTTTAAGCAGGGCCCCACTGAAAACCACCTTTTTGTGATGTGGGCTCCCTGTCAAAATATCTTTATTATTATTATTATTATGTAACTCTGCCATTTTTGTTGAAAATAAATACAAATAACGTCAGTAAAAATTCTTTGCAGGCAGACTATATGCTGCATCATTCCACAGACTGAACCTTTTCAGGCAGTGTTCTAAAATAACAATTTACACACAACTTACCTGATCTAACTCAGGAATAAAATTGTGTCCAGTGTCCGTGTTCTGAAAGCACCCAATCTAGCCAGCTAAGCATGAGTTCACTTTCTGTGGTTGAATATTTCAGGAGAAAACGACCCGCCGAAACAGTGATTCGAAATATCCTTTGCCAGTTGCGCAAAGTAATTAACGACTCTAGCTTTTATCTTACCTATTACAGGAGCAGTCTGTTCTCATTATACTCTGAAAAGAGCACAATAACTACATTGCAGCCATTACACAGTGCGTGAGATATGCGGCAAGGCCGTGGGAAAATCCAAAAATCGGAGGAAAACTTAGCAACCATAACAACAATGACAAGTTGTTCAGTTTTAGTAATAAATATATATTAAGAACTAGAAACTAGAATTAGCAACTTTCTAAAATTAGTGATAGCATTAATAATTTACTTATTAGCTCACAAAGGCATCCACATAACACAACATCCAAGTGAAAGAAATGATATAAACTGGGTACACTTTGCACGCAAAACGGAGGGAAAGCTTAAATAGAAATCAAACGCTGTTTTTTTTTTCACAAAAAGTTAATGAATGGCAAATTCATGCGTAGCAATAAGAATTTTTTATTTTTGTGGAGTTTATAGGGCCAAAATATTTGAAAATCGCAATTTCCACCTTTGTCACGTCTGTCACGCAATCTCTTATTTGCTTGATTTCGTGATTTTTAGCGCTTTCTCAGAGAGAACGATTTAATTTCCCCAGACAAAAAGTGACATCAATTGAAAGGCCATTTCTTCCTGACTTTATTTCCAAAATATCAGTTTATTTGAGATAAAGGTAGTATGGTAAATAATCTCTTAAATTTACCTTGTCATTTCCATAGAGAAAGAGTGGGATTTTTTTCAGATCTCTCTTAGTGTCATGAATTTATTTAAACTTCATAGAAATTATAGAATAAAATCTGGAAAAGATGTAGAATAAGCTGATAACAAGTGGATGTCTTCAGGTTTTATAGTAAAGGCAAGTGGTTTGCTTTAAAACCGCTAATTTTCAAGTCGAATTTTCCCGTGTCTGGCCGTGAAATTTATGATCGCCATTTCCTGCCGAAGGAAAAAGTTATTTGAGAAATGAATTGCATGGCGATGAATAACTCATTATGGACTACTGACAGCCAAAGTTTGAGCGATTTTGAAATTTTGAAGTTTGCCACTCAATGTTTGATTTTTGTGGACACCTGCTCTGAAAAGTCAACAAGTGTAGATCAAATTATTGTTCTATAACTGAGGAAGTTGCAATTATAGCATCTTGAAAAGTCTTATTCATGAGAGTTTTACAAAGAGCTATGGCTCTTCAGCTCTTTGTGGGTAATAAACTATATCTTAATGTCTATCTACTGAACATTGCAAGTTTCAACACCAACTGGACAGCTTGCCTCCCAAAAAGAAAATAGTAATTACCAAAAAATATACCTGTTGCAAATCTAAAATAAATAGAGGATAATACATGGTTTCGCGGAGATATGAAATTTATCTTCGAGTGTTCAAATCAAATTGGATTTGAACACGAGAAGATAAATTTCATATCTCCAAGCAACCATGTATTATTCTATTTATTATATAAACCTACTAATTACGATGTTTTTACGATTTTCCGCAGATTTCCGAAGATTTCCGAAAATTTTCAAAATGTTGTCCGAAGGTTGTACGAATGTTTCCGAACATTTTCCGAAAATTTCCGAAGTTTTCTGACGATTGCCGAGGAAGATCCGAAGATGTTTCGACTTAATATCGATTTACTTTGGCTCGTTGAGCATTGGAACATGCTAAACTCTGCAAGCTGATTGGTCAAAAATGATATCACACATGTGTGGATATCATTTTTATCCACACATGTGTGATACCATTTTTCTCGATTTGCTACCACTCACTAAAGCACTGCAGTTTATATAATAAAATAAAATTACATTGGAACGCTACTTTAAAGTTGCCACCTGCCTCCTTCATAGTCCAATGCAACCATACACAATCAAATTCTTCAACTACATAACACCAAGTGACCTTCACCATGTTATAAGGTATCAATCTTTCGTGACAGCTCTTGAGAACTACATGTACTATTTCATAACATCATTTCAAGAATAATAATTTGGCCATCTGTCTTCCTAAATATGACTCTACGAACTCGATAAAGTAATCATTGTGCCACGATCGTCACATAATTATTACAAGGAATATATAGCTCCTTTGCCATTTTTCAAAGTTGTCATCAATACACTATTGCTATACTTACAATGTAGGCATAAAAAATTGTCTGGCTTTCATCTTTGCTTTTCCATCCATTAGTCAGTCTGTCTTTGCATTTATGATTCTGATTTGCATACTCCAATAGTTGTGTCAGTGCTAAAAAATGGCAAATGACCTCAGGTTGATTCCATTTCTTAACTTCAATTCAGGCCTTAATTATTTAATTAACCAGTGTTACATTACAATGAATCTCATTAAATTACATTAAAGGATGAATAGTTCATACCTTCTGTAAAAAGCCAGTCACTGTCTTTCTGAATTAAGTTCTAAAACTGTTGTTACTAATCAGCACTGAAAAAGGGAGATGACTGTACTCTTGTTTTATCAGTACCAATCCAAATCCGTTGGTACACGTCTGTGCATTTGGGACTCTGAACTGCATGCGTCACACAATTGTGTTAGGCCTGAAAAGACAATTATAATAAAATTTCTCCCTTAACTTTAATTGAGAATGTATCACTAAAAATTTTCCTTATGACCCCGAGGCCTCCTCCAAATCATTCAAACACTCACCATTTCTGTCACTTCGCACGTTCTGTCCATACGCATTTGTACCTGCAGTAATGAAAAACAAATTGGTCACTTAATAACTGGACAAGAAGCCATAAAAATATCTCATCACTCGAACATTCACCATCAAGTGTTTGTCCACTACCATATGCATTCATACCTGAAGTAATCAAAAAGAAGAAAAGGGAAATGCCTGTGCATCTGTGACTCTGATCTGCATACGATCCACAATTGTGTTAGGCCTGAAAAAAAAAGTCAACACGTGTAGATCAAATTATTGTTCATAACTGAAGAAGGTTAAATAGCATCTTGAAAAGTTTTATTCACAAAATTTTTAAAGAGCTATGGCTATGAAAAAGACATTATAATGATTAAATTTCTACCTCAAGTTAAATTGAGAATGTATCACTAATCACTAAACATTTTCTTTAGAGCCCCCCCCCCCATCATTCAAAAACTCACCATTGAGTGTGTCTACAATCATGCATTCATACCTGCAGTAATCACCACTGACTGTTTGTCTCCTGCCATATGCATTCATACCTGCAGCAATCATAAAGAAAATGGTTACTCAGTAACTTGACAAGAAAATAAAAATTAAAATATCTCATCACTCAAACATTCACCATAGGTGTTTGTCCACTGCCGTATGCAATCATACATGAAATAATCAATAAGAAGAAAACAAAATGTCTGAACTATTTCATAACATCATTTCAAGAATAATAACTTGACGATCTGTGTTCCTAAATATGACTCTATGAACTCGATAAAATAATCATTCTGCCACGATCATCACATCATTGATGCAAGGAATATATTTTACTAAGAAGGTCTCCATTAGCTCCTTTGCCATTTTTCAAAGTTGTCATCAATCCACTATTGCTATACTTACAATGTAGGCATCAATTGTCTGGCTTTCATCTCTGCTTTTCCATCCAGTAGTCAGTCTGTCTTTGCATTTATGATTCTGATTTGCATACTCCAATAATTGTGTCAGCCCTAAAAAATGGCTATCAATAACCTCAGGTTGGTTTTATTACTTAACTTCAATTCAGGCCTTAATTATTTAATTAGCCAGTGCTACATTTCAAAGGATCTCATTAAATTACATTTAAGGATGCCTAGTTTATTTTAACATTACCTTCTGTAAAAAGCCAGTCACTGTCTTTCTGATTTAAGATCTAAAACTGGTGTTACTAATCAGCAGAAATTATCTTATAACTGTACCCCTGTTTTATCAGTGCCATTTAAAAAAAAAAAACAAAAAACAAAAACAAAAACAAATTCGTTGGATATTTCTGTGCATTTGGGACTATACTGAACTGCATGTGTTACATATTGTGTTAGGCCTGAAAAAGACATTAAAATGATTAAATTTCTCCCTCAAGTTTAATTGAGAATGTATCACTAAACATTTTCTTTATGACCCCTAGGGCTCCTCCAAATCATTCAAATACTCACCATTTCTGTCATTTCACGCCTTCTGTCCATACGCATTCATACCTGCAGTAATGAAAAACAAATCGGTCACTTACTGTAATAACTGGACAAGAAGTCATAAAAATATCTCATCACTCAAACATTCACAGTCGAGTGTTTGTCCACTACCATATGTATTCATACCTGAAGTAATCAAAAAGAAGAACAGGAAAATGTCTGTGCATCTGTGACTCTGATCTGCATACGATCCACAATTGTGTTAGGCCTGAAAATAAAAGTCAACAAGTGTAGATCAAATTATTGTTCTATAACTGATGAAGTTTCAATAGCATCTTGAAAAGTTTTATTCACAAGAGTTTTAAAGAGCTATGGCTATGAAAAAGACAGTATAATGATGAAATTTCTCCCTTAAGTTTAATTGAGAATGTATCACTAATCACTAAACATTTTCTCTAGGACCCCCCTCCCCCCCTCATTCAAACACTCACCATTGAGTGTTTCCACTGTCATATGCATTCATACCTGCAGTAATCACAAAGAAAATGGTTACTCAATAACCGGACAAGAAAATTTAAAAAAATAACTCATCACTCAAACATTCACCATGAGTGTTTGTCCACTACCATATGCATTCATACGTGAAGTAATCAAAAAGAAGGAAAGGAAAATGTCTGTGCATTTGTAACTCTGATCTGCATACGATCCACAATTGTGTTACACCTGAAAAAGACATATTGTAATGATTACTCCCTTAGTTTAAGAAGAAATGTATCACTAAACATTTTCTTTAGGAAACACCTCCCCCTAGCAAACATCTAACAACCTGAAAAGTTTGTTGTTGTTCGCTGCCTTGTCTTTCTTCTGCAAAGCTGTTTCCAGTGAAAACTACCGGTCACTTTGATGCACTTCTTTCCTTTGCATGCGAGAAAATACAAAGATTATCACAAGTACTCAAAGGGCAAATGGCCGATCGGTTCGCATTTGTATTGACTATCACATCAAACTCCTACTCCAATGACCCTAAACATTGTGGGTATAGTGATGTTCAAAATGTAGTTGCCCTTTAAGTACAGATACTATGAATAATCCCATGAGTCACTTGTATTATTTTTCTTTGTATTCACATGAGCCTTTCGGTGAGCATCCATAGTTATATTGTTATAATTACCACGAGAAAGTGTTGTATAATTTTAAACATGCCACAGTAAATACGTTTACTAAATTTTATCGAGAATAAGATCGCAGTGCACCATGGGAAGGTTCAGTTGCATACTGTTGAATATACAACACTGCTTTCCTGTTTTCTATGGTATGGTATAATATAAAGTTACTGTACAATCTTTAAGACACATTGTCGTTGAATAGTCTGTACTCACTTTTTACTTTTCTTTAGCCATTATCCAGTCAGCTCAAAATCTTTCACTGTATAAATATATCAGTTTTTTCTTTCTGCAGATAACAAGAACCAATATTCTGATACAAAATGAATATTACAACGTCTATTTACATTAAAATAATGTATTGTTTGCCATTTTCATGGCAGAACACTGCAAGAAAACTGAATTTCAAAATGTCAGGTGTTGTCATTCTAAGTGGCCAAAGCGGTTGCACGGAATAGGGAGTGTTGGCCAGAAAGCGTGACGGCCTTATGTGCCTACTGGCACGATGAACCATAATGATGATGATGTCATTCTAGACCTTTTCACTTATTCTAATTTGGCAAGAAGGATTATTGTAGTCTGCCACAACTTTTTTTAAAGTGCAGTAAGCCTGTTGCTACTTTTTGGGACATTGGTCCAGGCCTCATGACAAGAACTGGGAAATTTGTGAAACATTGGAATTTGCAAGACAACTTAGTAAATTTGGCCTTTCTTAAATTTATCTTAACTTTTAGCCTTATTTTCTAAAATAAAAGAAATCTTACCTTCATAATGTATGGCTCCAATCATCACTCTGTGCTCCATATTTGTGGTTGATGTAGTTGTAGGATTAAACCCAAAATTTGAATTCTGGGTATGATAACTTGAAACTTAATTGGGAAGTAGACTTTAAGTGCCTGAACAAGCAGGCAAGGTACATTACACCTTATTGTCATGTTCCCAATTCAAAAGGAAGTTAGATCAGAAAAGAATACCTTTTATAGTGTGGATCCCCCCCACCTATGTCCACTTGGAATACAATGATCCCAAAGTGACATAGATATTAAATGAATTTAGCAAGGGTTTTGAAGTCAATTTCCTAACATTTTATAGACAGTTAATTATTTAAGTATTCACTTGATCACTTCATCTTCTTATTGTACTTTAAGAAAATATATACTAACAGTGATTGTTTTAAGCTTGTTCAGTTTTTAAATTGTATTATTTATAAAAGGGCCACTGTTTCTTACATAATTTATTTTACTGTACGTATTACTCTTTAATTAAGGTAATTGGTTCGCTTCTTCCTTTAAATGAGGTAGTTGGCTCCCTCTCCCTCATGTGTCAGTGGCAGACCCAGACTTTAAGGTAACTGAGGGGCCTGCTCTTGAAAACATTTTTTTTTCTTAGCCCTACAGGCCTTGGTTTGGCCTGAAAACAAGGTGGGGACCCATGGTCCCTCCCCTAGATCCGCCACTGCATGTGTCTGACATCCATAAAATTCAGAAAACTACTATTGGCATCAAACATTCATGTAGGCCACAGACCTTATCAAATGACAAATTATAGTTAGTGTGTTGTTTGGTAAACTTTGACAAAATTTAAATGTATCTTCATTTATAGAATTTGTATATTAAAATGAATTATTTTATAGCTGTATATTTACAGTAATATTTAGCTGACAAAGCCAAAGGCTAATTTGACTAAAATCAAATGATATTGCTCGTGATTGAGCAGCAGAATTATTGTTTCATTATTCAACAATAATAATATTGGTCAATGAAAGACATTTTGCAGCAAAGAAAACTTTGGTAATGCAGCACTTTGCACGACTTTCAACATTTTAAGGCAAGCTACATTTATTGCGAAATAACATTTTGACCATATGTATTACCAGCGCATGTATTTCTTGAATAACAAATTTATTTATTAAAGGGTTGTCATTTACCAATAGTGCATAACAATCTTATCACCTTTTTTCTGAATTTTATGGATACCCAGCACTTCAGAATCATCATTCTTGTTCAACACTTGCTCAAACCAGAGCTGGCATCTGCATAGCAATGTACTGGTGGCTACCATCGCTCCATTACGGGTGTAAATGGGGTATGTCTATTGTCATTAAAGAGATTACAACATTGCCATTTATTCAGTACACTTAACGAAGAAATGGATTCAAGTCAGTAAAGAACACAAACTAAGTGAGTTGGTCAGTTCATCCGTGTGATTTTATAACTTATAAGAGGTTCTGTAAGCAATAGGAATACTCATTTCGGGTAATAATTTACATTGAAACATGCCATTTGGTATTAGCAATAACCAATACCACCAGCAAAGCATATGCAAAGCTTAGAACTTTACCAGAAGGTACAAAGGGTAAATTAACTGACCTGAACTAGCTCTGGAGCAATTTAAGTTCGGCTCAGTGAAATTTTCAATTATACTTATAAATAAAAAAAATATACTATTGTTTATCCTTGAAGCCCTCTAAAATTGTGACCTTAAATAAAATGTAAACACTCAAAAGTCAAGATCCCTTTAAAGGCTGTTAATGAATTTATAGCTTGTCATGCATTTAATCAGTTATCTGACTTTGATAATATACCCGGTAGAAAGAATACATTAATGTTAAACGCCAAACAGTAAACCCCATTTACACCACCCTGTTATCTCACACAGGGGAACTGGCTTCCGCCACAGGTGACCATTTGCTCAGTGTAACACAGAGCTGGCCTCAGTTGCAAGTGTATCGCTGGCCATCACTCAATGTCCAATTAAAATGACAGAGCTGGCAAACAGTACAGATGGCTCATGCTGTCTGGTAAATTCTCTCAACATCACTCCAAAAAAATTCACAAAATACATAGAACTCCCTGTAGTAATACCTCTTTACAGTCATTCCCCAGTGTTGCATTGTGCATCCCTACTACGAATAATTTCATGCATGATCAGTGCACGCACATTAACAAAGTGGTGGCATTTCCTACGACATAAGCAATCATTAATCACATGGACAAAAATTTCAGTTTTAGTTAATGTATACTCAAGTCTTTATTAATTTAAAAGGACGTATTTAGACAAGGAAACCAGCACTTAATATCCACCTGAATTATGATGATGAACGATGTTGAACATGATCGAGTTTTGAACAAATGTAAACAACTGTCAACATTAAAAATGTGTTTCAATTAGATTTTCGGATCCTGTATAAATAGTAAAAGAAAATAATGATGTCTTAACATGTAGGTATTTTGTGATTTTTATGGTGATGGATTACCCAGCATTTCAGAGCCATCCCTTTGCTAGCTGCCTTCTGCTCTGGTTCAATCACAGGGCTGCATGTCAGCAGCCGACATCTGTTTACAATTGACTGGTAGCTACCATATGCTGCGCCATTACCAAAGGTAGCTGACTAGTATATACATCTCACAGCCATCTGCTCATCTGTGTACAAGGGTGTTGAGGATTATGTGAATGGAGTCATTTTTTTACCCATAAGTATAAAATGTCTGTGCTTTTTATCACAAAATTTAATTTAGTTTGCAGCTGTCAGTCATGATTTTCATTGACAATTTCCATTCAAATGACAAAATTTAAATTTGATGTCATCCACATTATTTTCATTTAATTTTTTAACATTCATTTTTGACAATAAAAATTTAATTGCTGTGATCAGACAATTTCCTATCCCTTTTAAATGTACATTGATCTTAATTATATTAAAACATTAACAAGATGTAGTTTTTTCCTTCCATTGCCAAAAAAGGTGAAACATACGTTACACAAGCCTGTTTTTTCTTATAAGATATGAAAATTATTGCCTAAAATGATGTGCACATGTGTAGTTATAATTTCAGTTCACAATTGACTGATAGCTGCCATAATTTCAGTTGCTAAAATATTCTATTCAAAAAATTAATTGTTTCAGTTGGATTTGGCCCTCATAACCCTCATACAACAGAGCTTACACCTTCATAGCAGCCTCCCTGCTCAATGTGTCCACATACGACAGAGCTTTTGTCACATATCAATTACAATCATTTCAAATACAGTAAAAACCCGTGAGTAAAGATCTGCATTCTCCCAAGTTAGCCTAAACAGGTTCTTACAAAAATGGAAGTAAATAGCAGAAATTTTGGCTATTTAGGTTTTTCACAGGTTCTTTATAATTTTCTAAAGACAACTTTGTATTGTTACCCATTTTTTTTTCATATTTAGTTGATTGTGTCAGTTTAAGAATTTCAACGTTGGCACTTTCATAATTCGAAACTGGAGTGATGAGACTCCTAAATGTTTCCAAAGAGGAACTACATGTACATGTAAAATGTCAACTACAGTAATCTTATTTTCTTGAAAGTTTTATTAACAATTTTAATCTATTTTAGAAAATAACAACCTCTTTGCAAATTTTAACCTAATGTTTAACTTGCAGGGTTTTTACTGTACTCAAAAATCAAGGACTCCAAATTTATAGCCAACTTTCATATGTTGATATAGCTACGTATGTATGATCCTTTCATCATCTTACCACATGATATTCACAGGACCACAACTACAGCTGTAAACTACTGTGGCTCACTATACAATAGTAGCCTACAAAGTATTGCTAATTATAGGCTCACAGATGCATAACATCACCATACCTTAGTCTCTGGTCAAGATGCAGTGATGTAGATCAAAAAAAAATCTCACAGTCTTTGAGACTGTGCCCACTCCACCAGCCTGAGAAAAGTATCCTCTTCATATGCTGGTGCTAAGGCCTCTCGCTGCTGGCATTCACTGGCTAAGACATGCAGTCTAGCCATTTCCACTGCTCTAGCACGGGTAGTAGGAGTGTTTACAGGCTTCAACCTATCATCATTCAGCAGGACATCTTCGTGAAAGGCAAAATCAGGATCCATGCCTTCTCCACCTGCAGATTTCGCTCTCGACAGTGCCACGAAGAGAGCTCCTGGATTCTTAGCTTCAAAGTCATGCTTTCCAGGGTGAATCACGACATACCTGAAGGCCTCCCCGCTGCCTACAGTCAAGCCTTGGCACTTGTGGATAGTGGTTCCCCATGATAGCCTAAATGGAACCTGAAAACGCTTGCACCTACATGCACAGTCCGTGGAGCGGCTTACAGGTACAATTGGCACAAGTGTAGGATCTTCATCAATGTAAGGTGGAACCTTATAACCTGCAAAACGTACAAACACAACGTCGGGTAATGGTGGAGGCTCATCAGTAGGTCTGCAACCATATTTGTAGACAATGTCTACTACACTGCCAACAGCTCCATTGTACAAACCCCATGCAGCCTTCAGGTTTACTGTAAGCATGACCTTACTGTCACGGCAAAGATAGAGCAGAGGTAGCAAACCTCCTGCCTTATTGCTGTCAGCCTTCTGAGCATGCCTGCCATTGTCAACTGACTTGATCTTTGCAACTGGGTGGTTTGGCTCCCTGTTCAACTCAAGCAGCTTGGCTTTATTGCGTTCCCATTCCAAACGATGCGTTGGAAAAACATACAGCCCCTGCGCGTCCAGCCTATGTAGAAGTTCAGGACCATGGCTCATACGCAGATTGTGCCATTGAAATTTCTGTAGCCAACAGACTTGCTCGTGTGTCGTAGAGTACGTTCGCATGGACATCAACACGTCTCTTAGCTCTTGTTCAGACTCAGTTTGACGGACAATCTGAGTTAGCTCTACAGCGCTGTCAAAACTTGTCCACACCAGCCGCCCTTGGTTAGATGGTGCACTGCGGTTATGTTCAATGTAGACTGGAGTGTCACACACAGGAGGTAGCTGCACATCATCTCCCATCAGCACTACTACAGGGATGCGTCCCCACAGCTCCTCTGAATTGGCCCCTCTATTGATTGCATAGCGTGTATGCTGTTCCATCCAGCCCATTGTGGTGCGACCAAACATTGATCGCTCATTACCGACCAGAACTTTGAGATTTTCGCACCTATCCTGGATTTGCTGCAGCACTGAACCTGAAGGCACAGTCAGCTCATTAGAAGACCTTCCCCCTGTTGGGATTCTCAAAAAGCTGTGTGCAGTAGTGCCTTGAACAAGATAGGCAGAATTTCCAGTTGGGGTGATAACCTGTATGGCATCGTTGCTTCCAAACACTTGCCTTACTAGCTTCTGAAGGCACTTGATGACATATGACTTTCCCGTTCCTGCAGTTCCAGCGACAATAAGTCGCAAGGGATGATAATCTTGCTGGTTCTCAATCAGGTTGTAGAGAGTTTGCAAAACCAGACTGACTATAGCCCTCTGATTGTCATTTAAGGATAGAGGAGATACATCTGGTAATTCAAGGTCAACATTTTCCGTTTCCTGTTCTTCGTCTTGTTTGATGGTCTCTTCGAGCCACTTTTTAGGGTCTTTGCCCTCAGGAAGATTAATGGAAGTACTGCTCCAGTCGTACTGCTCTCCACCATCATCATAATCAAAGTCTTTCTCAACTCCCTCATATCTCTGGTTTTGGCCAGCATAGACATCAACCCAGTCTGGTTGTTCTTCTGCTTCATCAGCATTATCATCCACATCATCTTCAAATACCGGTTCTTGAGGATGCTCTGCATAACGCTGTGCTTTAGAGACTTGGGCCTTCACAAATAGCGGGCACTCATCGGTAACAACAAAGTCCTTAAACCGATCAATCCAAGATTCAGCATCTCCCTTTACTTCTTGGATGTCGAACCAGTTTGGCCAGTGCAATAGAAGCATTGTTCTACAATAGTCCTCATTCAGTGGCCATGTTGCATGAGTAGCACCACCGCTCACCACAGGAACCTTGCCATCTGCAGATGCAAATTGGTACCAAGAGCAATGCTTGTCCTGAGGCCGTGCAAGGTACTTATCCAAAGGGGTGCTGCGTGTAGCAGTGTCACCATCACATTCAAGACGCCTTGATCCTGTCATTGACAAATATGCAAACTGACGGCTACATCGCCAAAGTGCTAGTCCACTCAGCTCAAAAGATGCCTCAGGTCCACTAATATCCCTTCTTCCAACGGTCTTAATTAGCATCTTGGCACAAATTGACTTTCCAGACACTTGGTCAGCATCAGTTGAATCTACAGCATTTACCATGTCCTCAAAGAGATCAGCAGTCGCACCAGTGGGCTCACTGTCCTTGCATGCGTAGCCACAAACATAGTCAATTATAGCTATGATGTCATCTGTGCTTGGATTTTCTGGGGAAGAATTTGATAAAATCAAGCTCACATCACCATTTGCTCTCCACGACTGCATTTGATAACGAGAATGCTGAACAACACGTGGGTGGTCACGTGGCATCTCGAGGCGAGGTGCTCCATTGTGATCATTTACAATTTCTGGTACATTGTGGAGTTTCTTCCCTGGGCGAAACTCACTTCCAAATTCCATGCGACAGACCCGCTCATTCTGCTGCAACCCTTGCTCAGGATGACGAGGTGTTCTCAAGCAGTAATCAGAACAGCTGTGCAGGCCAACTCGGTTTACCAACAGCAAATGATCCTCCAGTATTGCATCTTGGGTTACAGCTATATCCATTAGCATCTTAACCAGGGGATCTCTGTCGTCTGATATTGGGTCAGCTGAACCTTCTGGCGGAGGCCAGAGATCCTTTCGTGGCTTTCCTTCCTCATCGCTACCAGCTGGGTGTAATGCTGTCATGGCTAGGTTTTCATCAGCCCACTGGCCAAGTACAGTGGCACATTCGTCTTCGTCACAATCATCTTCACGAGCCTCGTGCAACAGCTGGTGTGGCTGTCTGTCCTCCCTCCAGCTGAGTTGGTGCCAGTGGATTTGTCCCCGGGACTTGGCAAATTCATACCGGTACCAATAGTCAGAGACACCAAACACAGGCTTTAGTACCTTGTCATGGTATGACTGGGTGCGCAGGTCAAAGTAATTCACAACCACATGTGTGTTCTCTTGAACAGCCTTGTAGCGGGCATTGCTATCCTCAGCAAGATTAACTTCTTTCCCGGTGGTCTGCAAAATGTACTGTTCTAATAACCTTCTAAGTGGAGGAAAGTAAAACTCAGCGCAACTTCCAGTCATGAAAAATGAAGGCAATCCCTTCTTCTCATTAACCATAAACTCAACCAGGGCTCGAAGCTCTCTCCGTCTTTGATGCCAGTACTGAGCTGTGCCACGCAGATTTGCCCCAAAATACAACAGCTTGTTTGTAAATGAAGAATCACCCCTTGCTAGCCGCTCCTGCAGATCTGCAACTGTTAAATGGGGATCTCCTAGCTGCTGATCAACAAAGTACCTGCTCTGTTCCAGGGCACGCTTCCTCATGATCATGTTGTGAACAACAAACTTCCACACTTTGTGTCGAGCAAACCTCCCGTCTTTATACCACAGCAAATGCTCTGCCCAGTCATGGAGTGTGGGACATGTTACTGGACGATTGATGTGAAAATCGCCCTTTCCATATGGGAACAGGCAAGGAAAGGCCATTGTGAAAAAATATGGAGTGCTGAACTCAGATGCTGGATTTGAGTCTGTCGTCGGCCACGGAATCACTGGTCGTTCAGAGCCTTGAACCACTTCTGTTTCAGCTTCAGGAGGTTCAGACACAACTTCATTTATTGCTGCTTCCACACGTGCTTGCACATTCACTCCTGGCTCTGGAAGATTAACTCCAGAGACTGTCGAATCATCACTGCCATCTGTTTCACCTGCATCCAACTGCTGTGGAGCGGGGCCTTGGTCATCCGTGTGTTCTGCTGTTTCTGAAAACTCAACTGTTCTCAAATTGGGCAATTCACCATCAGCTGGTAAATTCTGCAGACGAGTGTCATCAATTACAATGTCACCATAAGCAGGATTATTGTCCTTAAGCCAACGGAGAGCACCTTCAACGCGTTGTCTTCTTACCCTGAAGTCTTTATGGGTATCATCTTTCCCCTGCCTTCTCACACGTATGATATCCACTTCTGCTGGTAGACGAGGCAGAATAGTAGCTGGTTCTTGCACTGCTTGAGGGAATGCAATGCAGTGTCCTCTAGAAGCAATACCTCCATGTTTCAACATATGGACATGTACAGTGGGTGCTAGCCTTGCTATCAGCATCTGCTCAGCATCCGACATGTCAGATAATTCCTCAGGAACACACATTGGGTCCATGTTGTTCTCTTCTGACCAAACTTTAGGTACCGTTTTATCTCTCCTGCAGCGAGTACACATATTAGCTGTGCCTTTGCCTTCCAGTCGCCGTTCCTTGCAAACTTCACAACAACTGAATGTGTAGGTCATCTGCTCTACCTCAAATTTCCGTATGGCAAAGTATGCATTGTCCTCCAACTGACTTGACCCTGTTGGTGGAGGTGGTGGCAGATCTCCAACAACTTCACGCAGCCTTCTTTCCTCGTCTGTAACTCTCCTTTGATTTTGCCGCTGTCTCTTCCTTCTGTCATCCTCGCTTTCAGTTACGCCAGGCTGTACAAACTCATAGACCACCCCTACTGCCCTTGCTCTGGCAATTAGGTGACTGTCTTCTATGCAGCTGCTGTTGTTTACTTCTGGAACAGGCTGCTGTGTTTCCAATGCATTGCTTGCTTCCAATATCTGACAATCTTCTAATACAGGATTCTCCCTTTCAGAATCCTCTGCTGGTAAATTAAGGATTTGTATTTACATGTAATGAACTTAACAAATACAGGGTTTTCAATAAGAATCAAAGCAGGCGGCAGAAATATAGAAGTAGGCGGCGAAGGGGTTACTCGCGCCGCAGGCCCGACCTTCTAGGGGGGTCTGGGGGCATGCTCCCCCGGGAAACTTTTAAAATCAGAGCCTCTAAGAGTGCATTTCCTGCATTCTGGGGCAAGAATTAGATCATTTTCGACAGAACCATACATACTCTAACTTCCAGCTTTTTATTCAACAGTTTTAATTATCTTGGAGACAAAATAGTCGTCAAACGCAAATTTTTAGTCGCCAGATTGCAAAATCAAACAGGACCTTAGTTCAAAAGTGTTTAAAATCATTTCAAAGAATTTAATCCAAAAAAGGACTGAATACATAAATATTCAAAAGGAAAAACAAAACAATCTTATCACTAGCTTAACACAAACACAATTTATAAGATTTTGTGGCCACTATCGAAGGAATCAACAAGAGACACAATCCATAGGCATACATCACATGCTCCAGGGCTTGCAAAGCATTATAAGGCGATTTCAGACATGGTCAGCTTTTTGTGAGTTTTCCGATGTGATAGAATCTTTTACAGCAAAGGAAGAGGATGGATTGACTTCTTTCTTATTTTGGATTTTTCAGAAGCAAAGATCTTCTGATATAACTTTCTGGAAGGGCAAAATGTCTGAGGAAATGTCCATTTATATTCATATATAAATATTTATATTTTGATCTCATTGTAAGAGATGTGTGAGCAGTAAAACAATGCACTTAATATCACATGTACAGCTGCTTGAAGGAGTGGCGTAAGTATAAAATAGTAATATCATGGGTAACAATTTAATTACTCCGACCTTAATTTTGGCAAAAAATTTTAGTGTTAATTTATAATTTGTAGAGGCATGGTTTGGTAAAAGACAGGGCTAACATACACTGTAATTAGTGCTGTAGGCAACTTAACCCAAGAAAAAACATTATCTTTGAACATCTAAAGGAAGACATGACCTTAATTTGCAGATAGAAATCAAATTAAAGCTATAAAGCTAAAATATTGATTTCTTTTTTTTTTGAAAAGTTAAGCCTTCATTTTTCAAACTGCAATCCATTGCAATCGAAGCCATCCGCAGCCAAAGATGCATATTAACAGTTTCAGTGTTCTACTATAGCGATTGTAATTAAAATGGTCCATTATTTTGGTCTTTCTTACGCCACAAATGTAAATTTTGGCTGTTCAAAAATCTGTTAAAATTCGTGACAAAGCCCCTTTAAAAAAACACGATTATTTTTTTGGGTCTTATCTCCAAGCGAACTTTTTGTCTTGGGTTTTCGTTGCAATCAGTGGTCAGAAAAATATTCATTTGAACTTTTTTCAGCGACGTGTGTCCTGGAAAAACTGTTAATATTGTTGCCAGGTATTATTTTGGGTCTACCTAAAATTTCAGGCTTGTGTATTTTTTGGGTTTGCAATATGAAGCTCCATTGGACCCCCCCCCCCCCCCCCCCCCCATCATCTATACTTCGAGTACCCCCCGGGCCATCACTGCAAATCCTACCAGCTGCCCTATATCACATAAACTGATCATGAACAGTGCCTCATTTGTATTATTCCTAAATTTGACATGTACACTGTACCTGTATTTATCACTGTTGCAACTGCAACAGGGTTCACATTTCCAATGCCAATTACTCCAGCAGCATGATCAACATCTTGACAATCAACTTGGTGATGACATTCTGCAAACAAAAAAGACCAATTCTGTATTTTCGGCTAAACTTCAGAATACCCGGCCACTTATTTACATGTCATTGAATAAGAATAGCATCTATTGTCTTATGCCTGAAGTGACCGGGTATTCTGAAGTTGCTCCGTATTTTGTTTCAGATAATTTATTTGTTGATCAACAACTGTAATTTAGCCATAATTTATTCACCTCAGACTGATGCAGTATTTATTTGTTGGACAATTCTACGTACTTCTTTTCCTTACTTATTGTTATTTAATGCTATTCACTTCCCAGGGTGGGTTCCTGTTAATTTAGAATGACAGTACGTATAAATTGTCTCAGGAAATCTCAGGATGGTTAAATAGTCAAAATATTTAAAAATAATACAAACTGGCACACTTATTATTTTGAAGGTTCAAACAGATAAGGCATTAAGTATTTTTTCCTTAGAGTATTCAACCGCAAACAATCTAAAGGGTCACTTCAAAGCTGTTTTCTTAATCTTCCAAAAACCAAACGAAAACCAGTCGTAAAAATGTTTGTGTACACCTTTTCATGTTATCTCAGCGCTTCTGATTATATTCAAACACAATGCAGTTTTGCCTTTTAAAACGCTACCTAAAATCGGTGCATCCGATCACATCCAATCGTAGAAATTCGCACAATATAAACAATTTCACTTAACAGTTAACTTTATCTCAACATCTTTGCATTGGGAGATAAACATAATTATTTGTAGGTCATTTACCTGTCATAGACCAAGCAGAAAACTCCTCACGAGGTTTACATTTCCAGACGAACAACATTATTTCAAGTTCGGGCAGGCAACTTTCTTTCTCAGTTTCAACTTCGCGATAAAACATAAAATCAGCCACACCATAAATTTGCTGTATTGTATTGGCGTTAGCAAGGTAAAATGGCTGAATATTCATTATGTTTACATCCATATGTGAAGTAAAAAGATCGTGCACAAGGCAAGGCGAAAGTTAACATGTGCGCCTGCAGTAAAGACAAACAGCAGTTTCTTCTCGTATTTTACGTAGTTATGGCAACAAAGACGAATATTGTGCCTCATGTAGTGTACACGAAAAAACATACGATACAAAAAATGCAAGAGGGGGAAGTAATTTTAATTTTTTTTAATTCCAAAACGAATATTTGTTGTTTCCTTATGCTCTAATTGTCTGCTGAACAGCATAAAAATGATATTACTTTTCTCAAACCTGGTAAAATGTGTAAATTATAGCCCTGCATAATAGCCCCTTTTTGCTGTATAATTTGACCTAAATAAAGCATGATTTCGCGCTTTTCCCCTGTACTAAATAAAGTTCTTCATTGATCATGATTTGTAATTGCAATGTAATTTAATTTGTGAACATTACAAGTCTATGTGATACATCCTTGCACAGGATGTGCTTGGTGCAGCAAGTAGAAATATCACAAAAGGTTTCTGGTCAACAGAAATAAAAGAATGTAAACTTGTATTTGCTGAAAGGGTCATATTCAAATTATCCATTTTAAGATTGAAAATCTGTCTTTGGATTCGTTGAAATTAACAAACGGTTAATTTATTAGCTACCGACTGATAATTAATTAGTGATAATTTCGAAAAGGACCATGTGAGTCTTGATTGCCAAGGTTACATTGATTAAGCAAAAAAGTAATAATAAAATGCAAAATGTTAGCACAGAAGCAGGGGACTAATGAGAGTACTGACATGAAACCTGAACATTCACGATCCATAGGTACCTGAATAACTTTGCTGCTGCAGCTCACCTTGCAGAGAGCATTCGGCCATGCCACATTCAACTGGAAGGACTTCGTCACTTTCATGTTGTTCTGTGACTATAACAATGACCAGATAAAATTTTAAAAGGGGTAAAAAAGTTAACAGTGTACTGCAACAACACGCTACTTGACCTGTACCGAAATAATGTACTTTTTCTCTTTAAAGATAAATTATCAAATGCTTTAGAGTCTTCCTCAAGGATGTTATATTTATTATAGGTGTTCACGAAATTTAAAACTCTAAATACAAAGTTAATTCACTCTCAAGAACAAAAAAAATCCTTCAAATCTGCGTAATCTAAAACTGCCTTAAGTTTACTCTCAGGAATAAATATATGATGTTTACCTGCACAGTCACGAACGAGGTGCAAATTAAGCTGCTGATTTTCGGGCACTGAAAAAAAAAAAACAGTCACGTCGCAAACTGTGCAAACATTTTATATAAAACATAACAAAACTTAACTGCCACCTCAGCTCATTATAAGTTCTTCTGGCTACGGCATGGCCAAGAGGAGAATTTACGTAATTCGAAAAGACGTGTTAGACGTGTCACTGTGTTTACGGCTTGCAATTGACAAGCGTCGTGGCGTGAGAGGAAAAGTTTGCACTTTTTCACACAAATTTTAACCAGAAAGCTGAACGTACGGTGAACAGTTTCGCAAATGATTTTACGCTTATGTAAGCTTACTCGCTTTAAAAAACTGAAAAAAAAAAAAAAAGATAAACCATTATGCTTTAGAACTGATACAAATTAAGATTCACTCACCTTCTGCTGCAATGCTGTTGATTTGCTGCCGTCCTCTTTGTCTTTGAATTTCTATTTCGCGCTGTTCCTTGCTTCTCTTTTGCCTGTTTTGTCTAGCCGTAACTCGTTCCGCTTCGCGTCGCTCCTCAGTGCTATTTTGCCTCCATTCTCTATTCCTGGCTCGCTCAGCTTCATAGCGTTCTTCCGTACTATTTTGCCTTCTTTCTCTTGCCCTGGCTCGCTCTGCTTCACAGCGTTCTTCAGTACTATTTTGCCTTCTTTCTCTAGCCCTGGCTCGCTCAGCTTCACGGCGTTCTTCAGTACTATTTTGCCTTCTTTCTCTATTCCTGGGTCGCTCTGCTTCATGGCGTTCTTCAGTACTATTTTGCCTTCTTTCTCTAGCCCTGGCTCGCTCAGCTTCACGGCGTTCTTCAGTACTATTTTGCCTTCTTTCTCTTGCCCTGGCTCGCTCTGCTTCACGGCGTTCTTCAGTACTATTTTGCCTTCTTTCGCTTGCCCTGGCTCGCTCTGCTTCACGGCGTTGCTCAGTACTGTTTCGCCGCCTTTCTCTAGCCCTGGCTCGCTCCCTTTCGTGATCTTCTTGGCTACTTCTTTGCCTGTTAATTACTGCTCTCTGCCGTTCCCTTTCACGTTGTGCATCAGTTAAACCCTGTCTTAAGATCGTTATATCAACTCCGCTATCGTTTGTTGACATAACAATAAAAAATATTAATCTTTTCTCGAATGTAAAACTTCTGTTCTTGGGAACAATTGTTTCGCTAAAAAAAGAAATCTCTCTTTCAAAAGTGAAAATGCCTATCCCTTTATTTCCCGCCAGAAAAAAAACGCGGATTGCCGAAAAGTGCAGCATCGCGTACGCGCGATTTCCCGCCAAGAAAAGATGCCATTCTCTCTCCCGTCAGGCCCCGAGTCAGGTTACCCTGTCACTACCTTCCACCTCCCCCAGAGTCTGTACGGACGGACGGACGGACGGTCGGACGGACGCTCGTACGGTCACGTGACTACCAAATTTTCTCTGCTTGATGGTTTACCAAAATTTCTTACCCATGGTGCTCCGCTGGCGCGCTTCGCGCGCTGGAGCTCCGCTATTAATTTTTCAGCCTTGTTCAGCCGCAGTGCTTCAACTCTCGGTGTTGTCCGATGTATATCATGTTCAAGTCGGCAATTATTTTGGATCTTCCCGTTAAGAGGTTGTCCTTAATCATTTGGCATGAGTTTCCATGATGTAGATGGTTAAATAGAGTGAGAAATATTCACGAAGAATGCTTTCTTCGCGTCAGCATGCTTTCTTCGCGTCTTCATTCAGCTTTGAAGGTGAACAACGTACCAAGTATTTTACCGCCTTTTCATACAATCGCTTCGTTTAAGTTGAAATGAAATGTCCAGATCATGAGAAAACATGAGGAAAAAAACTCTGAAATAACACAGTGTTCTTAAAAATTTCTACGACAAGTAAGTTAACTCTCAACAAACCAAAAAATGTTTTTGCGTTACTTTTTGCGTAAGAAGGACTCCAAATCAAAGATAAAGACAAACTCGTCCCCAGGCCTAATCCGTGCGTACGTACGTACGTACGTACGTACGTAGACGACAACCAAATTTTCTCGCCTTGACGGGTTTATTAATTTCTATGCCTATGGATGCTCCGCCCGCGGGCGCCTTCGGCGCCCGCGGGAGCTCCGCTATTAAAAGTCACGAGCCTCCTCTGTGATCTAGTCGGATGCTGTAACCACTGAGCTACACTAATGTCCAGGATTGAATACAGGTTTTGTTCGGCAAGTTCTTAGTATGTGACTGGGCTATTGGGTGTTCCTCTCATATTTGAGAGGAACCCTACAAAGGGCAACCATGTGACTAGGGGGGGGGGGGGGGGGGGGGAGGAACGAAACAAGTGGTAATCGAACGCCGGTAATGGCTGACAAACCCCCTGCATCGAGGCCTATTTACCGAGTTAGGATTTCGAGATGGATTTTGAGTTGGATTTTCGAGTTAGGATTTCGAGTTGGATTTTCGAGTTTGATTTTCGAGTTGGGATTTCGAGTTTGATTTCGAGTTAGGATTTCGAGTTGGATTTTCGAGTTAGGATTTTCGAGGATTTTCCGTACTATACACTCCGTTTAGCCTACTATACACTCCGGTTAGCGTACCATACACTCTAGACTTTCACAAAGTCCTTCGACGCGCGGTTTAGGTATGTCAGGTACGAAGGACTTTTCCAACTTGCAGAGCGCCAATTTTACCGACCCGAAAACGGCCTGTCGGTGAATAAATTATAACCGCGGCCAATCAGAGTCGAGATCTCAAATATACTGTCATACAAATGTAAATTGATGCTTCTTTACGCGTCATTTCTTGTCGCGGCGAGGTCACATCATGCGGGCAGTGAATGAAGCATTGAACAGGTCACGGGATACAACAGGTCATAGAAGCGTATCTTTGCGGAAAAGATGTTTTCGTTTCTGCGTTGCGTTTCTGCTGTATTTTTCCGAATCCCTTACAAGATTCACTTTCTTGACTACCGTCTCGTTCTTGTCTGCTCAATTTCTACAAATGATGTTTGTGGTCAATTCCGCTGCTGTGAACTGCCGTCCGGCAAGGATTTCCAGGTCTCAGCAAGCTTTGTTTTTCCGCCCACCTGGGCCGATCAGTCTTCGTTTATAATCGTTGTTTATAACTTCCTTAGCGCAAAGGAAACAAATTTGCCCTTTTGAGCCACAAGAAACCGAAGTTTTGGTCGGAGTTGAACCCGCGCTACTTTCAGCCATCACAAACAAGAATTCTTGAAACTTGACTCCTGTTAGTTAAGTCACGCGCTCGCAGAAGGACCGCCCCCTGATAATTGATACCTCCTGCTTTTGGCTGGAACCTTGATTCAAAATACTTCAAGCGGGACAAGTCGCCCTCTCGCGACTTCGTCACTCGCGGTCGTCGCTTCGCGAAACTCGTCTTGAACGACGGATTTCGAAAAGTAACTCATCTAGACGGGTAACGCGTTTTTTGCCCGTCTTTATACTAGACACGGATAACCGGACGAATTACAAAATGTTTGCCGAAGGTCGTCCAGACGGGTAACTCGTCTCTAGTATAAAAACGGCCAATATTTTATTACAGGAGGGACCTAACAAGTTAAAAAGAAAACAAGTTCATTTACAAAAAAT
Source organism: Meandrina meandrites (assembly GCA_963693305.1). Taxonomy (NCBI): domain Eukaryota; kingdom Metazoa; phylum Cnidaria; class Anthozoa; order Scleractinia; family Meandrinidae; genus Meandrina; species Meandrina meandrites. The sequence continues at coordinate 48,048,029 of OY855903.1, forward strand.
ATTTATTCAACGCGCCTTCGCAAGGCTGCTCTATAACTAATACATTATTGTACAGCATTTTTAGTGTCAACAACGACGACAACTTCCAGTCCCTGAACTCTCCCTTCCACACCTTATAAAAGAGTTAAACCAAGGCGCGGTCATTTTGGGCGTGGAACAGAGAGTTCAGAGAATGGACCACTATGACAACAACAGCGAAGGCTGCAACTAACTACAAAATGTTAAGCATAGAAACAAGAAATACAAATTGTAAAAAAGTAAAATCCTCTTAAATATTCAAAAGTTGTAGTGAGGAGTTTCGTTTGAGTGCAAATTTTGATCTTAATAAATAAGATTTGTTTTTCTACAAATACGAAGAATTCCAAAATCGACAAACGTTCTTGTACAAACGTTTGTTTGCAAAACGAGTGCTTGGTGTAAGATGTGTTTGGCACTAGCATGTTTTTTTTTTTTCTTTTTCGGGAAGCCAGTTTTTTTCAACATCCCTTTATTTTACAACCCAACAAATGTACTGCAGAATTCCCGAAAAAGAAAGCGCACGTTTTGAGAAATTCTGCAGCACTTGGGAAGTTTGAGTTTTGTCATTTCTCAAATCCAAGGCGAAGAGATAATTACAAAAAATGAATGCTTTCAGTTTTCTATACCTTAAAAAAGAGAGTGTGAGAAAAAAAAAATTTCACTGTCAAATGTCTCAAACTGATGTACGTCTAACTTCTCGTCACAAATCTATACAATATTAAATAGCCAGGTTATGAGATTAAAGAAAATCATCAGCTGGGACACTCTTGATGTAACGCTAAATTCTCATAAATACCATAAATAAAAATTATTTCATATCATGTACAGTCATGATCATTCATATTTTGAGCTAAATGTGGCAGTGAATCTAAAACTTAACTAAATCATCCTCCACTACATTAATTAATGTACGTACAATCCAAATAACAGTCATTTTTTTATATAAATGATTCTGGAGTTGATTTAGCCTTACGTCTACTACCCGTGAACTATAAGTAAATTAATTAAGAGCTAAAACGGCACTCGCCAGTTTAAAGGGACACTGTCATGGACATTTTTTTGTCTTTTTTAGTAAAACGGCACCGAAATTACGAGTAAGTACTTTCAACCATGCAGGAAATGCTTCCTAGAACATAAAGGGAAGGATATCTATCAAATTGTTTAAAGAAGAGGGTGACCGTAAATAGTTTTCATCAATTTTTCCAAACCACAGGGACAGAACTTGAAAAAGTCAGGCTGACTTTTTTAAGTTGAGAACGAAAGCTCCCGATGGTATCACAGTGATATCACTCTATATTTAGCTTAAATTACTATGGTATAGTAATTTTAAGAAAACTTGACCACTGTTAATAGGTTTCCAAATGGTGTAAACGTGTTTTTGGGCTGTTAAATTTTTGACGTTATGCTCGTGACAGTGTCCCTTAAAACACAACTTATAAACCCAAACCCATTTACCGAGGGTGTTCATCGATTTAACATCACACTTGATTTTCGTTTGGTATAAGTGTGTCATAATTATTGATAGGAAATGAATCAGCGCACTCATAATCATCTGGGTCAGGAGGCTGCAGAGGCAAACACATGACATGTCAGTTAGAAGGCTATCTAGCCCCCAGCGCCTCAAATAGAACAGTTGTAAGACGCGGGTGCTATCCGCCGCGCCAATCGTCTAATAGAGGATCTGGTACGAACGTGGCGAGCCAGAAAATCTACAAGGTCTTTGCAAGTTCCTACAAGACTTTAAGGATTGTAGGTGAGAAAGATCCTCATGCAGATCGCTAAAGACTCTTAAACATCACCTGTTACGTCATTACCTTCACTTATTTACGAAAAAAAACACTTAACGACATTATACATGTTTTTCCTCTTTAAATGTATCTAGGGATGTCTTTGATGTTTCTGCTATTACAAGTTATCTTTTAACAACTTTACCCCGCTTGCCAACGTTTGAAGACTTTTGCTACAAGGTTTTATTGCTTCTGCCGCTGTGATGATTTCCTTGTGTGGTAAATAAACGATGGAAACCTTCGAGTTCTCTCACAATCACACCTTGCTACAGGTAAACGGACAGTGGCTCGGCACAATAACGGAAGTTCTCTTTCGTAATTTCCATATCATGTTTACCGAATATACAAATAATTGGATAAAAAGATTCTACAGAGCAAAATAAAACAATCCCGAGGGTATTTTGGGGAAGAAAAACAGGATTACAAGTTCATGAAATTTGATTTTGTGACAGGATGTCAAGAAATCAAAATTGCCATTCTGGTGTTACGCGTGTAACTTTGAATCGTTCAATCATTATTAATATTTTTCTTTTTTTTTTAGTTAATATTTCTTTACTTTCACCACTTTTGGTGTTTCCTCTTTTTATTTTGAGATAACACAGTAAACTAGAAGTTTTCAATGAGAAGTGAAGTGTTGCCGTAACACTTCAAGTATATTTGAATGTACAGAAACATAACTTCACAAATATTTTCTAAAGGGGATTGCTGATAGGCTGATTTTCGATCCGAACTATAGAACGAAACTTCTCGAATGCTTTCAAGAATATGAAGGCTGCCTATCGGCAGCAATTAACAGCAAGGTACAGGCCACACATGACAACACGATGTATCATCCGGAAAGCCTCACAATTTGTCGGCAAAGTAGCCTGTGTACAGCCGTCCGCTCCCCTCAGGGAGGGGAGCGGACAGCTGTACACAGGCTATCGGCAAAGAGGAATAAAAGTCAGTTATGAATTAAACAATCCATACTTACATGAATCACAATACGTTCGCTTAATGTGTTTACTAAAAACAGCTCACGCATTTCCCCACGGCGCCATTTTCTGGGGAGAAAATTTAAAAAGGTTAAAGATTACACAAAAATAACCCTTGGCCGTAGCTATACCTTAACTGGGTAGTACTAACTTAGGGACTTTCACGACAACGCCAGAAATGTATCTTGAAATGCAACATGAAGCCCTCAACTACCTTAAGGCCACCTAAAGCATGTATGCAATAATGCATAAAAAAACCGAAAGGATTCTTTGCTTCTTCATATAAATTATTTCCTTCATACATTTTTGGTTATTTTTGCTGATCTGGGCTTTTTATGCCACCGCTGTTTTATTGTTTATTGGCTAAATCGCACTGATTATAAGTCAGCAGAAAGCTAATGTTCAAAGTGACAAAAATTCCTTCCTACATTATCAAGTAAACAGCACCCAGAGCTGTGATACATCCCACCACCACTGACACTGCGATCCAAGCAATTTGCTTGCTGCTCAGTTTTGCTTTGTTCTTTGGTGATGTTACATTAGCTAGAAAACAGAACAACAACCATGCACAGCAGTTAGAAATAAGTTTCTTTAGAACGATTCATAACAAAAATAAACCCAGCCCAGTGCTACAAGTGGAAACTAATACATTAAAACCAAGACAAACATCCCTCACCCCACCCCAACACTTTCTGTTAGGCTTCCTTTATGGAAAAAAACACAATTCACTGTGCTATTAATCACACCCTTCACCACAAATTTACAAATATATAAGACAAATCATAAACACGAAACAAATATACATATTTTGAGGTCAGAGTTGCTCCAAAAAGCAAAGCGCCGGGAAATAATAAAAAAATATTTAAAAAATAATTATATACATGCATTTTACTCAGTAAAAAAGCGAGTAGAAAAGTGGTGAGTAAAATAAAACTTTCTCAGAAAATTTTCCCAAATTCCCCCCAAGGAATCCATGACTGTCACATATATCAGTTGGATTTACTCGAAACATTTACTCGGAACATAAACTTTTCCGAGCACCCAAGGTACATGTATAGTGGTTAGAGCGGTCCAGGTTCGAGCCCTGGTGAGGGTCATTGTGCTCAGTGTGTTCTTTGACAATACACTCTTCTCTCACAGTGCCACTCTCTACCCAGGTGAATGAACAGGAACTTGTAAATTTAACACTGGGGGGTAGCCCTTCGATGAACTAGCACCTCATTTAAGGGGGGGGGGGGGGGGGGGGAATACTCCTAGTTGCTTTGTGCAGCTGAAACTGCGATAAGCTCCAGCCTGATTGAAAACAGACTGTACTTTTGCCAAGGTGTAGCATAGCCTGTGACCTTCAGATATTGGTTGAAAGTTTCAGACTGTGTCTCATAGCCTTGTACGACTTCCTTGCTCACCACAACCAGTCTCTGGTAGCTCTAGCCAATATCTGGAATGTCATCAGTTTAACTTCACCGGTGACTTTTCCACGTAAATTTGATTCAAGATAAAGCCTTCATCTATTATACTGTTTACTTTAAAACTAGACATGTATGTCATCAATTACATATGTACCACATCCCCCCCCAGTCTCTCCACCCACCTCTAAGTTCCTTGACTATGTATGCTTCACTTGTACTAGATTTCCCTTCTTGATTACGCTTTGTTATGTAAACATTGTATTTGTCGGCAGAGTTTAGTCTTGTCAAAACTGTTCTGTTTGTTGTTGCATTCAGGTGATATTCACAGTTCGGAAGTGACCCCAGGCTACGAAGATGGTGACTGCATTTCACAATGTATTTACCAGGAGTGCCATGCCATGAAATATTGTCTGCCAACTGCAAAATAAATAAAGAAATAAATGGAAGGGTTTCTTACAATGCAGCTACTCTTACGGGGGTTATCCAGACAAAGTTTACCAATCAAGAAGCAGAACAGGAAGGACAGATTCCAACATTTTTTAATTTAGCCAATCAATTGTCATGACGTACAGAACAATGAAATTTCAACTTGTTCGTTCGCCACAAAAACAGACAAATTTTAGCTTTATGGGGTTGTGTTTTCAATTAACTTTGATTCCATCCCTTTTGAAATTGACTTAAGTTTTAACAGCATGATTTGGAAGGTAAATATCAGCGATGCTAATGAAAGAGAAGTTCGCAACTGTGTAAAAACAAGGAAAGGGATGATCATACTGTATGCCTCAAAGGTTTGAATGCCCAAAATTCAATTTAGAAAAGATCACCTCCGTTCCCCGAAATAGCCGCAGGCCACCATAATCTAATTTTTGGCAAAATAAAATGGTTGGTTGTTGTTATCATACAAAATACATCATAAAACAATTATCAAACAACTGTTATCATTTTACGACTTTACAATATTATGTTACACTTTTCTGCACTTACCTCACAGGAAAGCCACAAGTTCCTTTTGTTACACAATTATCTTAAGACTTAATAATGTCAGGTAAAATCAATATCAAATATGAATTTTAAAATGCTAACCTCCCATTCAACTGTAACATCCCTCAATGCAGGATCGTCAGGATAAGTTGCAGATTGATCCCGTAGCACCTTGGATGGAGTATCTGGCTCTAAAATTCAAGTTGATAATAATAATTGGCACAATGTTACCTCTACTGACAGTGTTTTTCTTGCTGAGAAATTGATTATTACATTGCCCTGTTGTGTTACTAAATTTTTAACAAAAAAAAGTTTACAATAAATAACAATAAAGAAACAACTGGCTTGATGCCAGTTTCAGAAATATATGAAGACTTTGTTAATTAGAGGAATTCTATTGATTAAAAATTATTACACATTGATTAATTCTTCGCACTGTACAGCCAAACCTCAATGTACTTTGACTATAAACAGACACCTTCACAGAGTCCAAGCCAGCTATACATAAATTTGGGTAATTGTGAAGAACAGCTCCACTCGACTGACTGTTGTTTTTGTATGGCATCAGTATGGGCGGTGTGTTATAATTTATTGTTATTACATTGTTGGGTTTACTGCTCTGTTTTACACCAAAATTTCTGTTTTGAGAAGCTGTTTTTTGGCTTTTTGGTTATGGTAATGCGTCGGAGGCCTGTCTGTAGCCTGTCAATGGCCTGTCAGTAACATGTCAGTGGCCAGTTGGTTACGTGTCGGTGGCCTGTTGGACTAGCCTGTCAGTAGCCTGTCAGTAACACATTGGTGGCCTGTCAGTAGCGTCTCAGTGGCCTGTCGGTAACGTGTCGGTGGCCTGTCAATTATGTTGTGGTGGCCTTTTGCCATATGTGTCAGTGGCCTGTCAGAAGCCTGTTGGTGGCCTGTCAGTAACATGTCAGTAACCTGTTGGTGGCCTGTCAATAACGTGTTGGTAGCCTGTTGGTGGCTTGTTGGTAATGCGTTAGTTGTCTGTTGCTAACACGTCTGTGGGCTGTTGATAAATGTATCAGTGGCCTATCAGTAATGTTTCGGTGGCCTGTTGGTAATGTGTTGGTGGCTTGTCGGTAACTTGTCAGCTGACACACGATCGGCAGTCGGTTGAGTGGAGGTGTTCTTCACAATAACTCAAGCTTGTGTCATATTTTCACCATGCACAAACAGTCCTGCTAATTAAGCAGACACTTTTCCTGGTCCTCGGCATAGGTGTCCACATTGACATGCACTCCAAGTGTTTTGGCTGTAATTTCTTTATTACTAATTAAAATGATGTCAGTCGGAATGCATATTTACTAAATGCTGACGATACTTACGTCCAGCTGGTGTCTTCACGATGCGTGGTCCTTGCACCTCACTGGGAGCACTTCTCACTCCTTTTTTGTTTACAAATCTGACCATTAGATAAACATAATACTTCACAAAGTCTTCCAAATGAGTGAGTAGGGTAAACTCTGTTTTGTTCTTTATAACCTTGGTCTAGTAAAAGAAAACAAACCAAATAACTCAGAGGCAATAACAAGTACAATAAGGAATGAAAGCATACAGTGTTAGTACACTTACAAATTGGGCCAGAAACTGAGCATGTTATTAAACAAGTCTTTTTTGTTTAAAGTGGTAACACAACAGGCCTAGGGCAATCAGATGGTATTTCTGAGCAAGAAAAACACTGGAGAGGTATCTTTGTGCCAATTATTATCAATTTGATTGTGGAGCCAGATACACCATCCACTGAGATTCAGATAAAGTTGTATGTTACTCGTACACTATCATTTAGAAAAAAGGAAGTTCCATGCACAATGTGTATCAGAACTGAATGTTGGTACATGTATCCCTCAAGCTGTCAGGTGGTACTCAGGGTTTTCAATAAGGGCCGGCAGCCGGCGAAACTTGTCGGCTACTCCACACGTTTTCGCCGCCTACTTTGATTAACAACTTACTCGAATTTTAAGAATTAGCATGATAAATAATTTGCCACAACATGAACAGCGGATTGGCCAACATTTAATTCGTTTAACGCAAAAGAAACTTGCCATAATTCTTGGTTGGCTTGAAATTTAGACCAATACGGTCGCCAATCCGACTAACACTTCATAAAAATTCTGCTTTCGTCACCAAAATGGCGACTACATTTCTGTATGTTGACGATGAATAACGGGCATTTTCTCAGACATTGTGCCCTTCCAGAAAGTTATATCGAAAGATCTTTGCTTCTAAGACATCCAAAATAAGAAAAGAAGTCAATCCATCCTCTGCTCACATCGGAAAACTCGCAGAAAGCTGACCATGTTTGAAATTGCCCTATAATGCTTTGCGAGCCCTTGAGCACATCATGTATGCCTATGGGTTGTGTCTCTTGTTGATTTCTTCGATAGTGGCCACAAAATCTTATATATTGTGTTTGTTTTAAACCTAGTGATAAGATTGTTTTGTTTTTCCTTTTCAATATATTATGTATTCAGTCCTTTTTTAGATTAGATTCCTAGAAATGATTTTAAACACTTTTGAATGTTCAAGGCCCTATTTGATTTTGCAATCTGGCGACTAAAAATTGCGTTTGGTGACTATTTTGTCTGCAAGATAATTAGAACCGTCGAATAAAAAGCTAGGAAATAGAGCATGTATGGTTCTGTCAAAAATGACCTAATTCTTGCCCCAGAATGCAGGAAGTGCAGTCTTAGAGGCTCAGATTTAAAAAGTTCCCCGGGGGAGCATGCCCCTGGGCCCCCCTAGAAGGTCGCACCTGCGGCGCGAGTAACCCCTTCGCCGCCTACTTCAATTCTTATTGAAAACCCTGGGTACTCATAGCTTAATTACCATTGATTTATTTTTATTTTTCAATAATGTCTGGTACGTAGGAACAAACCTCATTTTCCATTTGATTTTTTGCATGATACAGTATCGTATATTCTGTGTGTAAGTATTTCCACGGTTTCCTGGCAGTCCAGCTAACGCGTAATTCCCTGACCTTACCAGTAGTGTTAACACTGAAACTCAGCGGGGGGAAAGGGGTGGCTGAAAGATGAAAAGTAAATTTGCATAAAAAAGCTGTTTTCTTAAAACAACAACAACAAATCAGTTAGAATAAAAAGAAAACATCAGTGCATGACTTTGGCCTTCAGGATAGTACATTGTGCATGTGGATTATAGCTTTCCAAATGGATAAGGTAACTTTAAAATCATCACATCAGAATAATTTCTTTGTACACATACATGTACATGTACAGTACCATAAATTGTAAGAACCAACATGTGCATATCCAAGCAAAAATGTGCAGTTCAGAAAATATCCATACCCACTCCATGGAAGATCAATGGAAATTCCGAGGGGGTAGGGGGTTTCAAATTTAAAGCAAAAAATAATTAATGTTAAAAGGGCTGTATGTAATTCTGAGTTCACAGATGGATTCATTAGCCCATGCCAGAGCCTTTGATCTGTACACAAGTTGGATGCTCTGATCACTTAGCTGCTGAGCTAGCAAGCATGCACATTCTAGGATGTGAAATTTTTCCCCCATACTCATGGGCTTGGGACACAGAAGAAATTGTGAGATTGTGGGATTCAAACCCATGGCCTTCTGCACATAATTTGGTACCCACAATTGGCCTTCTAAAATTCATTAACTATTCATGAGGGTGCACAGAGTTGAGATCACATGCACACAACTGTAAACCCCAATACAAATCAAACAATAGAATTAACTTTTGATACAAACTCCTGCTCAGCTAATTGGTATGCATTAACTTTTGATACAGATCCCTACTGAATCACATAACGATACTTTGCATTCAATTTATTGTTTTCATTTCACAAGTAGAATAAAATATTCGAGTCTAATTTGTAAGGCCGTTTACAATGGCTCGCCTATCGGCTCGCCATTGTAAACGCCCATACAGATCTCCCACTTACATTTTATCTACTACTTACACATTGCACAGGAGGCTAATCTGGTGGCTGCAATCACAGATGTAAGAGTCAAAGAAAACTCAGTTTTGAGACATGTTGCCCCTCCCCAGCCGGCCATATGTGCATTATAATGTAAAAAAGAATATTCATCTGATTTTGCACTTTTTTTTATCTTCCAATTGACATCACAAGGGAAAACAAGCCAGGGTGCTAACTAAATAAATTTGTCCAAGGTTGTTCATCTTTGTGTTGAAACCCTAGTCTGTTGGGATGTTAAGTAAACAGAATGATGATGATGATGATGATGATGATGATGATGATGATGATGATGACTAGAATCATGGCGACCCTCCCCTTGGAAAAAGTCGACTTTCCCCTCACCAAGGTCGACCCTCCCCTCTCCAAGATCGACTTTCCCCTCACAGGTATACTTTCCCCTCGGCCAGGGTGGACTTCCCCCTCAGCTGAGGTCGACCTTCCCCTCATAGGTCTTCCTTCCCCTCTTATAGTTTGACTTTCCCCTCTTATAGGTCGACCTTCCCCTCATAGGTCTACCTTCCCCTCTTTTAGGTTTGACTTTCCCCTTATAGGTCAACTTTTCCCTCATAGAAGGTCCGCTTGTCTTTTAAATGTAACTATCAACGATTTATATATTATTTAATAAATGCTTGAGTTCTATGGAGAATAACTCCAATTTGTATGAGTAACGAAATAGTTGTGGTGTCTTATTATGCAGCAAGGAAATTAATCCTGCATCCTTTTTTTCATGCACAAACTTTCAAAATGACGAGAAATAATAAAAAAAGCCTTCAATATCACAAAATGATACACTTGAGTATATCCTGTTCATTTGAATTAAGGAAATATATATTCTGCTTTAAAAACGTTCGAAATACCCGCTTTTTAAAACTTTATACAACGTATTATAAATTTACAGCAGTAAACATAAGTATTGACGCGTTCTGTTCACCATTACACCTTCTATAACAGAAACGTTTTTGTTGTTATAGTCCACGAGCCAGACCCCCAAAAATTGGGTGACCGGTATCATCCGGGGGGATTAAAGTTCTTTGTGTTTTTTGAGAAGCACTATTGATAGAGAGCTAGAAAATGCCTGATAGCAACCAATCTGAGGTAGTTTCTGTGAATTGTGAAGGATTCTCTGCCCCCCCCCCCCCCCCCCTCCTTCGTGTATATGATCTTATTAAAATTGGCTTACTCTATTGAAGACCAAACTGTTCAAATTAAACTGCGCAGAAACATAGGTTATTTAGTGCATGGCTCTCAGGTCAATTGCTTGTTCCAAAAAATGTAATATAAATCACGTGGCAAGTCAAGTGATAGCCTCGCGTTTGCGTTTTGTTTGGGATGTACACCAAAATAAAGAAGTGAAATAGCGTCTGCATCGTATTTCATACACATAATTATGTTTTCTTTGTGTTGATATTTTTATTATTTATCAATATTGATATTCCTGATATCCTTGCACTGGCTGATGCAGTGGACTCGTGTACATGTCGGGCTTCCCTTTCAATTATTCCCACCATCTATTATTGAAGATGCATTTTTAATGAAGTGACTTATGTTTGTGGATCTTTGTAGCTATTACCTAGCGTTATACGTTAGATGTAAGAATTATTACTAATTGCTAATTCGAGTGTTAATTCTAATTTGTAACAAATGCAAGTTTAGAGTAGAAATGTCAACTGGAACATTTGCGATCAGGCTGAGAAACTCACGCGGGTGGGACTTCGAGTTAATTTTCCTTCTAATTTGCCGGTAAATTTTCAGCGTTGTTGTATAAAACAAATCCGCCACATTTTTCCATGGTCTTCATGCTTATAGACCATATAAATACCATAAATGCCCAAATCCTTGTAGAGAAATGGTATGTGGTTCCACCTGTATTATGAAGAGGTCATGAAGACATGATAGAGTTTATTGAGAAGCTATGGCATTATAGTGGAGATTGCCATCTTTTGGGTGTGAAAGTGTGGATGTAGCTAAGGGCGTGGCCCTCGCCCTTTTGCTTGCGTTTTAAGAGGGCAACATAGAACTATCACTCCGTGTCATACGATCAATGATTCCTGGCGTGCACTGCAAGAATAACAACACTAGGATCCTTGCTCTTTACTATGCACAGGTGAGAGACGCGGTACAGTCAAACAGAACATGAATTATAACAAACAGACCTCCAGCGATCTTGCATCAAAATTATCAACAACCATTTCTGCGATGGCGGTTGAGCTGACCAAAAACTGTTTCAATTCCTTCTCTGCAAACCAGGATCTCGTTAAGATCTCAAAGAACTTCGCACAAAAGCCTGATTACGAGCCTAGTGGCCCATCAGGCCGGAGCTTGTCCCGCTTTCCGTAGCATGAAGCGACTAGGAGTATTTCTACTCCCCCCTGGATGGGATGCTAGTCCATCGCAGGGTTACCCCCAGCAGTAAATTCGACGGTACCCATTTATACACCTGGGTGGAGAGAAGCACTATAAGAGTTAAGTGTTTTGCCCAAGAACACAACGCAGTACCCCGGGCTCGAACCTGGACCGTTCGATCCGGAGTCCAGCGCACTAACCATTAGGCCACCGCGCCTCCCAAGAGCATATGATATTGGTGAGAAATACTACAAAGCATTCAAAGAGGAACTGCATGGAGAAGTAAAGTCCCACAAGTTAAAAAATTCCATGATCTCTTGAAAACCAATTAAAGACACTTCACTTGACTGATTCAGAAGAAACAGGTCGCTTCTTGTGAAACAACAGTTTTACCCAAGCCTAATTGGTCTCTTCTTGGTTGAATTATCTAATGAACTAATGGCGCATGCAAGGATAGAATCTTAGAGCGGGAATATTTTCTTGCTTCCACTGGGAGCCGCTGTCGTTATACCTTGTCTATTCCTTTTGGTTTCCTTCGCAAGACTAACATGGCTGCTTTTGCAACTTTGCTAGGGAATAAATGTGTAAATGGGCGCTGAACGAGTTCCCAGTAGCTCTGCTTCAGAATTCACGGAGTGAGCTCGTGTCTTTTGGAAGTGGTAAAGTCGTGAATAAAATGCTGAGGGAAGATGCACAGGGCAAGATACATATATAATATTTGACACATACCAAGGAATGGATTTTTATTGTTGTAAAGCGCTTAGAACAGCAATGAATAAGCGCTATAAAAATATTAATTATTATATTATTTAAGGATGACAAAGAATGAGGAGGGACATCTACAAGCAGATAGAGCAAAACGGCATCAGTTGCGTGGCATCATCAAAATTCAGATCGTTAGTCAGACATGAACAAAGTTTCCTAAAAAACGACAACAATAAAGAACGTGTCGTCAGTTTTGTTGTCCGGTGAATGGAAGATAGAAAGGCAGAAGCTAGACGGCAAAGAACCAATAAAGAGGTAATTGATTTCAATGTAAGAAAGTGACTGATGGTTCTTTATTTCTACATGCATTTCACATAGGCAAGTGAAGAAAAGTGTCGTGAAAACCTTCACCAGGCTAGGCAGGAAGTAGGAACTCTCACTAGAGTTTATGAAAAGGGTAAAGGCTTTGAGCCGCAATTTTGGGGCTCTAAAAACCACCACAACAACAGTCAGTGATCTTAAATAGCAACTTTGGCGTGTTAAAAAGGGAGATCCGACCATCGGACTACAATATGAAGGCCTCTCGGACCTCTGTCATGTGTCGACAGTAGAAAATTAATGTTCTGTTCTATGCGTTGGCTTAGCCCACGGTATGAGGAGCACAGAAATGAGTAGACTGCCCAACTGTGAAAACCAGCCATTTAATGCAAAGGACGAAGTCGACAGCTTAGCGGATTTGAGTAGTTGGATAGTTATGCGGAATATAAATAGCAGGTACCTCAGAAGAACCGCAGGAACTTGAAACTGCGCCCACAACTAGCTTCAGCATTCAGTTTATATGTGCAAGCAACACTTTGTTTTCTGTCCGAGCAATAACGAAGATGGTAGCTTCGTTTGCGGTCCCCGTTTTTGGCCAGTGGGCCCAGTTCTCTACCACAAGCAATTAATCTGTTAATTACTTTTTCAGTGTATTAAATTACTTTTAAAACTTATTTTTGATATTACGAACACAAATTGTGTTTAAGGGGCTTATTTTAGAAAAGAAAGTTTGTAACATGCGTCACGCGCCTGAGGGTTAAAAGAGTTGAAACAAGTTTTCGGAAAAACAAATTCACCTTGCTTCGCTTCAACCCAACGTGTTAACATCCTACAATAGTGGAAGGGCAAGAATTAAGATAACAAAAGTACAGAAACCAGTCTATCTTTGGGTAAAAATACGTTTTTGAGCATAAAGTGGCCGAGAACTGGACCCAGCCGAGAACTGGGCCCCATACTGTCGTCTTAGAAAATCCTTAGCTCTTACTGCGCATGTGACATAGCACGTGACTTTTGAAAGAAGCAAATAAGGTAAAATTGAGCTTCTAAAATAGGGTATACGATGTTGTGAAGCTATTGGGATTTTTCGTGCTGTTACCTGGGCACTATTACAACAATTCTTCCTTAGCCTCGTTTCCATGACAAGAGAAAACTTTCAAAGGCGCCCAAGTCCACAAACTACCACCGATCAATTGCTATCAGGTATTTTCTGACTAGTTACTACTCCACCTTTCTAAAAATCACCATTTAGATTAATCCCCCCAGATGATACCGACCACCCTACTGGCTCATGGACTATCACACATTAACGTTTCAGAATCTAAACTAACTGACTGACTGACTAGCTAGCTAGCTAGCTAGCTAGCTAGCTAGCTAGCTAGCTAACTAACTAACTAACTAACTAGCTAACTAACTAACTAACTAACTAACTATTTAACTAACTAACTAAGGGCCAATTCGCACTAGCGGATAAATTTTGTAACAATTGGTAGATTTCATCATTAATGTGTCACTTGTTACAGAAAACAAGTGCGAATACGTTTTTGAGACCTAGAACTTGTCAAACAATTCATTAACTAATAACAAGACGTTAAGAGGCGCTTGGTTGTATTGGATGAATTTTCAAGCTCATTTAAAGGAACTTTGTGAAACAAAACACTGCGTTGAAGTGTTGACGCAAACACAAGATCCGTAACGCCATTGCGCGCACGCAACTTTAGATTGCGCACATTGGCCAATCAGCTTCTCCATTGCTGGGCTGACGGATATCCTCAAGTCTATTTTTCCTCGCGCGCTGTTGTCTCGCCACAATCTCCCCGTCTCGCGTCTTAAAACCCTAGTTTACAGCATTCCCTTTCTGAATTTCGAGAGAAAAACAGACTGCATGCAGTCTAGAAAAATGGCAAAAAAATAGTTAAGGTGCAACCTTGTTGCAGTTTCATTAGCTCGCTATAAAGGAGGTGTCTTGTTGTAACTGCTTGCCAAGTTCCAAGTCGCTCAGTGTTCTGGCTCCAATGTTACCCTAGTTTAAACTTTCGCAGGGTCAGCTGCAAGTAGAAATAAGTGGTCGACCTTCCCCTCCCTTTTGTATGACACCTCCCACACCCCCCCCCCCCCCCCCCCAGGATGTCCGAAAGTTAATGAACACTTACAGTGGTTTGCAGAACAAATAAAATGTGACTCACTTTATTAGAGATTTTTCCAAGTATTTATCCGATGTAGACTGGAAACGGCTAGTTCAAACACAAAACCGAGGGGATGGTCGACTTTCTCTCACTCGGAGATTTGTACCAACTTTGCCACTGTGAATCATTTGTTTGCTTTACTCTTATCCTTGGTACTTTAAAAATTATTCAGAACTGTCTTTATCATTGTCTTCAATGTATTTTTAGTCACAAATTTTGCTTAGTCAGCAGTTTTTGTTACCGTTTAAAAGAAGGAAAAAACTGCGTAATTTAAATTACCGTGATTTTGTAAGGGGCCACCATCAAAGAGATTGACAGGTAGACTATCTTGGATTCCATATTTCAAGTTTTGGGAAGCTTCGATAAAAAGTAATGCTAAAACCAGAGGCAAATTATCAATTCTGGGAAAGAAGCAACTCGAAATGTCAATGATACAAATTTTTATTAAACTTTTGGTTTTGGTCAGCGGTATTTCATTACAGAAAATGCGCACAAACAAACTTTTACATACATGCAATGTAAAACTATAATATCTTTAATTTCATGGGTAAAAAGTTGTAATAGGCTCAGATTTGACTTTTTGACGAATTTTCTTTCATATTTGAAAATGGAGGTTTCTCAACTTCCAAATATGGAAAAATGGCAAAAAAATGCTTAAGGTGCAAACTTCTTGCGGTTTCATTAGCTCGCTACAACAAAGGTGTCTTGTTGTAACTGCTTGCCAAGTTCCAAGTCGCTCAGTGTTCTGGCTCCAAAGTTACGGCAGTTCAAACTTTTGCAGGGTCAGCTGCAAGTAGAAATAAGTGGTCGACCTTCCCCTCCCTTTTGTATGAAAGAATCTTTTGTTTGGCAAATATAAGATGATTATTTCTTTCAAAATCTACTTAGATTGTACCCCTTATAGTAACCATCTAAACACACCAAGCATTTCTTATAAAGACATAATTGCTGATTTCTTATAGCTGCTATATGATGTCTCTCCATTGTCGCCATATTGCAGATCAGGGTGGGGCTGGAAGACAGAAAACCTTCAAAAATCACAATTGGCTCCACTCGAAGTTAGTTTTTGAAAATCAGTACGCAAATTGTTAAGAACTAAGGCGATTGTCCTTTTAAGAGTGTAGCTGTTTAATTGGATGATTGACAGCTGTCAAAAATGCCTCTTGTACAAAATTTAGCTTCTCTGAGGTGTGTAAATTTTGACTTTCATATCTCAGAAGCAATTTCATTTGATAAGGCTTACAAAGCATAGAAAGGCGCCCTATGATTGAACTTTCGAGAAATGTAAAAATGAACATCGTCGCTGAAGCACATTGGTAAGACCATAGCTTCGAAGAAAGAGCAATTTTCTTAAGAAAAGGTCGTCTCTCCCCTCATTTTAGGGTCTTCCAACTACAGTTGCTAGGCAACAAAAAAGCTTAACCTTCCTCAGACAAATTGAATGTCTACCTATTTAATAGTTCTAAAAATCTGCAAGACAGTTTATCAGATTCACCAACAATTAAAGCCACTGGAACCAATTATACGTCAGTGGACTTCCCCCTCGGTAAGGAAAAGGTGGTATTTTGGTAGAATTTGCAGTTACTACGCAGTAACCACGTGACATTGTGACGTCATACTCTATGTATAGCATCAGCAAACATAGATACATATTGTGTAAAAATTTGAGTAACTATCTGTTAAAAATGAAAAAAGTTATAAGTGTTTGAACTTTAATTGGCAATTTTCAAAATCAAGGTTGAGTTGAGCGAGCTCAAAAGGTGGTCTAATATATAGACTTTGACGGCATTTTTTTGTCCGCTCCAAAACCGATTTCCCAAAATAGTGGTGATAGTCATGATTATGAGGGGATCATGGGTGATCAGTCTAAAAGTCATGTATGCCAAAAATCGCCAAAAAACGACCTTTTTAAGCTGCATTCCCCGTCAAGGTTGACTCTCCCCTCACCCCCGACCTATAAATGATCATTCCCGCCAGTTGTTTCAATTGATCAGTGCCAAATTCTTACAACTTGTTGTTTAGGTACCGATAGTCTGATGCCGAAAGTAGTAAGTCATTTAAAAAAAAAATGCTTTACTTTTGGCCATTTGAAAAAAATGGTGATAGGGGAGGGGAAAGTGGACCGTGGATGATTCTAAGTAGGATGATGATGACGATGATGATGATGCATGATGACCAGTGCTTTCAATAAGATTTGAAGTGGGTGTCCTTTGTACAGCACCTGTCAGATCTAGCATTATAAGAAGCTGTAAACACCTCACCTTAACAGCGAGCTGCTTGCAAGAATTTTAATCGGTGATTCTCCTAAAAACACCCGCTGGAGCTCTGGCAGGTACTGGGTCTTACTGAAAGCACTATAGGACAGCCCTTGAAGTTACTTACAGTATATTATTGTACACACTTTACATTACATGAGATAACCAAATTTCAGCTTGTATTAGGCTTACAAGTTCATGTTTGTTAGGGACAGCAGGGGTTTCAAAATGTTTTGAAGTAGGCATCTGCAACTGGAAGAGTAGGCAGCCATGACAAGTTTCTTTCGTTTGTTGTGAGCTGATTGCTGACCAGAGTAACTGGCTACATATGATTAAGTAGCTAGCGGAACACCGGTCGTCGGTTGTTTTGAAAACCCTGGATTAGTTAGTTGTCTCACACCCCTCCATAAGGAGGCAGCATGGCCGAGTGGTTAGAGCGCCGGACTTGAAATCTGCATGGAGGTCCCAGGTTCAAGTCCCGTTCTGACCACTATCTGAATTTGTTCTCGGTTGTCCCAAGTTCAAATCCTCAGTCATGCTTGTAAATAGCCAACTGGTCTGCCTCCTGCCAGTTGGGATTTTTAATCATGTTATGTTTATTTAATATTTGTTTCATATACACGGGCCCACAAGGCAGCTTCTAGCTTTAAACACAAACCGTGTATAAATAAAGTTGCTTTACCTTAACCTTTTTTTTATCCCCCTCCTCCCTCCCCCCCTCCTTGTGTGGGTGATGTGATCTCCATGTCTTGTTGTATTGTGTTGTGTTGTGTGCAGTTAATTTCCCTTTATTTCCCTGGCAAGATTGAGGAATTGAGGTCTGAAGATGCCCCCCAAAAAATAATTATCTGTACTGATGATGAATGCAATTGGACAAGTAACAGTGCCCAATAATATTAAATTGTTTTCTCAGTGGTTTTGTACAGCACAACAGTACATGTATACATTTCACTTTCAAATGACAACAAAGATACTCCCTAATGAATGTGCATTACCTGAATAGCTAGGAATGAATGGAAGATATCTCCAGCTGGTTGCACAACCAACATCATTCACGGCGACCACAGAAATGATGTAGTTGCAGGTTTTCTTACAAGGAGAGACAAAATCTTTGGCTTGTAAGACACAAAAGAAATCTTTCTTTGTGCTCAGAACATGTATAGGTCGGCAATCTGGGTTACTGCTCCACTGGCAGCTACCATTATGTTCTTCATAGGAGTCATTTACACACAACTTGACTGAGTAATTGACTGGTAAACCTCCAGTATATTTTGATGCTGACCAAAACATACGATATTCTCTGTGACTATCCATCATAGCACCAACCACACTCCATCTTAAATTGCGTGGAGGACTAGGTGGATCTGGGGACCAACAAAGAAAGCAGATTTCAAACTAAATAAATTCACTACAAGTTGCTACTATCATTATTTTGGTGGGGGGGGGGGGGGGGGGGAGGGGTGGGAGTGGTGCTTACTGGCTGCTGAGTAAATTGAGAAATGCAGCTCTTTGAACCAACAAACATCCACGGCTGGGTTTTCGTGTGCCAAGGAGCAACTGTCATGCTGTTCGCTCTATTCTGGTTGGATTCTAACAATGCCCTTTCATAAACAGTGTGACGGTTGCCACTTGGCATATGAAAACCCAGCCCCCAGATGTTCATCGTTTCAAAGTGCTGCATTTCTTGATTTTGCTCTGGGGTTGGCGCTTGGATTTTGAATGGATTCTCTTGAACTCATGACATGTAGTACCCGTTAATGTAGAACCCTTCACATCACTTGAATTC
Organism: Meandrina meandrites; assembly: GCA_963693305.1. Lineage (NCBI taxonomy): Eukaryota > Metazoa > Cnidaria > Anthozoa > Scleractinia > Meandrinidae > Meandrina > Meandrina meandrites. The sequence continues at coordinate 48,066,761 of OY855903.1, forward strand.
ACCAGTTTGGGCCGAAAAGACAACAAAATATTGAGCCTTTGGGGAGGGGGGGGGGGGGGGGGGGGGTGCTTGACAGAATCTCAGGTAAGGAGGTGCGGCCTGACTGCTCAAACCCTGACCCTGTTTAAGACACGAATGTACCCCATCTAAGACATTTGTAGCGTAATGAGGGGGTGTTGGAATTTTCGGCCATTTTTTAGATCGGTTTTCATACCCAAAAAATGCGGTTTTTCAGTTTTGGCATCTGTTGCAGTTTGCAGTTTTTCCTTTTATTGGCATTTGGTGTTAGTTTTCCGCAAATATACTAGCGGTTTTTCGGATTTGGTAATCAATGTGGCTTTCATTTTTTCCATTTGGTTTCCAGTTTCTCTGTTGCAATATGACCTCAATTTAATGTTATGGCGCGCAAAAACGACACAAGACGGTGTTGTGGGCAATAGTGGGCAGGGAATGTACTGGCAAGGCTCGGATAAACCCACCGACTGGATAAAAACCCACCGGATGGGGGCCTCGGTACATGGCGCCATGCCGAGGGGGTGCCCCATGCCCCTACTGCAAGGAGGACATTGTTGTTGGAATAATCACGTGGCGCCAAGTTAACCCAGCCAGAGTAGCAAATGTCCCCTCCCTGACGGGGCTGACCAGCACAGGGCTGTAGGGGTGCTGCAGGCAGCAATTCACCGCTCATAAGTTTATTAAAAATCATTTAAGAGCGTTAATAACCAGAGTGAACAATAAGGAACTAAGGGCTTAGTAGGACCTAATAACAGAGAGATACGACCCATAATGTTCGAATTACTTATAAGTGCTTAATATTGTAGAAAGATAAGAGGGTGGGTGGGAGGGGTCACGCTTTGATCAAGATGCAAACTTGCAGAACTCAGAGAAGGGTGAAAATGATTACTCACATGGCAAGTTATGCTTGAATAGCACTGACCAAATAAGGAAAGGAATGTGCAGTCGGGGACTGCAGAGATGAACGCGAGCTCATCTGAGCCAAATGCGGCTTGCCACATTAACTTTTATTTTATGCTAACATGTCAATATGCGCTCCAACCATGTCCCAAGACACTGCTTCCAAACAACCTCTTGACAGTTTTATGTTCAAAACACAAGTTTAAAATTAGCATAATTTAGCTCATTACTGATCAGAAAAGAAACAAGAAATGTCTAAAACCCCTTTTTTCCCTTAAATCTTCACATGTACAGTAATATTGGGTTAAGGTTTGGGATTTTGTGTGCAATTTTTATTTGATCAAAACCTATATTTGTGGTTTTGCGGTTTTGGATGATTTTTTGTGCAGTTTTGCAGTTTCTTCAATCTACATGTAGGTCCCAATGTATTATCACTGCCGAAGCCACTGGAACACAACACTTAATGGTTGTAGCTAAGTTCGTATAAATAAACATATATGCTTATCCTGTTTAAGACATTTGTCGATGTAAAGATACCCTGTTTAAGACAAAAAGGGGTGAAATAGATACCTCCTTCAAGCAAGAAAAATCCTGAAAACCATACCATGTTGGGCCGCACATCCCTGTTAAGTTGTTTTAAGGGAGTACCCTCATGGGGCAATCAACTTTTTTCAAGATAGATTTATGTTTAACTTGACTGCTTTAACAGTCATGTAGACATTATAAACAATATTTTGACAATGATAAGTATAATTTATTGGTGTAAAATAGGAATTATCGAAACACAGGCCAGAAAAACATATGCAGTCAAATTACCCTGGACACATAAATATGCCACTGACTTTGTAAACTATGCAAGGACCACTTTGACAAACAGGAGCCAAAAGTAGCTGGATCTTCATGTAGATCAGGATCAACAGTGGACTTAGACAAAGAAATTTAAAATGCAAGGCTGATCGAACAGCTGTAAAAAGGTATATTTTACTTAGCCCAATATTTCAGATAGACAACACTATCCTTCATCAGGGGCATAATATGTTAAGAGCATTTTATGCCCCTGATGAAGGATAGTGTTATCTATCCCAAATATTGGGCTAAGTAAAATACACCGTATACCTTTTTACAGTTGTTCGATCAGCCTTGCATTTTAAATTTCTGTACATAAATATGCCCACGATTTGACGCACGTCCACGCTACCACACGCCATAAAGTTCCTGAATCAATTATTGATTATAATCTATAAAAATCAATAACAATCAATTAGTCCGGGAGCTAATGTATTTCCGTGGGCTTTTTGAGAAGAAAGCAAGCCAGTGGCCTAGAAGTGTTTAGTAGACCACAAGGAACTCAAAAAATGTTGTTGACAACTTTGTAAAGCGCCGAGACGGTATTAATAGGATGTTTAGAAATGACCTGTGTGTTTTAAATGGCCATAACTTCTTTCTAGTTGGAGAAATATCAACCAAACTAACCAGATATGCTAAGTAAACAACACTCTAGCTAGTAGAACAGTTATTTCAATATACATGGGTCACGTGATAGATCTAGCATGAAATCGAGGCTGGAAAGCTACCCATTGAAAAAGGCTCGATATGTATGGTGGAGTCAAGGCCTAACTCAGGAGATATACTTGCTAGACAGCCCTGAACCCAGCAAATTGCTTATTTTTATTAATGAGAGTCACGTGATTGATCTAGCATTAAAACGAGGCTGGCAAGTTTTGCTTGATGAAAATGAAAAGAACATGTGTGTCATCTCGTTAAAAATGTATGTATGTCATCCCGTTAAAAAAAAGCCACATTATCTGGAGCCACAAAAACAGTACAGATTGATTCAATTGATAGTCGCGCCATCAAATTATTGGTGAACCATAAATCATAATAGGACCACAGGCTTACCATCCTATGTTTGTGAGGTCATAGCATGCCCCATATAAATATTCCAACTTTCTCGCTAATCGCTATTGTAAAAATTTAAACTTCCTAAAATCGGCTTTTTACTGCTGTCCATTTGGAATAAAAGTAATTAGAAGTATTTTAGCAATGTTTAAGTTTGTTTTTTTTACAGTTTTTTGAAGCGTGCGAGAGCAGTTCTATGAGTTTAAGTTTTGACTCGGTTATAGAATATTAATATTTGCACAAGGTGTGCAACTTCCACATCTCGTTCACAGAACGACATCGATATCCTTTATCAAAGACACGACACATTTCCTCATTAATCTTGACCCGCTTGGACAGTTACCTAGTAACATGACCATACTTTTCACACTCAATGTTGACGCTTGTCGGCACTTCCTCAACACCTGCGACCGCTCTACGTCCACCATACGCACATTGGCCCTTTGCAACCTCCTCAGAATGATTCTCAACATGAAAATTTTCGATGTCAACAACAACTATTACATCCAAAAGCACGGCACAGCCATGGGGACACGCATGGCTCCATCGTGCGCGAATCTATTCCTCACTAAATTCGAGACAGACGCACTCCTGCATGCGCCACACCAGCCACACACGTGGTGGCGTTTCATTGACGACATTTTCATGATATGGACCCACACAGAAAACAACCTACTTAACTTCATCTCTTATCTCAACAACCTTCATCCCACAATCAAATTCACTTTGTCAAATTCATCTACATCTATCTCTTTTCTTGACGTACAGGTCTCTTTCAACCGGTTTGGTATAGTTGAGACAGATCTCTATACTAAACCTACTGACAAACATCAGTACCTCCATGTCACCCCTTACGCACCAAACGAGCCATTCCATTCAGCCTCGCCCTTAGACTACGACAAATATGCTTTTCTGACGAGACTTTTACATTACGAACTAATGAACTTATCCAATACCTTTATGACTACTACAATTGCTCATTCCTCAAACACGAGATCCAGCGCGTTCTTGCTATCACACGCAAAGAAAAACTCAAACCCAGTCAGGCCACATCCAACCAACCCAGTCGCGTTCCTCTTGTCGTCACATACAACCTTTCCCGTATCTTCTATCATACAAAAACACTTTAGTATTCTATCTTCTTCACCACGTTGCACCAACGTATTTACATTTGTACATGTACCTCTTGTTGCTTTTCGACGGACTGACAGCCTTAGTGACATTTGAGTTAAATTGAAATTACGGACTGTCACACAAACTAACCTCTCCAAGGGATCCTTTAGATGCGGCAGCGACTGCATTACTTGCCACTACAACACCGACGGCCGCACTTACTACACTTTTTCTGCCACTGGGGAAACTATACTTATCCCTGATCAGATAGACTGTAACTCCAAAACCCTCATCTACATAGTACGCTGTCAACGTTGCAACAAACAATACATAGGCGAGACTAAAAGACGACTCAAAGACCGTTTTAATGAACACTGACGACCAGTAGACAGACCCATCCCCACCTCCAGGCCTACTGCAATTTCAGACCATTTTCTTTCCGACGATCATACACCTAGCGACATAGAACTTATCCCACTAGAAATCATGCATTTCATCTCATGACGGTATACGTAAAGCTAGGGAAGCGTATCTTGTCGAAAGGGGTGAAACCCTTGAAGCCAAGGGTATAAACAAATGGGAAGAAATGTAATATGCTATACAATGTGCTTTATCTATTACCGTTTGTAGGTACACCTTATCTTGTTTATTAGGACTCGTTTGTTCATTCGTTGGTTTTGTTTCAATGGTTATTTTTTGAATTGTTATCTTATTATTTTTTGTCTTTGTTGCTTAAATTGTAATGTTTTTTCTTCAGTTGCTCATTCCCTGAAGAAGTCAGGCCCTGCCTAACGAAATATTGGAAATACAATAGTTTAGTCCAACCGTACGGTCAGCTTTTCTGTTTTTCAGTTACTTGTATCCCTAAATTTAGCTGATCAGATCCAACAGGATCCGGTTCCTTTGTTTTGTCCTTTGGCCCTTGCTAAAGTTTAAACTTCCACATCCAAGAATTGGATACCGCCTCTAGAATGTAGCCGAAAAAATATCTTTCCCCTACTCGCTTTAGTAAGACCTCCCGGTCCTTGAAAGAACAGTCTTTGAACTATAATCTGGCCTAATTTGAGTCCGATCAGTTCGCGAATAGTTCTTTTAAACCTTGCTGGAATATCAAATTAGGTCGTATATTTGCCGATTTACCATGATATCTACCAGTAGCTGGGACAATTTATGCAATTTACATTCCACAAGCATCATTCAAATCGTAAAAAAAAACTGCACAAAAACCAAATTAAACATTGCGAAAATATTTCTAATTCATTTTATTGCAAATGGACAGCAGTAGAAGCCAATTTTAGGAAGCTTAAATATTTAAAATAGCGATTAGTGAGAAAATTTGAATATTTATATGGGGCATGCTGTGACCTCGCAAACATAGGATGGTAAGCTTGTAATAGGACGTGGCAATTAGGCTTGTCGAACAAAGGAAAATGCCTATGGTTTAGAAACAAGAGAGGCACTGTGTCTACTCACTCCAAAGAGATTTATTCACTCTTCACTTGAAAATCAGACTGGGCTTCATGAGGTGTCAAAAGGTCACCTTGTAACTTTCTACATATCCCCTATATCGATGGCAGATCTAACGCACAGAATAGGAATACTCCTTATACTATCGGGAAAGAAAAGCGATATTAGAAAAAAGGGAACGAGTATCTGTCTTCTCATAAAGAGTACAGTAAACAGCTACAAAAAAAAAAAGATGTAAATTTCATAAAACGTAGGAATTATGGCCATGATTAAATACATTTTTTTCATTTCATCAAGCAAGACTTGACAGCCTCGTTTCCACGCTAGATCAATCACGTGACTCTCATTAACAAACATTAGCAATTTGCTGGGTTCAGGGCTGTCTAGCAAGTATATCCCCTGAGTTAGGCCTTCACTCCACCATCCATATTCACCTTTTCAATTGGTAGCTTTCCAGCGTCGATTTCAAGCTAGATCTATCACGTGACCCTCGTATATATAAATAACTGAGAGAAATAACTGTTCTACTAGCTAGAGTGTTGTTTACTTAGCATATCTGGTTAGTTTGGTTGATATTTCTCCAACTAGAAAGAAGTTATGGCCATTTAAAACTTTTCAGCCTCGTTTCCATGCTGGATCACACAGGTCATTTCTAAACATCCTATTAATACCCTCTCGGCGCTTTACAAAATTGTCAACAACATTTTTTGAGTTCCTTGTGGTCTACGTAACACCTCTAGGCCACTGGCTTGCTTTCTTCTCAAAATGCCCACGGGAGCTATTTCTCAAACATATGCTCCCCGACTAAATAGCAATTAAGACGATTTGGTGAGCGAGTATTGATTTTTATTGATTAGTTAAACCAATCAATAATAATCAATGAATTGTTATTGATTACTATTGATTATATTGATTGCAATCAATGATTGATTTTCATTGATTGATATCGCCGGGCTTGTGTAGTAGAATCCCGATTTCTCGAACCACCAGATTAATTTTATAGTATCGTCGGGACTAAAACATGAAAGAGCAGAGAATACAAAAATAACGTAAATAGACACTTACTTTGACCACTACTGCTTGACAAGGACCCAAAAACAGCGGCTAACAGGGATGAAAACAACGCCACTTTGAAAAGCAAAGGGAAACACGTTCTTCTCATTTGACTTTGCCGTCCGTGAAAAGAGGCCATAGGAATTCGCGACAAGTGTCTGAACATATTCTTGCCTTTCTTAGCAGATAATTCATCCAGACAGTCTTTGCTTCGATTGGACCAAACTTTACAGGTTCATTTGGAACTTTCCGTTTCGTTTCCGCCTCAGTTTAAACCAAACTAACAACTTGTAATGATTAATTTGGTTCCGCCATTTTTCACTTCCTCATACAGTCAACTCTCGCCTTGCGGACACCCCGCTATTACGGACACTCGCTATTACGGACAAAATTCAGATCCCCGGCTATAAAGGTTTGACTGAAAATGACTCCCACTATTACGGACTCTCGCTAATACGGACACTAAACGAAGTCCCAAGCGTGTCCGCTATAACGAGAGATGACTGTATCAAAATCGCGCCGTTGCCATGAACGGAAATCAAGTATTTACGTCAAGTATGCATTCTTGTACTGTCCTGAACGTCGTCATAGCGAGGCTGGGGACGGGAGGAAACAAACTCTCCTCCAAGTTATCAGGTCTAGGTATAGGTAATGCATCAGTCAATTCCAGCAGTGCCCATCCCCCCCCCCCACCCCCGGGCTGACCCCCGGGCATTAGCATTTTTTTGGTAAATTCCCCGGGGTGGGGATGAGGGAACCGGGCAAATGCCCCGCTCCCGGGTTGATTGTTTTCAATCTCTCGATAGGTGATATAAGAACATAATACAAGTTGTTGCTTCTTGACAATGAAGAAATATCTAAAATTCAGAAAATATACCTTTAAAAACATCCATGAACATCCACGAGCTTCTCTAGTCCTTCATGGACTAGCTAATCTGCAACGTAGTCCACGTCTTGGCCTATAAACGCCTCCATCACGAATACGCGACTCACTCCACGGTTTCGAAACCACCTGTCAAATGCCCGGGGGTCAACCCGAGGTACGCAAATGCCCCACCCCCGGGACGGGCAACATTAGGAAATGCCCCGGGGTTGCCCGGGGGGGATGGGCACTGCTGGAATTATTGACTGATGCATAACTGCGAGGTGGACTGTAGCACGGCTCGATGCAGGACGTGACTGTTCACCTGCCTGTGGAGGGTGTCATATATGGAAGTGCTTGTTTCAATTCACCAGTTCTGACAGATCCCGATAGCGATACAGAGGACATCGGGGACGCAGTCGATCAAGCATTTTGACCTCCTGGAATAACTTTATTGGGCCTCTGGGTGCAAATCAACTTCAGGTTGAGTACAAGATGACGTCAGGTTTTATGTACAAAACGACTTGAATATAAAAGAACTTCCGGTTTACGGTAAAAATCTCCAAAACCAGCTCAACCGTACAACATCCCATAACTGCACCAAACCTCATCCTCGCGGACTACATAACTCTAACAACTAAACAATATTTTAGCTATAAAGGCTTACTATGAAATTGTGGTATTTTCCGGATTTTTTTGCGATATTGCGATATTTGACGAATTTTTTTTTGCGACAATGCAGTGTTCAGCAACCCCCAATGTCCCCGTCATTATAGGAGGGGCTTAAAAACTTAAAAAAGAAAACCACTTCATTTTAAAATATATATTATATATATTTATTCAACGCACCTTCGCAAGGCTGCTCTATAACTAATACATTATTGTACAGCATTTTTAGTGTCAACAACGACGACAACTTCCAGTCCCTGAACTATCCCTTCCATGCCCTACGTGCGGCCATTTTGGGCGTGGAACAGAGAGTTCAGAGAATGGACCTCTATGACAACAACAGCGAAGGCAGCAGCTAACTACAAAATCTTAAGCATAGAAACAAGAAATACAAATTGTAAAAAAAGTGAATGCTCTTAAATATATCAAAAGTTGTAGCGAGGACGGGTAATGAAAATTCATACAGATTGTTGCGTTTCGTTTGAGTGCAAATTTTGATCTTAATAAATACGATTTATTTTTCTACAAATACGAACAATTCCAAAATCAAACGTTCTTGTACAAACGTTTGTTTACAAACGAGTGCTTGGTATACAGTGTGTTTGGCATTATTTTTTTTTCTTTCTCGAGAAGCCAGTTTTCCCACAAAAGTAGTTGAAGGATTCCCGAAAACGAACGCGCACGTTTTGAGAAATTCTGCAGTGGGAACTTTGAGTTTTGTCATTTCTCAAATCCAAGACCAAGAGATAATTGTACAAAAATGCAGGCTTTCAGTTTTCGATACCTTAAAAAAAAAAGAAAAGAAAAGAAATTTCACTGTCAAAGTCTCAAACTGATGTATGTCTAACTTCTCGTCACAAATCTATACAATATCAAATAGTCAGGTTATGAGATTAAAGAAAATCATCAGCTGGGACACTCTTGATGTAACGCCAAACTCTCATATATACCATAAATAAAAATTATTTCACATCATGTACAGTCATGATCATTCATATTTTGAACTAAATGTGGCAGTGAATTAATCTAGAACGCAACTAATTAATTAATGTACATAAAATCCAAATAGCAGTCATTTTTAAATAAATGATTCTGGAGTTGATTTAGCCCTACGTCTACTGCCCGTGAACTATAAGTAACTTAACTAGGAACTTAAACGGCCTCGCCAGTTTAAACACAACTTATAAAAAAGCAAACCCAAACGCACTTCGTGAAAACAATGGCTCTTTTATCATCCTTAGTCGAAACCATTCTCTTGTTAGTTTTCATTTTATTTCTGGAGTATTTTTACTTAACCCGTGAAATAGTGGGAAATAGTCAAAACTAAACGAAAAAAACAATGGAATAAGTGTTTTCTGGTATCTGAAAGTTTAGATACTATTTCACGGGTTAAGTAAAACCGTGGAATGCATACACCTTATTCAATGGTTTAACATATAATACGCGGGGATATTTTGCGAGTTGCGTAGTATTTTTCCAAGCCCGAAGGTGCGAGGAAAAATACGAGCAATGAGCAAAATGTCCGCTCGCCTTATATGTTAAACTATCGAATAAGGGATTTATTATTCCACTAATAAAATAAAGTTTAGTTCGGCCATTTTGTCGCTCAGCTTTCAGTCCGTATTTTTGTCCCGTTCTAGAGTGTAACAACGTGGCATATTTTGCGCGTTCTTTTGTCCTAATATGGTAAAATGGCGCAATAGTGGAATAATAAAAAAAGTTATACAACACTTTCTCGTGGTATACCATAGAATATCCCACTTGTCACTTGAATTTTCTCAAAATACACACGAGCCTTGTATAACGAGAAAAAAACAAGTGGGATATTCCATATTATGCCACTCCAAAGCGTTGTATAACTAGTATTTTCATGTTTGCTTCAATTTTAAGACTACTGTACATCAGAAAATTGACTTAAAATATCTTGTCATAGCTGCTCATATGATAAACAGATTGTCCCCCTGGAGCAGCCTTCACCAATTTTTACGAATGCTTGCGTTTGTAGTTCGTAAATATCATTATAAAATCATCGAGAAATTGCGCGCGCTGTGATTGGCCAGTTCGAGTTCATTATAGCTCCATAAAGCACTCTGCTTACGTCACGCGCGTGCTTTATGGAGTTATAATGCACGCTGCTTACGTCACAAGTTTTAGCGCGCGCATTTTCTTTAACATTTTATAAAAGAAATAAAGAACTTGTCCTCGTGCATTGTTGAGTTATATAAGCACTTGGGAATTTTTAAGAACACTCGAGAAGTGCGAGAAGCACTCGGCTACGCCTCGTGCTTCTCTATGCACTTCTCTCGTGTTCTTAAAAATTCCCGCGTGCTTATATAACTCAACAATGCACTCAGGCGCGTTTTTTATTTCTTTATTATAGGTTAACTTCTCCCATCTCCTTTCTCTTTTCTCCTTTATGCCTTTCTTTTATCTATTCAATTAGGGCACCCAACTGCATATGCTTTGTTCTAGTAACTGCTTGGCTTGGCACTCTTGCGCCACCTTGGGCATTTGCCGAGGGTGGTCAGCGATTTAACATCACACTTGCTCTTCGTTTGGAAGAAGTGTGTCATAATTATTGACAGGAAATGGATCAGCGTACTCATAATCATCTGGGTCAGGAGGCTGCAGAGGCAAACACAACGACATGTCAGTTAGAAGGCTATCTTGCCCCCAGTGCCTCAAATGCGACACTTGTAAGACGCGGGTGCTATCCGCCGCGCCACTCTTCTCATAGAGGATCTCGTACGAATGTGGCGAGCCATTGCAGGGACTTGGCAAAAATCTAGAAAGTCTTTGCAAGTTCCTACAAGATCTTGAGGACTGCAGGTGAAGATACCAAAAGATGACCTATGCAGATTTTTTAAAGGCTCTTGAAGATCGCCTGTTACGTCTTTACCTTTAATTATTTACGAAAATAACACTTAAGGATAGTATACAGGCTTTACCACTTTAAATGTACAGTATCTATAGGGATGTCTTTGGTATTCCTCCTATTACAACTTCTCTTTAAACAACTTTACCCTGCTTGCCAACGATTAAAGACTTTTGCTTCACGGTTTTATTACTTCTGCGCTGTGGTGACTTCCTTGTGTGGTCAACAAACAATGGAAACCTTCGAATTCCCTCACAAAGACAAACCTTGTTACAGGTAAACGGACAGTGTCCTGGCTGAACATCGAAAGTTCTCTCTTGTGATCTCCATAATTATTATATTATTACCAAATATACAAATAAATTGGAGAAAAAAGATTCTGCAGAGCAAAACAGAACACTAACTAAACGTATTTTGGGGAAGAAGTACAGGATTACAAGGTCCACGGTGGACTACAGTTCATGAAATTGACAGGATGTCAAGGAATCAATAAATTGCCATTCTGGTGTTACCCGTGTAACTTTGAATCATTCAATCATTATACATTTTTTTACTTGATATTTCTTTGCTTTCGCCACTTTTCGCGTTTCTTATTTTTTTTTTTATTATGAGATAATAAAGTAAATTTACAGCAAGGTACAGGCCACATGACAACACGATGTATCATCAAGAAAGCCCCACATGCAATTTGTCGGTAAAGACGAATAAAAAGTTCTGTTATGAATTAAACAATCCATACTTACAGGAATCACAACACGTTCCCTTATGAGTACTACAAACAGCTCACGCATTTCCCCACGGTGCCATTTGCTGGGGAGAAAATTGAAAAAGGTTATAAAAATTTCACAAAAATGCTGGAAGCAACCCTTAGCTGTAACTATACCTTCATAGGGTGGTACTAACCTAGAAATGCACCAAGACTTTTTTCAATAACGCCAGAAATGCAACTTAAAATGCAACATGAAGCCCTCAATTACCTTAAGGCCACCTAAAGCATTGTATGCAATAATGCATAAAAAAAATCGAAAAGGATTCTTTGCTACTTCATATAAATTATTTGCTTCATATATTCAACTGAGAAAATCTACAAATAGATGAGGACGAGCATTGGGTAACTAAACAACATTAAACCATCTGTAATCCAAGACTTTGCTCATGAATACTGTTTCCTGGAATGATTTAGAGAACGGCAATCATTTGAAACATTTGTTTGTGTTTGTCACCGCTACCGCTTGTTACCGTTGTGCATCAGTCAATTCCAGCAGTGCCCTCCCCCCTCCCCCCCCCCCGGGCAACCGCGGGGCATTTCCTGATGTTGCCCGTCCCGAGGGTGGGGCATTTGCGTACCTCGAGGTGACCCCCGGGCATTTGACACGTGGTTTCGAAACCGTGGAGTGAGTCGCGTATTCGTGATGGAGGCGTTTATAGGCCAAGACGTGGACTACGTTGCAGATTAGCTAGTCCATGAAGGACTAGAGAAGCTCGTGGATGTTCGTGGATGTTTTAAAGGTATATTTTCTCAATATTAGATATTTCTTCATTGCTAAGAAGCAACAACTTGTATTATACAGTAAAAACCCGCGTATAAGAACACCTATTTTGGCAGTTCAGGCTGATTTGGTTCTTATATAAAGGGTTATAATCTGCAAAATCAGCCTGTAAGTGTTCTTAAGTGTTCTTAAAACAAAATTCTTAAAAAAAGGAACATACTAGGCTACCAATAGATTGAATCAATGTATATGATCACAATTTTAATTTATTTTAAATTTAAAAAAAAATGATCAATCAAGGTAATGTACTGTAGTGTATTGATATATACTGTGGAGTACAGCTTGCACTCCAGAACCACACCAGACTTACAGTGTGTTAGACTCAAACAAAACCAAACAAAACCATACAAATTCAAAATAATAATACATTTTTAGCAAAAAAAAATTGATTAAAAAACAGTACATATTTTTATTTTGTTGCATATAATCATGGGGTGGAACTATTATGTTTGCAATGAAAAGTAGTGCTGATCTTTGATATTTTTCCATATAAGAACAACTTTCGTTCTTCAGGCTGAATGTGTCCTTATATAAATGGTACTTTATTTCCTAAAATCAGGCCTGGGTGTTCTTAATCCACATGTTCTTATACGCGGGTTTTTACTGTATTCTTATATCACCTATCAAGAGATTGAAAACAATCAACCCGGGAGCGGGGTATTTGCCCGGTTCCTTCATCCCCACCCCGGGGAATTTGCCAATTTTTTTTTAAAGAAATGCTAATGCCCGGGGGTTAGCCCGGGGGGGATGGGCACTGCTGGAATTGACTGATGCATTACCTCCTCGCTTGTTAACGTGCAGCCAAATAAGAGATGACATTTGCAAAATACTGGAACTAATGTACATGATAAATGAGGATTGAGCGAACAGCATATTCATTTTATAGGGATGCCTAAAAAGTTAAATTGTCAAACGTCCATTATTATCATTATACGCGGCCAAATTGAAAACCGCCCTCTTGAAAACACGCGCTTTGCGGGCCGCAAATGACTCCTAGCGGGCCGTTAATGCATTAACGGCCCTACCGCTGATTGGTTCTCGGTTCATCATCCGATGAATATTAACCAATCAGGTCACGTTTAATGACGCGGGAAAACCATTTAGGTGCGAACAGCTTGTGTACAGCAAGTTTTAAAGTAAAAAAAGTCTCAAACAGTTTCTCGCTGAGCGAATAGTGTTCGAAAAGAAAAATCAAAGCCTATTTGTTATGAATGGGACAAAATGCAGCTAAAAAATTCGGATGTAGAAGCAAAAGCACAAGGGGAAGATATAAAGAGAGCAACTTCTTGTTGTCTTACGAGAAACGAAACACAACAAAACAACGGTTCACTTCATTTTGTGTTTCTCGGGTCGAGCTAAATTAACTGAAGCATTGCGGGGATTTCACGCCGAGGCTCAACTGGAAAATGTAAGTTCGTAAATTATTATTATCCACTTATTTTCAGAGACACAGCAGCTCTTTTTAACTACACCTATACAATACATGGGCCTGAGTGTAGCATAGCACAAAATTTTCAACGCAAAATACTTGTATTATTGAACATGTAAAGCTCATTAAATGTGTTAGTTTATATCTGGATGTTCAGGGATGTTATTTGGCCTTGTATATTGATAATAATGATAATTAAATGACTTTTTTCGGGAATATTGTTTATTTGCTCCCTTTTAGTGTCATTTGCGGCCCTTGCGCTTCGCGCTCGAGCCGCAAATGACACTACGCGGGCGCAAATAAACAATATTCCCTCAAAAAGTCATTTTATTGTCCTATTCTAAAGTTCAGTGACAGGAGTTTCTAAAAAAAACTAAGATCTAGTGTGTCCGTTGTGTTTTTGGTTATTTCCGCCGCTCAGGGCTTTTTATACCACCGTTGTTTTATTGCTAATTTGCCAAATGGCACTGATTTGAGTTCCATACTGTGGCACTTATTAGTCAGCATAAAGCTAATTAACTGAAAAACATTCAATTCCTTCCTACATTATCAAGTAAACAGCAGCCAGAGTTGTGATACATCCCACCACCACTGACACTGTGATCCAAGCAATTTGCTTGCTGCTCAGTTTTGCTTCGTTCTTTGGTGATGTTACATTAGCTAGAAAACAGAATAACAACCATGCACAGCAGTTAGAAATAAGTTTCTTTAGAACGATTCACTACAAAAATAAACAAAACCGAAACTAGAACCCAGCCCAGTGTTACAAGTGGAAACTAATACATTAAAACCAAGACAAGCATCCCCCACCCTCCACTTTCTCTGTTAGACTTCCTTTATGGAGCATACACAGTTCTCACCTTGCTATTAATCACACCATCCACCACAAATTTACCAAATGTATAGGTCAAATCACGAACATGACAATATATATAATTATATACATTGAGACAACTGCATGTTTTCAGAGTTGCTCCTAAAACAATGCGGGGTTAAAAAATAATTATGTCCTGTATTTTACTCAGAAAAAGGTAAGTAGAAAAGTAGAGAGTAAAATAAAACTTCTCAGAAAATTTTCCGAACTCCCAACAAAGAATCCATGACTGTCACATATATCAGTTGGATTTACTCGAAAGATTTACTCGGAACATAAACTTTTCCGAGCACCCAAGGTACATGCATAGTGGTTAGAGCGGTCCACGTTCGAGCCCTGGCGAGGGTCACTGTGTTGAGCTCTTTTACAAGACACTTTTCTCTCACAGTGCCTCTCTCTACCCAGGTAGATGAACAGGAGCTGGTAAATTTAACACTGGGGGGTAGCCCTTCGATGAACTAGCACCTCATTTAAAGGTCAAATGAACCAAATTTTCGACATTCTTTCTTTTGCGATTTTAAACAACCAAACGCTAAAAGAACCCATTATTAAATTAACTTAGGAAGAAATTTTGCTTTCTGAGCCTTAAAGCGTGAACTATAGCAAAAACTACGAAGATTTCCGAAGGCTTCACGAAAACGTTTCCAAAATGACCGCGCACTGGAATGGAAGGAATGGATCGAGCTTTGAATTTTGTGACGTAAAAGTTTTGTTTTTGAGGGCTTTGCGATCGAGGGGACGATCGTCATTTGAAGAGCGAATAATGTAGAGTTTGAGAGTTTGAGTCAGTCTGAGTAATTCAAGTAATTCTGAAAAGACCTAAGCTCTTTTAAAACATGGTAGTTATATTTTTTACTACACTAGAATCCAGTTTAAAAGATTAATAATTATTAAAGCACTGAGTAAAATTGTAAGCATTGAGCGATATAGGAGGATTTCAAACACTGGATGGCTAATAAAAATCATCAGTCCGCTCAGCTTGGTATGGAACAAAGAATTTTGTTATATACCTCAACTGAAATGCAGGTTTTTTTGGATTTGCACGCAATTATATATTATCAGGACGTGTGCGGCTTGCAAACCAGGATCGGTATGAGAGCGAATGTGGATGTGGCCAAAAGCTAAGATTGCATTCACTATATTCTTTTTCGTACTCGAGAGTCAACCAAAACACAAGAATAAATTTCTACACAAAAATTTAACTTGAATGAAAGGATATTTCTCAACGCAAATTCGAAACCGCAAACCATCACGCAGGGTAAAACTTTCTTGAATGAATAAATTCGTGTTGTTTTCAGCTGAAGGAAAATTCAGTCGTGAATAATAAATACAGAGCGTTTACCGACTGTCTCCGCGGACACTGTGAGGTTTGTTTCTATTACCTGTCTATAGTCCATATTTTGGCCACAGAGATGTAAATTTTATTTAGCTTGTACTTATTAACAAGCGTCAAAACACGTCTCAAAAAGCGTGCACGTGGAAGCTGCATTATTCGGTGAGGATATTGAATCGATAGTGAAGTTGATATTGAAGTTCGCAATACTTGCCAAGCCAAACCAACAAAATAAAAGTGTTAATAATCAAAACAAAAATACTAGCAAGCCCTAGTTATTAAAATTCCTTACTTCCAACTTGCTACATTAAGCAAAAGATGAACGAACAGCTGTACGTAGTCTCTGTTCTTCGGCTGGCATTCTTTGCCGTATTTAATTTGTGCTTCGGCGGGCACTCTTCGCCGTATTTAATTTTCTGATCAAAAAGTCGTTGGGACTGCATCTTCAAGGCAAGTCTCAGAAACCTCCTTACTGATAGATTTTGTTCAATACAGTTTTCAGTGAAATGAGCCGCATAAATGCGTGAGTGCTTGTTTTGGTTCAAACAATTCTCTTTTCACTTTTACAACCCAACGTTCTCTAAATTTTGAATCTTCAGAAAACTTAAAAGTACTTGCTCTAGACTTGGTATTATTTCAGTTTATTGCTGCTCAAAACACCATGATTTTCCGCTTTAAACGAAGTTACCGACTTGGTGAATTTCAGAACTGAACGGCTTTGAATTTCCCGCAATCTTAGAGGTCACCAACAGTGACGTCTTAGTTGTGTTTTCGACAATTTCCCGACAATTTTTCCGACTGCTCCACGATTATGAAGGCCAAAAATAAGCACTTTTGAACTTGCAATATCTATGCGATGCAAAGTCCAATTACTTTGAAACTTCAAAATATGTTTATTTGGCTCTTAAGTGTGCCTTTCTACAAATTTCGACCGAACAGCGGCACAAGTCGAAAAATCGATTTCGCTCATATTTTGCACAGAGATAGGTCCTAGTGAAAAACTAAATGGACTGCAGTTAGTTTGTCCTGATACAGCTTCCTTTCGTAGAAATATGCAAAAACAATTTCGCCCCGTTTGGGCTCAAAATCCACTTCCGGTTAGACTGAATTTTGTGAAAATTTGATCGTCTCGCGCATTGTACTACAGCTGTTTATGAATCTTCCAGTGATATTTATAATTTTTTCAGGTCTTCATTGTATGACTGAGTGAAAAATAAAACAAATCGAGATTAGTTTTGAGCCCGAACCGAGCCAAAACTGACAGACTAAATTTGCAAATGTGTCGCAAGCGAAATTATGCAGTAAAACATTGCCATTTTATTCTATGGGCGATAACTTTAAATATCGTAAAAATACTTTCTATAGATAAACTATACACCCATCTGCTATAATATCAAAAAAAATCTCTGGGGAGATGGTTTTCAGTGGCCCACTTTGGCCTGTGTTTATCACTAATTTTGCCGGAAATCTGTTGTTTGAAGTGTAAACAATAGCGTGACACGGCTGCTAAACTACGAATAAAATTGTTCTTTTTAAAAGTACATTTGACGTTGTTGTACAGCCAAAAAATCACACAAATATATGGGCCAGTTGGTGAACTCTTTGAAGAAATAAGAACAATGTGAGATTTTCTCTGTTCACCCGTTTTGGAAACGTTGCGTGATCTTTACAAACTTTGATCAGAAAATGTCAGACGGTAATTAATTCAGTTAAATTTATTGAAGTTCTCACCATCCTGAAGTTCTCACCATCATTCACAAAACCAGGTCTTATAAAGGAAAGGTTCAGCATTCTCAGATTCACTGATAGACGTAATCACGGGTCGATATTGTTTGGTTATTTCTTTACGTGACTCGGGTAATGATTAAATTATACATTGTGTAATGTTTTTGCCGATCTGATGCCTGTGTTTTTATGCAAATTTGTTCTCACTCGTTTTATTCTAGCCCTATATAGAAGGAAAATCTAACACTAAAAAATGTTGGTTTAATTCATTTTCAATTAGACATGAACAGTGTAACTGAAAATTAAACACATGATTTTATGGTTGACGGATCAATTGAAAGCAGAACATTACTAATGAAGTTAGGTACAAAGGTCTATTTTCAGCACGAATAGTACTTTTCAAACAACTGAAATTTTGAATATGATTTACGCCAGAATTTAACGTAAAAGTTGTACAGGCCTCGAATCGAATTTCTTTGGCGACTTTTTTAATTGCTAATTAAATTATCTTTATTTTGAGAACGACATGTAATTGAATTCCGTAAATTCGACTCCTCGCTGTTGTGATAAAACAAAACGGATGTTTGCTGTTCTTTTAAGTCATTAGCTTGCGGTCAGTGCTTGGCCTTTGATCGCAGAGACAGAAAGCAGTCTATGGACATAGTCCCACTGCTATCATGCACTAAAAATATAGCACAGCACAAGTCACTCGATCTGGTCAAGTCACACTGTGTCACACTGTTTCACGCCCAGGGTAGGAGTACGTGTAAATTTCTAGCACTAGGAAAGATTTATGGCATGTTGATTCTTCAGATTCGCGGCCGCTTTTTTCGCTCGCCCCAACTACCGAGACATTCTCCCCCCTTTTTTCCTCACTCGCCCGCTTTTTTCGCTCGCCCCAACTACCGAGACAGTCTCCCCCCTTTTTTCCTCGCTCCCCCGCTTTTTTCGCTCGCCCCAACTACCGAGACATTCTCCCCCCTTTTTTCCTCACTCGCCCGCTTTTTTCGCTCGCCCCAACTACCGAGACAGTCTCCCCCCTTTTTTCCTCGCTCCCCCGCTTTCTTCGCTCGCCCCAACTACCGAGACATTCTCCCCCCTTTTTTTCCTCGCTCCCCCGCTTTTTTCGCTCGCCCCAACTACCGAGACATTCTCCCCCCTTTTTTTCCTCCCTCCCCCGCTTTTTTCGCTCGCCCCAACTACCGAGACATTCTCCCCCCTTTTTTTCCTCGCTCCCCCGCTTTTTTCGCTCGCCCCAACTACCGAGACATTCTCCCCCCTTTTTTTCCTCGCTCCCCCGCTTTTTTCGCTCGCCCCAACTACCGAGACAGTCTCACCCCTTTTTTCCTCGCTCCCCCGCTTTCTTCGCTCGCCCCAACTACCGAGACAGTCTCACCCCTTTTTTCCTCGCTCCCCCGCTTTCTTCGCTCGCCCCAACTACCGAGACAGTCTCCCCCCTTCTTTTCCTCGCTCCCCCGCTTTCTTCGCTCGCCCCAACTACCGAGACATTCTCCCCCCTTTTTTTCCTCGCTCCCCCGCTTTTTTCGCTCGCCCCAACTACCGAGACAGTCTCCCCCCTTTTTTCCTCGCTCCCCCGCTTTTTTCGCTCGCCCCAAGTACCGAGACATTCTCCCCCCTTTTTTTCCTCGCTCCCCCGCTTTTTTCGCTCGCCCCAACTACCGAGACATTCTCCCCCCTTTTTTTCCTCGCTCCCCCGCTTTTTTCGCTCGCCCCAACTACCGAGACATTCTCCTCCCTTTTTTTCCTCGCTCCCCCGCTTTTTTCGCTCGCCCCAACTACCGAGACATTCTCCCCTCTTTTTTTCCTCGCTCCCCCGCTTTTTTCGCTCGCCCCAACTACCGAGACATTCTCCCCCCTTCTTTTCCTCACTCCCCCGCTTTTTTCGCTCGCCCCAACTACCGAGACATTCTCCTCCCTTTTTTTCCTCGCTCCCCCGCTTTTTTCGCTCGCCCCAACTACCGAGACATTCTCCCCCCTTTTTTTCCTCGCTCCCCCGCTTTTTTCGCTCGCCCCAACTACCGAGACATTCTCCCCCCTTCTTTTCCTCACTCCCCCGCTTTTTTCGCTCGCCCCAACTACCGAGACAGTCTCCCCCCTTTTTTCCTCATTCGCCCGCTTTTTTCGCTCGCCCCAAACTACCAAGACAGTCTCCCCCCTTTTTTCCTCACTCGCCCGCTTTTTTCGCCTACACCAACTACCGAGAGTCTCCCCCATTTTTTCCTCACTCGCCCGCTTTCTTCGCTCACCCCCAACTACCGAGAGTCTCCCCCATTTTTCCCTCTCTCGCCCGCTTTCTTCGCTCACCCCCAACTACCGAGAGAGTCCCCCCATTTTTTCCTCTCTCGCCCGCTTTCTTCGCTCACCCCCAACTACCGAGAGAGTCCCCCCTTTTTTCCTCGCTCGCCCGCTTTTTTTCGCTCGCCCCAACTACGGAGACAGTCTCCCCTCTTTTTTTCCTCGCTCGCCCCAAACTACCGAGAGCCTGGAACAGGCTAAGTGAACACCTGCAAAGCAGTTGTTCGTTCTCCACCCAGAGAATTGAGAAATCCATTTTATTAGCATTTGATCGAGATCATTATTACGTATTGCCTAAGTTGGATTCGTAGGTGCTTTTTCCTACATACATGTTCGTTGTTGAAATATTTTGAAACTCCACCCCGCAAGTCACTCCATGGCCACGCCCCACCCCCCTCGACCTGTGACATTCCACAGTCCTGCTGGCTTCATCCCATCCCGTCCCACTCGTTTTAAGTACAAAAGTTCGCCATCCTCCGAAAATTGGCTAAGAATTTGCAGGGACGTTTCGCATAGAGACAATTGCCCTTACGCAACTGAAACAGCTATCTGTGGACAGCCGGATCAAAAGGACCAGAGAAAACGAGCGGCGAAGAAAAGGGCCTTTCGTTTCCTAAAAAGGGGGGTGAGGGCGGAATGTAGTTGTCACCGATTTCATGACAAGAAAATTCCGATGTTTTAAAACAAAAGGGAAGAACTGGTCCTCTTCCTCTCCACTAGATACACCAGTGATTGCAGTTCATGTCCACAAATGCAATTTGTTTATCTAGCGAACGTACAGTACTAGAAGACCCTCGAACAGAAATGACACTAGACCAAAAAATATCCCTAGAATGATCATGCAACGAATGCAGTGAAAGTGGGGATTTGTTTACATGTGTACCAAGTATAAATGAAACGCAAACAAATTTTCAATGTCATATAATATTTTTATTAATCGTGTGCTGTGTTGTCTGACTATCCGACCTTTCGTCATTGTTTTATTTTATTTTATCTTATTTTGTTGCCGAGGCCGAGCGCTATGAATTCGCTAAACAGATCATTACTATTTCATATCGTTATTACAGACAGTGAATCCACCCTAAAACAATTTGTTACTAATTTTAGTGTGGGAAACCACTAGGTTAGTTGTCAATCGTCTAAATCGGCCATTTGTATGAGTCAGAATGAGTGGTTTATCGTCGTATGAAAAATAATATAAAAAAAGCTCGTCAAGCCGAGCACCCCAGTATCACTCGCTGTCTTCTTAATATTTAGTACTTAATTATTAAAGGTAAATACCCTTCGTATGGACAAAACATCGTACATGTTTATCTAATTCAAATTTCAGCTGAAGAAAAGTAAACAGCACTTAGCTAGCCGCGGGAAAAGAACCACCTAAAAGATAGATCCAAATTCGTTATAAATTATTACAGAAGTAGAAGTATCTACAATAAGAGGGTGATATCTATTCGTTTTTCAATATTAATGCCGAATCTCACTCCAAACTTGGAACTCCGCCTCAGGAATTGTGACCAGCCGTGTTACGCAATTGTTTACACTTCAAACAACAGATTTTCGGCAAAATTAGTGATAAACACAGGCCAAAGCGGGCCACTGAAAACCATCTCCCCAGAGATTTTTTTTATATTATAGCAGATGGGTGTATAGTTTATCTATAGAAAGTATTTTTACGATATTTAAAGTTATCGCCCATAGAAAAAATTGCAATGTTTTACTGCATAATTTCGCTTGCGACACATTTGCAAATTTAGTCTGTCAGTTTTGGCTCGTTTCGGGCTCAAAACTAATCTCGATTTGTTTTATTTTTCACTCAGTCATACAATGAAGACCTGAAAAAATTATAAATATCATTGGAAGATTCATAAACAGCTGTAGTACAATGCGCGAGACGATCAAATTTTCACAAAATTCAGTCTAACTGGAAGTGGATTTTGAGCCCAAACGGGGCGAAATCGATTTTGCACATTTCTACGAAAGGAAGCTGTATCAGGACAAACTAACTGCAGTCCGTTTACTTTCTCACTAGGACCTACTTTTGTGCAAAATATGAGCGAAATCGATTTTTCGACTTGTGCCGCCGAAAGTCGATTTTAGTCGACTTTTGTAGAAAGCGGCACTTAATTAACAGATTGGGCAAAAATAAAGGAAAATCAAAATTTTGGTTCATTTGACCTTTAAGGGGTGGGTGGGGGAATACTCCTAGTTGCTTTGTGCTACTGAAACTGGGATAAGCTCCAGCCTGATTGAAAACAGACTTTATTATTCCACTATTGCGCCATTTTACCATATTAGGGCAAAAGTACGCGCAAAATATGCCACCTTATTACACTGTAGAACAGCCCAAACATATGGACTGAAAGTGGAGTGACAAAATGGTCTAACTAAACTTTATTTTTTAGTGGAATAATAAATCCCTTATTCAATGGTTTAACATAATAATACTTGTAGACATTTTGCTCATTGCTCGTATTTTTCCTCACCCCTTTGGGGCTCGGAAAAATACTACACAACTAGCAACTAGCAACTTCCAACTTGCGTCAACTAAGGTGTATGTACTTTTGCAAAGGTATGGTACATGTATAACTCATGACCTTCAGATATTGATTGAAAGTTTCAGCCTGTGTCTCATAGCCATGTACGACTTCATTGTTCAACATTCCAGTCCCTCATAGCTCTAGCTGATATCTGGAATGCCATGGGTTTAACTTTTCCAAGCAAATTTGACTCAAGATGAAGCCCTCATCTATTATCCTATTTACTTTAAAACTAGACATGTATGTCATGAACTACATATGTACCACATCCCCCCAACCTCTCCACCCACCTCTAAGTTCCTTGACTATGTATGCTCCACTTGAACTAGATTTCCCTTCTTGATTACGCTTTGTTATGTAAACATCGTATTTGTCGGCAGAGTTTAGTCCTTTCAAAACTGTTCTGTTTGTTGTTGCATTCAGGTGATATTCACAGTTCGGAAGTGACCCCAGCCTATGAAGATGGTGACTGCATCTCACAATGTATTTACCAGGAGTGCCACGCCATGAAGCATTGTCTGCCAACTGCAAAAATAATAAATAAATAAATAAATAAATAAATAAATAAATAAATAAATAAATAAATAAATAAATAAATAAATAAATAAATACAAACAAATATTAAAATAGATAAAATTAAATAATAGTATTCGTTTAGCACGACTACTAGACCTATTAAACTGAAATTTTGTGGTAAGCTTCTAAATATGATTGGTATTAAGGGAAAAAAATGTTGTCTGATTCGAATCATTGATAGCCGAGATATAAGCACTTATGTACAATTTGCCCATACATTCCCTGCAATCATGTAAATCATTTTTGCCATTAAATAATTCTACAGCACAAATAAACCTTCTGACCTAAAATTTGAAGACAAGTATCTCTCTATGACTCTTATTAATCATACGTTATTTTAGTTTTGGTGAACATCATTTATGAACCGAGAAATTTGCAATTCAGTCCAACATGCCAATACATTCTCTGTAATAAGCATGCCCATACATTCTCTGTAAGGATCGGTAACTAAAATGATTAAATAATTCTACAGCTCGAATATTTAACCTTACGATCTAAAACATGGTGGAAAGTATCTCTTATGTCTCTTATTAAGCCTCCAATTTTGTATCTGTGTAAATCATAGAGGAGCCGAGAAATTTGCAATTCTTTGCAACATGCTCATTTGATGCCCATTCATGTACATTGCTCTGTAATGATACAAATCATTCTGCAATTAGATAATTCTACTGCCCGAATATTAAATCATTTGACCTCAAATTTGCAGACAACTAACTCCGTATGAATCTTATTAACCCTACACTTTTGTTTTTAGTGAAAATGTTTTACGAACCCAGATGATGATGTTTGTAACTTGTGTGGATCATTGAGAAGCCGAGAAATTAGCAATTCTTTGCAACGTACCCATTCGATGTCGATACATTGCTCTATAATTACATGTATATAAATCATGTTGGCGATTAAATAATTCTACAGTCCGAATATTAAACCTTTCAACCTCAAATATTAATTTTAAAATGCAAACCTCCCATTCAACTGTAACATCCCTCAATGCAGGATCGTCAGGATAAATTGCAGATTGATCCCGTAGCACCTTGGATGGAGTATTTGGCTCTAAAATTCAAGTTGAAGAAAATTGGCAAAAAATTACCTCTACAGTGTTTTTCTTGCTTGGAAATTAAAGTGTATATGACGGATTTTTTATTTGGCGGCTTGTTGTGTCTTATTTTCACCATGTGCAAATAATCCTCTTAATTAAGCAGACACTTTTCCTGGTCCTCAGAGTAGGTGTCCACAATGACATGCACTGTAAGTGTTTTGCTGTAAGTGCTTTCAAAGCCTTAAATGCTTTATTACTAATTAAAATGATGTCAGTCAGAATGCATACTTACTAACTGCTGACGATACTTACGTCCAGCTGGTGTCCTCATGATGCGTGGTCCTTGCACCTCACTGGGAGCACTTCTCACTCCATTGCTTACAAATCTGACCATCAGGTAAACATAATACTCCACAAAATCTTCCAAATGAGTGAGTAAGGTAAACTCTGTTTTGTTCTTTATAACCTTGGTCTAGTAAAAGAAAACAAACCAAATAACTCAGAGTCGATAATAAGTACAATAAGAATGAAAGCATACAGTGTTAGTACACTTACAAATTGGGCCAGGAAACTGAGCTAACAAGTCTTTTTTGTTTAAAGTAACTAACACAACAAGGCCAAGGGATATTATTATATTTCCAAGCAAGAAAAACACTGGTCAGGAGAGGTAGCTTTGTGCCAATTATTATAAATTTGATTGTGGAGCCAGATACACCATCCACTGAGATCCAAATAAAGTTGTATGTTACTCCTACACAACCTCATTTAGAAAAAGGGAAGTTCCACAATGTGTATCAGAACTGAACGTTGGTACATGTATCCCTCACCTGAGGTGAGGTGGTAGTCATAGCTTAATTACGGTCCATTGATTTATTTTTATTTTTCAATAATGTCTGGTACGTAGGAACAAACCTCATTTTCCATTTGATTTTTTGCATGATACAGTATTGTATATTCTGTTTCTGTGTATTTCCATGATTCCCTGGCACTCCAGTTAACTCGGAATTCCCTGCGATTTCCAGTAGTCTTAACACTGAAACTCAGCGGGGGGAAAGGGGTGGCTGAAAGGTGAAATTAATAAAAGTAAATTTTTGTTAAAAAGCTGTTTTCTTAAAAAAAGACTCATTATGAATATGAGAAAACATCAATGCAATTGACTTTGGCCTTCAGGATAGTACATGTGGATCATATAGCTTTCCAAATGAAATCGTCATATCAGAATAATTTCTTTGTATGTGTACATGTACATGTACCATAAATGGCAAAATGTGTGTTATGATATAATTCACAACATTGTGTGGAGAGAAGAACTCAGAAGAAAAAAAATTCTGAGTTCACAGATGGGATTCAAACCCATAGCCTTTGATCCTCACACAAGTTGGATGGATGCTCTAATCACTGAGCTGCTGAGGACTCTGGCAGCAAGCAATGGTCAATTGTGGGTTATGTGACATGATGACTGCATCAGGCAATTGCATTGTGTCATGTGCAACATAAAAATAAAAATGATCATACAATGAACATGTACTAGCGAGCACATTCTAGGATGTGAAAGTTTTCCCTCGTGCACTCATGGGCTTGGGACAAAAAAGAAATTGTGAGATTGCGAGATTCAAACTCATATTGCCCTTCTGCACATTGGTAATTGGATTGCATGTTGTACAGGAGGCTTGTGGTAGCTGCAATCATGAATGCAAGAGTTGCCACTCCCCAGCCAAATGTGCAATGTAAAAACTATTCATCTGATGCGCAGCTGCAATTTATTATTTTCCAATTGACATCAGAAGGGAAAACAAGGCTGCTTAACTACTGTACATTTATTTGTCCAGGATTGTTGGTGTTGAAACCCTTAGTCTGTTTTTAGGATTTATCACATGTTCAGTGAAATGAGTGTGTGAAACCTAAAATTTCTGAAAATGCACACTCAGGATGATGATGTTGATGAACAGTGCAGGTTTTGTACAGCAATGTTCAATTGTTAATGCAGTAATTTATCTAAAGGAACACAACACAACTGTACAAGCAACTGGTTCACTCGGACTGACATACACAAAAAGATATTAATATATTTCCCTGATGAATGTGCATTACCTGAATAGCTAGGAATGAATGGAAGATATGTCCAGCTGGTTGCACTACCAACATCATTTGTGGCTATGACAGAAATGGTATAGTCGCAGGTTTTCTCACAAGGCGAAACAAAATCCTTGGCCTCTTGTAAGACACAGAAGAAATCTTTGTTTGTGCTCAGAACATGTACAGGTCGGCAATCTGGATTACTGCTCCATCGGCAGTCACCATTATGTTTGGCGTAGGACTCATTTACACACAACTTGACCGAGTAATTTACCGGTAAACTTCCAGTATATTTTGATGCTTTCCAAAACACACGGTATTCTCTGTGAATATCCATAGCACCAACCACATTCCATCTTAAATTGCGTGGAGGACTAGGTGGATCTGAGGACCAACAAAAAAAGAAAATTTCAAACTAAATTCACTACAAGTTTTTATTACCATTATCATTATTATTTTTGTGGTGGTGGGCGGGGGGGGGGGGGGGGTTAGGGGGTGAGGGGTTGTATGGTTGAAAGGGGGATATGAATTAAAGAGGAGAGTTCCAGATGGTTAATTTACAGTAAGTGAATTCAGGATTCTCAAATCCTTGACTTCTCTAATCTCCCAATTAAGTACTCAAACCAAAATCTTTCCCTCAGTGGAACACTAGTGTTCAGGGCTTGCCACTAACTTTTTACAACGCTTGCCACTTCGGAAGGTAGATTTAAAATTTTACTTTCTATATCGCAAAATTTTATTCTCCAAAGTGGTGGATTCAATTGCACAATAGTCCACCATACCACATGTATTTATCGTATCCAGACAGACTTCAATGATCGAGAGCCAGCCCTCTTGATCCTCCAGTATGGCAGAGAATGTGAGACTGGTGTGAATTATTCATCTCTTTAAAGACAGAGTGTTGGATGGCAATTTTATCGTTGTATTAGTGCTTTAAACACTTTTTTTACTTAAACCTCTTAAGCATAAAATTTGGTTTCCAGCATAGCCCAAAATTTACTTTTCAGATTGGGCAAGTATGTTGATTCATTTTCATTTTTTTACTCTCCAAGAAGTAAATTTACTTTCCAACGGAAAGCAGGAAAGTGTCAGTGTAGAGGCCCTGGTGTTTAGATTTTCATCGAGAAATTGGAATGTTTGGCTTCCAGATTGAACACCAGAGCAAAACTGGTTGTGGCTTCTTCTCATAGTAATCAGCTGAGAATCCATTCAAAATCCAAGTGCTTACTGCCAAGTAAATCGAGAAATGCAGCTTTTTGGACCATTCCAATTTCTTGGTGAAAATCAGCTTGAGTAGGTATAAAGAGCCGGTACTAGCTCATTTCATGAAATTTTATCACGAGACAAATTCAAATTCTCCCTTAATTCCTCGACAAAATTTTCCCGGATCATTTCATGAAATTTTACCCTCGATAAATTCTTCATGTGAAAGTGAAATTTTGGCTTAAAGGAATCTTTCATGATTAATAAGTATGGAAGGTAAATCAGTCAAAGAGTTGAAGGTCCTTGCCAAAGAGAAAGGTATCAAAGGTTATTACAGAATGCGTAAAGCGGAGCTGATCGAAGCGTTAGAGGAGGAGAGTGAGATTTTTTACTCGGCGAATGACCAATCTGTACCGGAGGTCGATATCCCTATTCCCGCACCATCGAGAGTAACACAGATGAGGAATATTGCTTATAATGCGGCAGCGCCCGTAAAGAGTGTGATAAACAGGTTTACAGGGTGGTTATTAAATTATATCCCTGAACCTATCAAAAACGCAGTGAAAGAGAGAGTTGAGAACCTGAAGGAGAGAGTAAACAGTATTTTCAGGAGGCGGGAAGAAGTGGGTCAACCCATTGAGGATGTAAATTTACCTGAAGAGGATAATCTCACACCCAGAGAGTACAAGACAGCTATAAAGGGTTATTTTAAAACGTTCAGAGTTAACGGTACAGGAGGTATGGATGAGAAGACGTTTATGAATAACGTAAAACCGAGGGTTATAGATCTCATAAAGAGTAAGGGATCGATAAAAGTCAAATTAATTCTCACCGTAAGGTTTACCAAAGAGAATCCCGCCACAGGTAAAATCGACATTAATGTATACTCCTTCGCATCGAAAATGGAGATTGTGACAGAGTCAACCGATATCTCTGTTCTTTACGATCAGATGACTGATAAAATCTTTGAATTGATACAGAATTTTCAAAATAGAGGTTCCGGTTGGCAATTCGATCGAGTCGAACACCTCGACATAAACATTAACCCTTACAATCCTCTGTCTGCCTCTTCTTATATTGAGTTACCAAGTAGTTTATACATGAAGAAGGCGATAATCAACGTGAAGAATGAGAATGATAATGAGTGTTTTAAGTGGGCAGTAACATCAGCAGTGTTTCCTCAAAAGAAAAATGCAGAGAGACTAAGCAAACGGATGAGAGAAGACTCAGAGAAGTTTGGCTGGTCAGGTATCGAGTTTCCCGTCTCGCTTAAACAGATAGATAAGTTTGAAAAGCAGAACAATTACGCAATCAATGTATTCGGTTATGAAAAGGTAGTTTACCCTTTAAGAATAAGCAAAAAGAAAGATCAGGTGATAAACCTTCTTCTCATCGCTGACGAAGAGACCAATCACTTCTGTTGGATAAAGAACATGTCGAGACTTTTATCAAAAAATATTAATAATCACCAACATAAGAGACATTTCTGCTACAGATGCTTAAACTCATTCCCCTCGGTAAAATCACTGGAGAAACATAAAGAGTACTGCCAGAATAACGAGGCTGTCAAGATTGAGATGCCGATCAGAGAAGACGATGAAGGAAACACTTTTCCCGTCTATATAAAATTCAATCATTTTCATAAGAAGATGAGAGTTCCCTTCGTTGTTTATGCTGATTTTGAATGCTTCACAGAGAAGATAGACACCTGCCAACCGGAAGAGGGTAAAAGCTTCACCAATCAGTACCAAAAGCACAGTCCCTCAGGTTTCAGTTATCTCATCAAATGCTTTGATGATAACATTTTAGCACCTCACCTTAGACATTACACAGCTGAATCTCCTGATGATAACATCCCTAGGTTATTTATTGAGTCTTTGGAGTCAGATATCAAGGAGATCTATAACAAGTTTAAAAAACCAAAGAAGATGGTGATGACGAGGGAGGATAGGATGACTTATAAAAAGGCAACTCACTGTCACATCTGTGAGGAAGAGATAGATAAAGATAAAGATAAAAAGGTTCGCGACCACTGTCACCTCACCGGTAAGTTTAGAGGAGCAGCCCATAACAAATGTAATTTAAAGTTTAAAATACCCAAATTCTATCCTGTCATATTTCACAATCTCTCAGGTTACGACAGTCATCTCTTCATTAAAAACCTCGGTAAATCAGAGGGAAAGATAGACTGCATACCCTGTAATGAGGAGAAGTACATCTCATTTACCAAAGAGATAATTGTTGATAAATTCATAAATGAGGAGAAAAAAGAGGTAGAGGTAAAGCGTAAAATAAGATTTATCGACTCTTTTAAATTCATGGCGACTAGCCTCGACAGTTTGGTAAAGAATCTTCCGAAAGAGTCTTTCAATAACCTTTCAGAATTCTATGAAGGTAAACAGTTAGACCTTATAAAAAGAAAGGGGGTATTTCCCTACGATTGGTTTGACTCTTTTGACAGACTCTCTTCAACATCACTTCCACCGAAAGAGGCTTTTCACTCCATATTGAATGACAGTGACATCACAGAAGAGGATTATAAACACGCACAGAATGTGTGGAAAACATTCAATATGATGACTTTAAAAGATTACCATGACCTCTATCTCAAGAGTGATGTTCTTCTGCTCTCTGACGTCTTTGAAAACTTCAGGGATGTCTGCCTTGATAATTACCGTCTCGACCCGATATTCTATTACACAGCACCAGGTCTAGCTTGGGATGCGTGTTTAAAAATCACCAAGGTCGAACTTGAGTTATTGCATGATTATGAAATGTTAATGATGGTAGAGAAAGGTATTCGAGGCGGTGTCTCTATGATCTCTACGAGATATGGAAAGGCAAACAATCCTTACATGAAAGATTACGATCCCGACCAACCGACAAAGTTCATCTCTTATCTCGATGCAAACAATCTCTACGGTTGGGCAATGTGTAAACCTCTGCCGACTAAAGGTTTCAGTTGGATGACAAAAGAGGAGTTGAAAGATTGGAAGAATAAACCCTGCATACTTGAGGTCGACCTCACCTATCCCGAGAAACTCCATGACCTTCATAACGATTATCCGTTAGCACCGGAGAGACTCACCGTGAATAAGGTTGAGAAATTAATCCCCAATCTCAATGATAAGACAAAGTACGTAATTCATCATGAAACTCTCAAACTCTATCTATCTCTCGGTCTTAAACTCACCAAGATTCACAGAGGGATCACATTCGAAGAGTCAGCGTGGCTAAAGCCGTACATCGATCTTAACACGAATCTCAGAGCGAAGGCAACCAACGATTTTGAGAAAGACTTTTTCAAGTTGATGAATAACTCCGTATTCGGTAAGACTATGGAGAACATCAGAAACAGAGTCGATATAAGATTGGTCACTCGAGTATCTCAGGCGAAGAAGTTGACGTGTAAACCGAATTATCAACACCATACGATCTTCTCAAAGAAACTTGCAGCCGTTCATATGAAGAAGGTCAGTCTAAAATTCAATAAACCCGTATACCTCGGTATGTCAATCCTCGATCTTAGTAAGACCTTGATGTATGATTTTCATTATAATTACATCAAACCAAAGTACGGAGAGAATGCTAAATTACTCTTCACAGACACGGATAGCCTCGCCTACGAGATACAGACGGAAGATTTTTATAGAGACATCTCTTCCGATGTGGAATCAAAGTTCGACACGAGTAACTATCCGAAGGATCACCCAAGCGGTATTCTCACAGGAGTGAATAAGAAGGTCATCGGTATGTTTAAAGACGAGGCCTCAGGGAAGCAGATCGCAGAGTTTGTCGGATTGAGAGCTAAACTATACTCATATAGGGTGGAGGAGACTTATGAGGAGAAGAAGTGTAAGGGAGTGAAGAAGGCGGTGATAAAGAAGACCATCACCTTCAACGATTATAAGAACTGCCTCTTCGATAATAAACCCGCTATGAGAAAGATGAATGTGATCAGAAGTCATCTACACACCATCTTTACCGAGACGGTTAACAAGATCGCTCTCTCTCCTTTTGATGATAAGAGATTAATACAGAAGGATAACATTCATACCTTCGCTCACGGTTATAAGGGAGGCAATTCGGTATCAGGTGGTACGACCTGAAGCTCTTCCCTGACAAACGATCTCTTAGGTCCGTCGAGAAGATAATATAAAACAGGCTGTTCTGCAGAGATCACCACACGATTTATATTATAGACCTCAATACTCCAGATCGGATCGGTCGCTCTTCTTCTCTCTCCTCCCTCATCCTCGCCGGGAGAGAGAAGATACCTTACCTGAACACCTGAGGGTAATCTCTTCTCTTTTAATCCGACAGGTCTTTTGTAATTGACTTCTCTAATCTCTACCTCTTTTAAACCGAGGGCTTTATCGGGTTCTTTACCTGTGATTCTGATCACCTGAGAATTTAACGCCTTCATTACCGCAGGCAATCTATTCACCCAGACTCTCGATCTCCCTTCACTAACCATCTCCTGTGCGTACTGATGACTGAATAATCTCTCTCCCAAAGTTCTGTTAGCTCTCTCAACGAATGCCTGAGCTCGATGATTACCCGCTTCGCTTCGTTGTATCTTCACATTACGTCTCTCCATTAATTTTGTCACATGGCCCATAAACTCTTTACCGGGATCGACCATTATTCTCTTTGGCCAACGGAGCTCTCTTTTATAGATCCTCTCAAAGGCCTTCGCTACCTCTTGACTCTCTTTCGATGTTAACGCCTCTGCATCTTTATATCTCGTTGCAACATCGACCACAACCAAAGCGTATCTATAGGTCTTTCTTCCCACCCTATCGTGAGGAAGAAAGAGAAGATCCGCTTGGTGAATCTCATTCGGTCTACTCACACTCCAATGAGGTCTCGGTAAATACTTCGGTGGAGGTAAATAGATCTGCCAAATCGCCTGTCTCTCTAACCAATCTCTCGCCTCACTCTCACTAACTTTAGCTGCGGAAGCCAACTTCGATACCGCAGAGTACCCTTTCCAATAACCCTCCGGACTGTAGTAAATCTTTTTTAAAATTCTCTCGTTACTCATTTAAAAATAATCTTTCTCTCTTTTAAAATGTCGCACGCTATCGCAGATATTATCAAACCGAACCGAGTACCGAGAGAACCGTTCGGCCTTAAGGCGGAGTCATCTCTTAACAGGATCACATTTAATCCCTCATCAGCGAATCCCGGTGAGACCATCACTGTAAACATTCCCAAACTGTCAGAAAACGTGGTCATCGTACCGGGATCAGTCAATCTTCTCTTCAACCTGAAAGTCGGTGGTCATGCAAACAACACCCTCGTGAATAACGTCGGTCGAAACCTCGTTGAACAGCTCAAGGTCTCTTTCGGAGGAGAGACACTTCAGACCACAGAGAGATACGATCTCTTTCAGACCTACCATGATCTCTTTCTCGAGGATAGAGATGACAGATTAAAACAGGGAATCTCATCCGAGAATATGAGAAAACTTCGTACAGCTGCAGGGGATAAGAGCACAACTGACGCAAAGGAGGTCGCCCTAGCCACAGTTCACAACACCAAATACGTTATACCTCTCGACCATCCCGTACTGAGTGATCACGGCGCTCTCTATCCGAAGGCTCTTCCTCATCCTCTGTTGTTTGAGATCTCTCTTCCGAAGGTCGATCAGATATTAAATCATGATAAAAAAGAGAAGGATAAGGCACCGACATATAAATTGACGAACATTGAGTTGGAGTATCGATGCATCACGAGTGAATACTTGGCTAGTGAGGCCGCCTCTTCCTATAAGGTCGGCAGAGGATTCTACTACGAGAACGTAATCCTTCACAGAACTTTCCCCATCTCAAAACCGGACGACAGCGTAATTAACGAGCACATCAATCTTCCGAGAAAGTCGATGACGGGTATACTCTGTCTGTTTGAAGAGGATTATAAAGAGGGAGAACGAGACTCCGAGAAGTTTGTAAATCCTGACATTAAATCGATCAACATCAACATCGACGGCATGCCCAACCGTCTCTTCTCAAAGGGGATGGTACCGTCCGACTTTTGGGAATCGATCAAGAGACGAATGGGCGGAGCGGGAAAGGTGAAGGAAGAGGATTTCTACACAGACAAGTTCGCTCTCTGGATCGATTTGAGAACCTTCTATGACAACGGTATTCACGGAGGAGGTCTTCACATAAACACAACACGAGACGGAGTGAAACTTGAGATCAAGAGGAAGGTCGGTGGAACGGGGAAAATCCAATGTCATATGTTCGTGGTCGCTGACGCGTTTATGGAGATCATGAACACAGAGTTGAAGTCGATCCTGTATTAAAAAAATCCATAGCTTAATAAATAAATGAATGAGTTACGAGATAAGATTCCCTTTAACATGATCATAACCGGGCCGACGAACTGCGGGAAGACAGAGTACTTAATAGAGAAGTTACGAGGACCCTTCCGCAAAGTCTTTGA
Organism: Meandrina meandrites; assembly: GCA_963693305.1. Lineage (NCBI taxonomy): Eukaryota > Metazoa > Cnidaria > Anthozoa > Scleractinia > Meandrinidae > Meandrina > Meandrina meandrites. The sequence continues at coordinate 48,100,725 of OY855903.1, forward strand.
GTACATTGTTCTGATCTGTCCGACCTATGATAAGAACAGGACCTACCGAGGGTTTGCACAGGGTGATAAACGCTTCTTCATCCTCTCTCCGGATTCTAGTAACTCTGAAGAGATTAACGACCTTCTCATAACCGTGTCAGATCTCTTCTCTGGGACGAATACACTGTTAATTCTTGATGACTGCGCCGTCTCCAAAGACCTAAAGAATCGATCTAATAAATTTATCGATCTCGCCTTCTCGGGAAGGCATGACGGATTGAGTGTATGGGTGGTAACACAGCAGTTGACATCTATAGCGAAACCCTTCCGAGAGAACGTCGCCTGCGTGGTCGCTTTTCACAATCCATCTCAGGTCGGAATGAAGACCCTGTTCGATGATTACGGAGGAGATCTCGACACAGAGACGAAGAGAGTATTTAACAGAGTGTTGAAGGAGGAGAGATACTCTCAACTCTGTCTCTGCCTCAGATATCCGTTTGAGTGTTATCTGGAGATACCGACTTAGTAATTTAAAGGTTTCACCAATCATATCAATGATGGCGAACGTTGAAGATTATATCGAAGAGATACCCGAGGTTAAAGAGGATAAGACCCTCGATGAGGATGACGATATCGAAGTGAAGAGAGAGTATCTGTCGATACTCGCTTCCCTCGGATCGACAGAGGAGTTTCTAGGTAAAGCGATGTCCCTAGGAGATATTAAGAGACTCTCTCACAAACAGGTGGATAAGTACTTTAATCGATACAAGACTGTCATGGGTAAGAAGGTATCTACCGGTCTTGTGGAGTCAGCCATCTCTGCAGCATCCGTTCTTATCTCCTATGTTATTCCCGTGGATGATGTGGAGGCACTGAATGAAGATTTGAAGAACGATGATCTTGTTAAACGTGAACTGAGTAACTTCGCAGGTCTCTTGGTACTGAAAGGAGGAAGATTGGTAGCGTTAGCTAGCGGACTCTTTAAGGTCGCTAAGCACGTAAAGTTAAGACCGAGTGAGGAGAATTCAAAGAAGAATGAGGAGAATGAAGAAGACTCTTAATAGTGACTGAATAATATGTTAAGCTTAACTTAATAAGACTGTTAAAGACTTCTTATGACATATTAAAATGCTGTCTCAAGAGAAGGTTCGTTACGTTGATCACAGAGTGAACATCTCTGAAGAAGAGAGAGAGAGATTCTGTTCAGCAATCGATAACAATGAATCCATCACCATAAGATTTAAACATAAGGATCTCTGGGGAGGTGATGATCTCATCGCTTTCACTATGCAACAGTTTAAAAGAATCGCAAGCGCTTTCGGTAAAGGAAGGGGAGTCACCATAAAGATGAGTAAGGATCAGGTACAGAGACACGAAATCATTGATGAGGATGATTTTTTCTTTTCACCGTTGTAAACTCTCGTAAACAGCGTAAACTTAAATCAACTGAAACGGTTGATTTAAAGACAACAGAGTACATTACTAAAATGTCGGATGATGTTGAGCAGATCACAAAGACACCTATTGAGAGTAACGTTAAAACAAAAGAGAAAGATCCCAAGAAGGTCGCCGCAGGAAAGAGACTCGCCGAGTATAACAAAAGGGCGAAAGAGGCGTTGAAAGAGAAGATGAAACGTGAGGATGAGAAGGAAGAGGAGAGAGAGACGGGTGAATCTGCTATCTCAGAGGGGTGGTTTCCTGAGGTTTCCTTTACAACCGTGATCTCTCTTGTCGGTATCGGGTTGACTGCGATCAATATGTTTATGAGTTATAGAAAAGGTGAGATTGCTCCCCCGAGATTACCGGAATCACCCCCTGTGATAGAGAGATCTCAACCCAAAATGGGGATGTATTAAAGATTTAAAGATCTTCTCTCTTATGATAATGTCGAAAGAGAAGATCTTCAAGACTATATATGACGCCTCCGTTCTTATAGGTATCTCCTCAGGGTTCGGTTACTTTGTTAATATGAACGACCCCTCAACAAGCATTACAGACTACCTTAAATGGGTAGCCATCCTCTCCGGAAGTATTTACTTGAAATATTATATGCAGAGAGAAGAGATACTGAAGAGGATCGATTCCCTTAATTCTAAGAAGGATGATAACCTTAACTTAAAAAAAGACAATAAAAAGAATCTTGATCTTAAATCAAAGAGAATCGTAAACCTCGCCAATCCCGTCGGTGACAAAGACGCAGTCAACAAGAGTTATGCGGACGGGAAGGTTAAAACTACTCTCAACAGCCTTGTGAGTAAAACGGGAGATAAGATGACAGGCGATCTCGACATGAGTGGAAACGAGATAAAGAATCTTAAAGAGGCGACATCTTCGGATGCCACATTCGCTGCGAACGTTAATTACGTTAACAGAACCATCAACGAACGTAACGCCATTCTACAGGCACGGTGGCAAGATTACGTCTCTGGTAGACTTGATTACACCGTCAACAGAGAGATGGAAAACGATTTCAAATACGTTTTAGAGAGAGATTCAGGTGACGAATTCATTGATGAACTAAACATTAAAGGAATGGGAGTGATCACGAGTAAAGATTTTCATCCCATCAACAAAAGGACGGCTCATTTCGATCTCAAATTTAAAAAAGATTTTTTCAAAAGCAGTTTCGCTGTTAACCTCCGTTACGCTTCAAAACAACCGAGATACACTGTTGTGTGTGAAATGTTCTGGGATGATAGTGTAACCAATTTAATAGAGTCAGCCACGCTGAAAGCCTCTTTAAACTCTTTTGAGGTCATATATGCACAGCAATCGAACGTTTTTGAGAACCACGTGAGAACTTTGGTAAGAACCCAAAGGGTTTTCAATTGGAATCCTGATAAATTAATCTTTGATATAGTGATAAAGTACAGATCGGGGGTCGCTTATCCCCAAAAATTACCCGTCTACATTGTGTTTTACGGAAGTAAAGGATTCTATAATAACGTTCCCACATCTGTTTGGAACTCTTGGAGAGTGTTTGACCAAGGAAACGTTTCGATGGAGAAGAATTTAATACTCTATCAAGACCCCACCGTCGATAAAGGAGCGGCAACAAAAAAATACGTCGACGATAACATTAAGTTGCAGATGAAAAAAATCTTTTATAAAGGTTATCTTAAACACGACAATGATAGCTTCATCAGATTCTTCGCAAACGGAACGAGTGATCATACAAAGTACGTTAGACAGAGTGATCCCTCCGATTTCATCGTGAATGAGGAGGACTATGAGAAAATACTGATCAAGAATCCGGGAGTCTACTCGATATCTCTGATCGACGGTTTGAAGACCCTCGATGAGGAAGACGATAACGGAACTGTTCAGTTCATACTGAATCCCGCACCATTCCTTAGTCTGAGCGATAATATTAACATCACGGTACCCAACACAGGCAGGGGTTGGAAAACGTATAATTTTATCTCCGTTTTAGATATATACAGAGACACAAAACTGTCTATACAGACCTCAGATGCCAGAACCATCTTTGACGGTTTGGGAGAGGGGTATAAAAAGTTCGGTATGATACTTATAAATAAGATCAATTAAAGATTTACTCCCCTATTTAAAATGTGGAGAACTCTAATTCTTGCAGAAATTATGGTTGCAGTCATAATATATTTAATGTCACCAAAAGAGAACTGCACCTGTGGAGTAAGGATACCTGAGGGAGGGGGAATGTGTGATTGCGGTGAGTATAATCACCGAATGTTTATAAGGAGAGAATAAGAGTTGAAAAGAATCGAAGATGAGAAGAGTAAAGGAAATTCTTACGATACCTTTCTGTGAGATTTATTTAAAGATAATCTCTGAAGAGTAAAAATGTCAGAGAATAAACTTGTGAAGACCGTCACTGATGCATCCGTTCTTATAGGTCTCTCCGCAGGAGTCGGATACATTGCGAAGAAGGCTATGAAAGAATCATTCATAAACGACCCATCATCCAGCATTGTCAACTACGGTAAATGGGTCGCCGTCTTGTCAGGAAGCATGTACTTGAAAGATTATTTGGAGAAACAGAAGATTTTACCATCTTAATAAGATAAAGGTTTATCTATTTTCATTCATATTAAAGGTTTCACCAATAATATTCATATGGCGACCATTGCGTTAATGATAGGCGGAGCGGTGTTGAACGCCACAGCGTTCGTCGGAGGATCTTATTTGGCAAAGTATCTGAGCGGAACGGATAGGGACACAGAGAGAATTCGACACGATAAAGCCTTGGAAAAGTACCAAAGAGATTACGCAGCTGACCAAGAGAAGAGACAGAGACTTTTAGATTGGTATAATCAGCAGAGAGATGAGGAGCATCAGGCTAATTTAAATCTCTCGAACACTGATGAGGCTTTCAAACTCTATAGTCAGACACATCCTGATTACTCTCTTCAAGAACCCCGACTCTCTGATTACTACCGACCGAGTGATGACCAGAGAATGGGTGAGATGGCCTACGTCGGGGGAGGGATGTTGGCGTTGGGTTATTTGGCGAGTAGATTATTTTAAGTTTAAAGATTCTTTACTTATCAAGTAAAGAATCATGGATGTTGACCCGACAGAGACTGACAATCCTTTTGAACCTACTGATCCCGGTGATGACGATGATGAGGGAGAGATGATACCTATGACATCCACATCGAGAAGAGATATGCGTCAGCACGGTTTCCATAATCCAAATTATGAAGAGACCTCTTTCATTGATGAGAACACTCCACTTATACGAAGAGAGGAGAGGAGAGATGACGCTTGGGAAAGGATCCGAGAGAAGTATCCGAAGGTCAATCCTGCCAACTCCTCTTTCACATCTGACATAGACGAGTATGATCGAGTGGTCGTAAGAATGAAAAGAAAGGGAGGTAAGAGTTACCCTCTTTTCAAACCGGATGGTGAACTTAATGAAAAATTACCGAAGACCATAAAAGAGAGTTTAGGGCCCACCGCAGAGAAAGTCATCGAGACTGATGAGAGAGAGATAACGAGGAGAAGAGAGAAAGTAAAAGATCTCGAATCCTCTCGTAAAGATGCAGGAGATGATCAGAGAGAGAACATCGATCGTAACATTGATCAGCAGAGAGAGGAGATAGAGAGTATGGAGAGGGAGGTTGAAGCGATAGAGGAGAGAATGTCACTCAGAGATAGAGTGAAGGCGATCTTTAAAAAGTACGGTTTCACCGCCTTCGCTGTTCTCTCCGCCGTGGGAGCAGTGATCGGTGTGATCGTTTCTAATCTTAAGAGCGGTCTGTCGAGATTGGGTAAAGGAGTAGGTAAGGGTTTTAAAGCCATAGGAAAGAAGTTGGGAGAGATACTTCCCGGTATGATCGGTGCGATCGCAAGTTTCATCTTTAAAACAGCGGGTGAGGCGATCGGTTTTCTTGCAAAGAATGCGTGGTTGTTGATAGTCGCCGTCGTTGTCTACTTCGTTGAACAGGTTAAAAATAAGAGTAAGAGAAAGTAAATGGAGAGTTACAGAGAGATATACCCTCAGTTGCCAAACGAATACACCGGAGATAACTTTAGATTGAAACAGTGTGCAGATTGGTTATCCCTTCTAGAGAAAGATCTGCAGGATTGTGAAAAAGTGTACAAAAAGTATAAACGTGCAAGGAGCGCACTGTTAAATCTGTCCACAGGCAGCGGAACTCTGTCTGTCGCTCTCTGCGGTGGAGGGTTGGGAACGGGACTTACCGGAGTCGGTCTTCCCTTATCAGTCGCATTAGGTGTTGTCGGGGGTGTCTGCGCCTTAACGAGCGTAGCGACAGCGAGTCTTGCAAAAGCGATATCTAATAAGGTGAGTAAGCATGAAAAGACCGTCTCTGTCTGTCAAGCGAAGATAAACACGATAAAAGACATCGTTTCTAAATCGTTGACGGATAATAAGATAAGTCATGAAGAGTTTGTTCTGATAAAATCCGAGTATGAGAAGTATTATGAGATGAAGAGATCGATAAGAGAAAAAAACAAAACACCGCCGCTTCCGCAGGAGGATGTAAAAAAGATGGAGGAAGAGATTCGTGCAGAGATATTAAAAAAACTCGCCCAGTCAGAGTGAGCTGTAACTGTCTGATAGTCTTGTCGAGAGATGAGTCATTTAGAGATCCTCCCTATAATCCTTACTTTGTTTAAAAAGATATGATTGATAAATAGATATGAGCAATCAAGACAGTAAGAAAGATGATAAACCCGAACCTGAATCTCTGTGGAACAGATTTCTCGAACGGTATCCCCATGCCGTCCTGTCTAAATTCCGACGAGTATTTGAAAGATATGATAGAGAGAATAAAGAAGAGCATGTCAAATTCGTCGGAAGGGACGGTTCAGAGTATGAAGTCTTCGATAAGAAAAGATTGCAGTATACTATGTACTTTCCCGACGAGATGAAAAAAGCTTTAGGTCTTCCCGTGGATTTTCCTTTGGAGTTGACACTTAATCCTCATCCCTCATTACCGATTCCTGCGATCGATTTCGGTGAGAGTCGACCGCTGAAGAGCCTCAACTTGAGAGAGAAGTTAAGTAGACTCGATATATTCGTTACGCCAACAGACTCTTTCTCCGTACCCGTCAGAGATATATTCTCGAATACGGTGATTAAACACACCTCTTCAAAAGAGTCCCATGAATGGTTGAACGGACCGAATATGCGGTATTGGTCGCAGCAGCTTAACTTCGCTGTCTGGTGTGCAACGACAGGTTGCGGGGTGAGCCTGCGTTCATTATTAGAGGAGAAGATGGGAGGGATGGATGCGACTGACCATGAACTCAAACTTCCCCCGCAGATACGAGCTATTCTCTGGTTTCACGTCTACTTCACTATCAGAAGAATCCTGTTTCAGATGGGAGGAATACAGAGTTCGATCGCTTTACCCGGTGATCCACCCTTTAATGAAAAGGATAACAGATACGACATTCCTTCTTATAAGAGAATCTGCAAAGAGTTTAATATTTCGACCGATAGTGACTTTCGCTGCCATAAAGGAGAGAATCACGGGTTGGGATCTGTTTACATTTGGGTCTCTTACGTAGGACCGTCTAAGGCTGATTCTTCCTATCCGGGATTTTTTAAATTTAGCGAAGAGGGAGGAGAGGGATCTAAAGGTAATCTTCTGCAGTACATATTGAATGATATAGATAATGGTTATGAGTACTTTCTCACGAGGGTATCTAACGGATTGACAAACGCCGGTCAGGCGAGATTGAATCAATCGATCGAAGCGCTTGTTTACTGTGTATTGGGTTCGCAGGTGAACGTCAGAAGCGGAATTCTCGGAGAGACGGGAAGTGCGCAGGAGGTTCGACAGGAGTTTCTCGTGTTATTAGAGGATGCGATTAAACAGCCGGACATAAGCAAGAGTGTACAGAGATTTCAACTCGCTGTGCAGGAGGCAAAGGTTAAGCTCGATCTTGCAGTCTCTCCCGGTACGTGGTTAATGCCTTCGAGAATGGTGATCAATACAGAGAGTACTATCGGTTATAACAATAGACTGAAACGTGTCGAACCGAGCATGAAATTGGGTGTGAATACAGATGTTAATTTGAAGACTGTGCCGGTCGGTATAAAGCATAACCTCGGTAAGAGTAAGGTTTTGTTACCTCACACTTCGGTTGTGAAGAAGGTTAATAAGAGTAAACCTGTGGTTAAGGAGAGAGATCCTGATAAACCTCAGCCGTCTAAGCCCGATTCAACTAAACATGAGATTAATCTTGCGGTGATTACGATTGTCGTCGGCGGATTAGCATGGTTTATGTTTTGATAAAGTTTGGGATGAGAATTTTTCATAACTTGGTCGAGTTATGAAAAATAAAGTATAGGTTCACTTGCATTCTTTACATATTGACTTCCGTCTACCGTGTTGACAGATCTGCGACCCCCCACAATCTTTACAGAAAGATTTTTGTTTACCATGAGGACAGATGCCTTTTCCACCGCACTCTTTACAATCATATCTCTTTCTATTATGTTGACAGATTTCACTGCCTTTGCAGTCTTTGCAATTAGATTTACGTCGGTTATGAGGGCAGATTCCTTTTCCTTTACACTCTCTACATTGATATCTCTGACTGCCATGAATACAGATCTTTGACCATCCACAATCTTTACAATTACGCCTCTGTTTGTCATGTTGACATATTTCTCTGCACTCTTTACATTCATACTTTACTCCATTATGCTCGCAGATACCCTCATCATTACAATCTTTACACATGTAAACTACTCGATCGTGAATGCATATACCGCAGTCTTTGCAACTTTTTTCACGTATTTTGTGAGAGCATTTTTTTTCAAATATTTCAATACCCTCAATCTTTACGTTAACCAACTCTATCGGCAACTCCTCAATCTCCTCAATTCGCTTAGTCAGCTCCGCTTTACACATTCTGTAATACCCTTTGATTCCCAGCTTTTTGGCGTGAGCCTTCAAATCTTTCACTTTTAAATTAACCATACTTATTAATCATTAAAGATTCCTTTAAGCTAAAATTTCACTTTCACATGAAGAATTTATCGAGGGTAAAATTTCATGAAATGATCCGGGAAAATTTTGTCGAGGAATTAAGGGAGAATTTGAATTTGTCTCGTGATAAAATTTCATGAAATGAGCTAGTACCGGCTCTTTATACCTACTGCTTGACACTGGACCAATTGCAAATGAGCTTTCCACCCTTATTCTGTTCTTATAACATGCAGTAGCCATGAATCCATAACCTTTCAAAGGTGATGAAATAAAAGAATTGAGGTAGATTTACATTTAATTTGAGCTTACAGTCACGTACATAGACATTATAAACAATATTTTCAATTGACAAATAAGACCGTTTCTTTATAAATTATATTTGAAACATTCAAACAGTCAAACTGCTTGTATGGGATCCCTGCGGTGAGGCTTGTATAGTAGAAGCCAGATCTCTCAAACCTCCAGACATTAAATGAATAATGGTTTGAGAAATTGGGAAGTTCGAAAAACCGGGGATAGAATTACAGACAAGCACTATGCAAGGGAAATGGCAATTGGTTCAAGAAATCAGGAGTTTCGAGAAGCCAAGGACTTGAGAAATCAGGATTGTACTGTATTTAAGACTCTGCATCACAGTCTGTGATGCGTTGTATATATTGACTTGTAGGATTGGTGTAAGTGTTCACATGTCTATACTGGGAAGACAGTAAACTTGTTATTCCTGAATTGCACTTCATTGAGTTCAACTGGGTTTGATGAGCAAGCATAAATTTTAACATGCCAGTATTTACCAAACATTCAACTATTTATGCGAGTATTTACAGCTCAACCCAGCTTCTTTAAAACAGTGAGGTCATGGCATCTACTAGTGATTTTCGTGAACCATTTTCGTTTGTATAAGATTCACAAAACTTCCGAGGAAAAGTAAGGCAAAGAAAAAATAAATAAATAAACTCATTGGCGTAGCTGTCCAAACCTCAGATAGCTTCCGTATACGTATATCATGTAAGCTTGAATTTGACTCATCTGCTAATTGAGTTAACTCATCTTATAGAAGATATAAACATGTAAGAAAAGACAATTACAAAATAGAGTAAATAGACACTTACTTTGACCACTACTGCTTGACAAGGACCCAAAAACAGCGGCTAACAGAGATGAAAACAACGCCACTTTGAAAAGTAAAGGAAAACACGTTCTTCTCATTTGACTTGGCCGTCCGTGAAAAGAACAAGAAGCCATAGGAATTCGGGACACGTGTCTGAACATGTTCTTGCCTTTCTTAGCAGATGATTCATCAAGACGGTCTCTGCTTCGATTGAACCAAACTTTATAGGTTCATTTTCGTACTTTCCGTTTCGTTTCCGCCTCAATTTAAACCAAACCAACAACCTGCAATGATTAATTTGGTTCCGCCATTTTTTCACTTCCTCATATCGAAAAATCGTCGTTGCTTGGAACGGAAATAAAGTATTTACGTTAAGTATGCATTCTTGTATTGTCCTGAACGTCGTCATAGCGAGGCTGGGGACTGGAACTAACATCACATCTAGTTCAAGTTATGTCAAGATTGAAGTTTCTTTCCTTCATTTTTTTTTAACCACGGATTAAACTTGAACAAGCATTCTTTACTGTTTCGCACAAGCTGTACGCGACATCTTGCTGCGGGTGGCGTTTTGTGACACTTGGTAAGTATTCCACTTTACCATGGGGTAAAATAACCTTACCCCCGCCCCACCCAGTGAGTCCCGTGATAACCGTGAGCCGGATTGCGAAAATGTGGAAGACATCTTGATATTTTTTTTTTCCCATGAGTAGGGGAATTTTACAAGTTCCCTCATTTACACTTCCTTTCGCAGATACTTCCTCTTAATTAATTTTCCTTCCTCTGGAGGAAGATTCTAAACCCCCCTCCAACCTCTTCCCCCTGTATTCCCCATTCCCCGTGGTCGGGGGAGGGGGGGGGGGTGGGGAGGAGCCCAAAGAGGGAGAATATGTGCGACAGCTCTGAAGCGCATACACTATATTCCCCAAATGGATAATATTCGAGTCTGTGTCGAATTATTTTAATGTTCGTGTGTTCCCATCAAGGATAACTAGGTGAAATACAAAAGCTACTCCGACGGAAATCAGAGCAATTGTTGTCGAGACATACTTACTAGATTCGGTATTGGATTTATTCATAAGTGTGGGGATGACGGGGTAGTTTTTGTTTTCGGCGGAGACAAGCGACACGTGCCGGAAAAACGTCTCCGTTTGTAGGCCAACGACGGGGATGACAAGAAGCAAGCCAGATGTTTCGCCTTCTGTTGTATCACAAGCGATTTATTTATCTCTTACTAGAACCGATGAGATGTTTCCAAATTTCCTACTCACAATGCAACCAACGAATTGCTGTTTGTCAGGGGTTTTGAACAAAGTGAACTTTCAAATGCACAACTATAATCACTTAGAAAAAAAGAAAACAAAACTGAACACACCCGATGAAAATTGTCGACTAGCTTAAATTATTGTCTTTATCATTTGTTATCATCCAGTTTCTTTCACTTCTCAAGACAGCTTGCACTTATGTTCCGTTCACTGACACACCAAACAAAAGCGAGACCTTGTGTTTTACAAAAATGATTGTGAATTGGTGTAAAAAAGATAACTAAAGTAATCTCATGTTTATTCAATAACAGCTAAGTGAATCAGTTCATTGTTGGGATTTACTAAAGTCATTATATATGCTTTCTGTTCTAATTGATGACACGTCAATCTTTTTGTTCCTTTTCCCGGAGTCGCTTAAGAACAGCTCTTCGCCTTGCTGTTTGGACATTCCACGTCACTGTTTGCCTCAGCCAGTCGGGAATACGTGAGATAAGCCAGTTCTGTGAAGAGGAAAGAAAAATGAGAGGAGAGCGGAGAGCAGAGAACGGGGGAGGGGGGGGAGCGGGGAGCGGGGAGTGGAGAGCGGAGACAGAAGAGGGGAGACAGGAGAGAGGAGACATGAGACAGGAGACAGGAGGGGATTGAGCTCCACTCAGGTCCTACATTCTTAAACATGTATGTACCTGAAGAGCGTGACTCCAGCAACCCATAGTCCTGGACTCCACTCCAACTGTTCCCAGGGCCTGACGGACATAAGTGGTTGGGCCTGGAGCAAAAATGTTTGGATTCCTAATTCTGCTCATCTTTGTGGCCACATAATAGGGACACACACACTGAAAATCAAAATAAAACCACATTTAAGTGAAAGTACAGCCTATGTGCTTGTTTAAAAAGATATACTGGTGTATGTGGAAGATATGCCCACAAAAAAAAAAACCTTGTTTAACAAAATTAAATAGTGAACTAACATCAAACCATAGTTACTAACTATGCTTACACACAAGGCAACTACCGTAAAAACTCGTGTATAAGCCGCACTTTTTTGCCAAAATTTGTGGCTCAAAATCGTGGGTGCGGCTTATCTACAAGACCATTGCATGCAAACAGGGCATCTGACAGGATGCGGCCGTGCGGGTCCACGTAAATCGCTCACATCTGCATCCTCCTCATCCTCTGGGCTTTATTGCACATAAAACTGAAAAATTGCTCCATATAAGCGACAAAGCAGCTCTTTACTATCCTCACAAACAAAAATAACAAAGAGACTGATCATTTTGAAAAAGTTTTTTCCCTCAAAACAGCGACGAAACCCCCGCTTTTCGTCCGTGAACAATTTTAAACCTCCAGGCGTTTCACGTGTCTTTTGGCGATGGGCCTGGATACTAGTTGTCCGAACGAGTGCCTGGTTACTAAGCTACGAACGTTTTCACGAACACAACGACTACCATGTCTGTTCTTCACGCAAAATTTGGTGTAAAAACTGTGATGAATGAAGAAATATCTGTCAACGAATGGCAGAAAAAGATAAAAAATGTCAAAGTTGTCAGAAATGATGTTTATTCTATAAAATTCTGGGTAAGACTGAAGTGTTTTCCGTTTATGTGTTTCCTCGTTTATGGTACATCCTGCCATAGTTACATCGGAAAGGCTCAAGGAATCAACTTTAGCTTTATTGATTGTTGAAATTTCCTCATAATCTAGCATTTTTCACAATCAACTGGGCATTTTTCCGCCAGTTTTTATTTTTTTCTCAAAATCGTGCTTGAAATTTTGGGGTGCGGCTTATCTATGAGTGCGGCTTATACACGAGTTTTTACGGTAGTTAAACACACGCAGGCCAGTTTTCTAGGCCAAAACCTGTGAAACTCACCGGTGACATAAAACAAAGAACGAACAATACAGCAAAGAGCTGGCAAAACAAAGATAGAGAAGGAAAACAATCGCTCCAAAACAAAGAAAATATCACAGGTTCTTACACCGAGGTAAACCTAGATGTTGTGTACATGTAATGTTTAAAAAATGAGCGGCAGTGTTTTTATCAAGTTTAAAACACGAGGTGCAGCTGAGCGTTTTAGACTTGATAAAACACGAACTGTGAATTTATTGAACAGCTTCAAAATCTTTTTATGTAGATCAACTCATTCTAACACTAATATTGGATTTGGGGCTATTTTGGCCTAGAAAATTGGACATAAAGTTTAGCCCTGTGTCTTTATCAGATATAAGACACTCGTTAAACATTTATTTCTTTTGTATATTTTTCTTTATGAATCATTAATGAGATTTTGAAGCAACTTATAAAATAACACCATTACCTGAACTGTAATTCCCTTTGATGAATACTCAGCATTGAGACATCTACTAAAGAAATCTACAAACACCTGCAAACAACGTATTTGCACAAATAAAAATAAATTAACTATTTACTTTCAACAATTGCCTTTCCTAAGGATGCATGGGAATATTCACAGCTGTATTGCATGCCAAGTCTTCACAAAGACATTGACTTGAATTTTGAATTTCTACTCAAGCAATTGAATTATTTAAACTCATAAACAAACAAAGTGGCATATATTCAGGATCCAGAACATGTCAAGTGGGCCTCTACGAGCTGTCTTTTGTACACAAGAAGCTGGCTTAAATTTTTCCATGAACCTGTCGAGCAGTAGACAATGAACATTGGAAATATAAATGCACTTTCCCTTTACTCAGTCTCAAACTGTGTATTTACATGTTTAGTATATACCAAACAAGTGAATAGTGCATTCCGTGCGCACTGATTGGTTAACTCGGAGGTGATTAGCAAAGTTCTTTTCACCTCCGAGAAGCCGAAGAGCAACAAAATGGCTGCTCCGTAAATATCCACCACTATTCTCCTCCACCTCGGTGAATAATTAACAATTATTCATCCACCACTTTCACCGACACTGAGGTGAATAATTGCTTTAGTATATACCACACAAGCTGAATAACTAGCGGACCAAAACATTACTTTCTGTACCCAAAGCGACGCGCGAAGCCATTTTGTTTCCCTTCCACTGCTCAGAGGTGAATAATACTTTGCTAATCACCTCCGAGTTAACCAATCAGAGCGCACGGAAAGCACTATTCACTTGTGTGGTATATACTAATTATTAAATATTCCTACATTTCTACCAAAGGCCAAGTTGATTTTTGTCTTATTCAATCCTGCGTAATGAACAGTTCAGAACTTTATTTTACAATGCAAGCACATTACATGTAATTTTATGAGGACCTTTTTCTTGGGCCTTTTGTTGCCGCATTACAGACAGTGCGATGATATTCTCGAGAAATCCTGCTTTAAAATTTTCAAATAGTCAAGTGTATATGAATAAATAAATTTTATGAGGATAAAAGAAAAATTCTCTAGAGAATATCACGTGGTCTGTAATGGGAAAAAAAAAAAACAAAAAAAACACCCAAGCGAAAAAGGTCTTTTGTTGGTATTCATTTTTACATGTGGTTTGCCAATCAGGTTGTCTTAATATACAATGGGTATTAAATGAAGCTAACATTAAAGTGCACCTAATGCCATTTCTTTTTTTCTAAATTAGTTTAGTTAAGTTAGTTCGAATTAGTTTGACGAAAAAATTTTTGGTTGAGTCGTCAATTTTCTGCATCCCGTTGAAAACACTAACTAAAAATGACCCTAAAGTCGATGCCATTTTGTTTCAAAGCCGGATTTCAAAAGAACTGGGCCCAACGGCTATTGTGATGTCTACCCAGGAATATTGTACAAAAATAATGAGTGAGGCACTGTTGTGTTTGGTTCCTGGGTAGACATCATCTGGCTCTCTCAACCCATGTTGCGACTTTGGGAGGCTAGAAAAAAATCAAGGATTCAACAAAATCAACAAATAAAACTTGCTTAAGTACTCCAGGTAACAATTTAAGATTTATTTCAGCAAAAAAAAAAAAAAACGCTGGCTATAGGTGCACGTTAAACTTCAAACCTTGGTCCCAGAGTACATTGACAAGAGTGGTGTGGGAGACAAGCCTGCTGCCGAGGCAACATTAATTATCAGGCCTCTTCCCCTGAAATGACAAAAGAAAATAAAGTATTGAAATTAATGTAGGTAAAGAAGACAATAATTATTTTAATGTGCTCGCAATACATGTTGTGAAGTATAGAAATGTATTATTCTTTTTCTGTAAGCTTACATGTACATTGTACAACTGAAAATCACGTGATGTGTAAATTTAATGTACCCAAATTTCCAAGTAGCCAATCAGAAGCGCGATCTCTTGTCCTGATATCCTACGATATCAATTCACTGACCCGATATGCCATGATATCATGGTCACTTTAAAGTAAAGTAGTGTTACCGTATACTATGACTTGAAAATAGTTTTTACCAATAAAACAGAACCTCTTTATTTAAGTTTAGCTGACAGTGTTAACAGGTCAAAAAAGGAGCAAAAAAACTTTCCCGCCAAAACTAAACTTGAGCATGCTTGCCAATTACTTGATGTTTATCGACGAGTGCTAAAACATTCAAACTGAAACAATGGAGGCACAGTTGAATTTGTGTAAATACCTAATGGTACCTTTTTGGTATGCTCCAGCGGGATATCAGGCTCGTTTGGTCTCAACATGGGTATTTTGGCCAGACTGTGTGTCGCCAAAATAGGAACCATGGCTTGACCAAACTCGCCTGATATTCTGCAGAGGCGTACCAAAGAGGTACCATTTGGTACAAAAATCAACCACATGTGCAGCAACATCATGTTAATTGGCTTATTTTAGAAAAAATCTCACCTTGCAGCCATCTCAGGAAGGATGATACGAGTCATCTATTGGAGCAAAAAACAAAAAGTAATTTTATTTAAATTATGTGAAACAGAGCCACAAACACAAAAATACCAGTTAAAAAATGGTGACTAGAGCAGATGTAGTAATCATGATCAGTTAGGGTGGCTCACCATGGTCACTGAGAGGACGTTTACATTCATCATCTTCCACGCATCCTACATGAAGAACACACTGGTCAGTCAGTTGAACATGTACTGAACAATAACTTACTATACACAGACAAAGATTAGCAAAGGATTTCATTACAATGTAAACTTACAAATATACAGTACATAAAAATTCAGACTCTGTCTCAATCCTAAAGAAAATTTGTTTTAGGGGAAAAATAGTCATGAATGCATATAACATCCACTGGAGTTGAATCCTGATAACTCAAACCCTTTATAAGATGAACCCTTTTCGATTAACTCCAGGTAATTTTCTTACTTATTTTACTCTGCATAACTCAACCCCCAATAACTCAATCCTTTTTTAGATTTCCCCTGAAGGTCCGTCAGAGTTATCGTGATTCAACTGTATTCTAAATAATACCAATTACCTCTGATTACCAAGATTACTTTATTACAGAACATCAACATGCCTTAGATATTTATTATAATAATAAGTTCCTCTTGTAGAATTAACAACACAGGACTATGACATCACTCTGAAATAGAGCCAAAATATTGTATTTATAATATCTAATTTCTTATAAAAACCAAAACTTGGTTTTTACAATGATATTACACTTCTCAGCCCTGCCTTCTTTCTGTTGTATTCTAAACTGTCAGATGGCTCTGGATTTCAACTGTATTCTATTTGTATTAATTTTTGTTCATGTAAATACCTCTTGTTTCATATTGGCAAAAAATTCAGGATAATGAGAGACGCCAACATTATTGACTGCAAAGAAAAGAAATATCAGATTATTAACTTATTTTACTATCATGATAATATGACTGGCCCTGCGAGCAGGCAAGATGGGCCTATCTTGCCAGTTGGGATTGCCCACGATTTTCCACAAATTTGTTGTTATTGTTGCCACCATTGTTGCCATATAATGAATCTTTTATTGACCAAGTTTGCTCAGCTAAGATGGCAGCATATTGGCCTCATTCTTTCTTTGCAAGTTTAATTTATGGATCTTGACTTTGTCTTGGCCCATAAACACACAATAAAAGAATTTCGCCAATATCCCACCATCTCGACCATGGTGTTTGGTCAATAACCCATACATCTTGCGCCCTCTGCATGCCGTGGCATTGCAGGTCTATTACATTAGATATGCATACATTTAAGAGAATTACTTTCCATAGACCCTTTGTAGCTAGTAAAGATTTTCAACCGGTGAAATTTGCTGATCACAGGTGACATGCATGGTCTTTCAGCCAGGAAAATCTAGAAAAGTGTCAGGAAGTCCTCAGACGCTTACTTTTTTTTCCTGCCACCCGCCTGTTGTTTACATCCCTGGTACAGCATCCACACTAAATAAGTACTCACCTAAGATACCAATATCGAGACCAGCCAGTTTTTCTCCTAAGCCGTCATAGATTTCAGCTCCTCCAGTGAAGTCCATTACAATTATCTTAGTTTCTGTACCATAAGCTTCCTCTATGAATTAACGTACAGGCATGTAAGATTTATTAACACTGAACTGTACAGTACAAAGTCATACAGTACCACCTGAAATCATATGCACATCGGCCGCGGTTTTCATGAGGTGGACAGGCTGGTAGTGCATGAGGTTTGCCCTTGCGTCCACCTTGGGAGGAACAAACGAAGCACGAGACGAAACTGAGACAAAACCAAGGGAGACACGCATTCTTCAAAGATAGTATTACCTAAGATGTGGTTTGCATTTAAGTTATAATTATCTGATCAATTGGTTCTCCCTTGCGACACAAAATTATTCTACAAACACAACCATTGTTCACACTTTTCTGATATACAAAGTCATGCATGTAATTGTGTGAAAAATAGCATTCATTACACTATTTAGTAAGCATTGATCTTACTCAGTTCTGTTGCCAGAGATTCTAACTTTTCCTGAGTACGACTGATAAGAACCAACTTGAAACCTTGTCTTGCAAGCTGGAAATAGCACACACAAGAAAATAGTTAATAGCGTATTCCCATCAAGGGTAAAAGTAGCAAGGGGAAAGGTTTCCATAGCGACCAGGAGAATTTCCTCTCTCCCCTGGGTGGGATGCTAGTCCATTACAGGGTTACCTCCAACAGTACCCATTTATACACCTGGGTGGAGAGAGGCACTGTGAGTTAAGTGTCTTGCCCAAGAACACAACGCAATGACCCCAGCCAGGGCTCAAACCCGGACGGCTTGATCCAGAGTCCAGCACACTAACCATTAGGTCACAGCGCCTGCCATGATGTCCATCAAGTGAATAATACAATTAATAATAATAATAATAATTATAAAAACAATATATAATTATAATAAAAACCTTCCCAAAATCCTTTGCAACTGAAAAATCGTCAATGCCAAATAACTTGGTTGGTTTGAAGCCAGCAGGAGTACAACGTCGTATAGAAATAACTCTTAACAATAACCACTTCTTGTATAAGACGTAGGGCGATGACGTCATTAGTCACGTGACATTGCTCTGAAGTTCGTTTTTGCTCACTGTGACGAAGATATTTTGTTACTGAAAAAGCAGTCATTGCAGTTTGAAGCACATTGGTGTGAGGCATTTCAGACTGCCCGGGTACCGAACAAAATATAAATATTAAGGGAGCTATGTACAACTTTCTAAAAGTGGGAGTCTGGGTACAAGTGCGTATCTGACGTTGCACTAAATGTGAGGAAACAACAAATTACATGTTGGTAGATATTTATATGTTAAGTACATTTTTATCACTTTTATTGTTATGACGTCATCGGTCACGTGACCAGAACGGACTGCATTTTAAAATTCGCTTGAAAACTTAACTGGGATCTCCCTCTTAGGATTTTTTTAAGCGAAGTTGTAGATATTTAAATAATGTTTTTAAAAATGGCCATTATTACTTTTTCCTAGAAACGTACGGCAGTAAAAAATACAATTGAAAAGTTTGTTGGCTTCCTACTCAGCGACCATTTGCGGTAGGAATAAAAGAAAATTTTGCCAAAGGCAGGAGTGCATGCTCTTTATGATGGCGTTGTCAGTTTTTTCTTATTTTAATTGTCTTTCGCGAGGATGGATTTAATTTCTTTCAGACGAAAGGAGTGGGACTGGGGAGATGTTAAGTAGCTGCCCCTCCCCTCCCCCCTACTGTGGGTCTCCCTAGCGGATTCTCCGTGGTCCGTATTGCGGGCTCATGACAAGAGCATTTTCAAAATGGCGACTAATGGCGACAAGAAAAGGGAATCTAATGGAGTGAATTTGAGATATAGAGGACAGTTTTTTTCGGTGTTTTTCCTTCTTGACGCGATCAAAACGAGTCCCCAAACGTAGGGTATACCTCCTTTATTTGTATTCCCGATAAAGAAGAATATGGAATAAGTAGAAACGTGCGAAAACGTGGTTAACAGAAACTTACAGGGACCTGAGGTAAGCTTTTCTCATTGTACAATGATTTTTTTTAGACTGGTTAAAGGTTATGTCTTCGACGTTTATCATGTTTATCAACTTAGGTTACTGGAATTAAAGCCGAGCTCGGCGAAAAAAATAGATAGTGAGAACGAGGCGATAATATTAAATGGCAGTCATTTCGTCGAGGCATGTAACTGTTATTTATGTTTGTCATCTGAATCTTAAGCTGCTGTACATCAAATTAATAAGAATCGCATCCTTTCATTGTTTATACGTGAGGAAATGTTCCTCAAAATATTGACCAAGTGGCCATTTCAGGCCGCAAAGAAAAATTACGTCAGGGAAATTTGAAATTACTGTAACACCTTTGATGTGATACCTTTGAAATTGGAAGAAACATTTCAGCTCAGTGTGATCTCTTTTTTTAAGTTAGACTAGAGACTACTTTCAGTCAACCTGGTAGCTAATCTAGACTTCAATTATGTAAACACTAGTGCTACTCACATTTTGGAATGCCTCATTGGGCATGTTTAATAAATGAGACCATTTCTTAACTTAAAATTTGTTCTTCCCATAATGTTTTATTGTATTGGTAAACATGGATTTACGTTTCTTTTGCATTTTGTGGTCTACAGGTAATTTTTGGGACTAATAGAATGCCTAATGTTTTGACAGGATTTACAGTATTCAGAACTGAGGATATTCTGGATTACTGTTGAGTTAAACTATGGATTATAACAAGTTCAGGTAGTTGTTGATCTCTTAGTTTTGCACATAGTTATGTGACAGTCAATTCTAGCAATTCCCATCCTTCTCTCTACACACATTCATTACCTGAGGCATTTAAGATCTGCTTTTTGACCACACATTTGTCTACTTTATAAAAAAATCTGTTTGACATTTTTAATGCCTGTATTTTCAGTTGTTGAATGACCTTCAGTAGCATTTTAAAGTAGCAAATATGAAAATTCGTGAGGCCTTAAACTTAAGCAAGCCAGAAAACCCTAATCCCAATACAAAGCTAACTGCAAGCAACATGATGTACCATTTGGCTAACTGGTCACAGTGTACTATGTACATGTAGGCTAACCGGAATCTTATGTAGGCTAACTGGAATGGCTTGCATGGCTTGCATGTTTCATGACACATAAGTGCAATACAAGCCAGAAATACCTAACTCCAATAATAAGCATAACCTCAAGCTACCTCAGCCAACTATACTCAGGCTAACTGGAGTACTGCTTAGGCTAACCAGGGAGCTTTTTAAGCTACCCAATGTGCTATTTGTATATAGTGGAATGGCTCTCATGACTTGTTGGCTCACACTTTGTCAAGACCCAAGTTGTTTTTTTTTTAAACTCATATGGGAATTAGCCAAGTAGTAGCTGTAAATTGGATTTAAATAAACTCCAGCTTAGTTTTGGTTGGCAACTTGCTCTACAAGAAAACCAAACATAGATTTGTTTCTGTGATGTAATGTTTTGAAAAATTCAGCTTTAGGGTCCAAAACATTTTTAAACATTATTAAAATAATCTGACATTCTTCTGCAATAATTAATGAAAGGAGGGGTGCAAAGAAAATTGATTTCTTCCTTGCCTGACCCAGGTAGACTGGGCAAGGTGAAACCATTATAACCTTACCCAAAGTCCCATGTTTCTTTTGAAACAACTACAACAACAAAAAAAAATCCATAAATGTCATTTGGCTATCTAGCAAGTGGAAAACATTATTGGATCCACTAGCCCAACATAAAAGCAGCCAGTTTTTTTTTCACACACTGAAAAGGTCATTTAATTTTAATATACAGTCTGCATCCTGGAAAATTGCAATTTCATCAAAATAAATAGTTTTGTTAGTTTTGTTCTATTTACAGGTGACTTGAAGACTTTGCAAGGTTCAAAATGAACTCAAAAATACACCTTGTGTCAATGTAATAAAATTGCCACATGATTGACTCCCACATGTTGCCAGTTTAAACCCGAATATACTTCAGTGATATTTATAGCTATTTATATGATATAAATTCCCAGAACCCAAAATGGTTCCATTATGGGGTTCATGACAAAAAATTTTGTTTCAATAAAAACATGTAACAATAACGAAATAACAGAGAATTAACATCATTAATTATTATCGCAGACCATAAATTTTAATCCAGGTTAAGTTAATGGGTCAAGTTTTTTTGCAGCACAGGCTTTGTTCCACAAGGTGTGATGCCAAAAAAATATCCATACCTCCCCTGAGGATGGTTCTTTGGTTTGGACCCTCCCACCCCCTGGGATTTCCAGTGTAGCTTCATACTTTCTTTTAAAAATTTGTGTTTTTGAGACCCCATCCCCCTCAGAATTTCCAATGACCATCCTTGGGGTGGGTATGGATATTTTCTGGAACCACGCAATGTAGGCATTTGCTTATGAAAGTAAGCTGCGGATTGATCTGATTGATACACACTAAACTATTTTCACATTTACCTGTTTTCTATGGGATATATAATTATATATTGTTTTTACCGGTTTCACTTGTAATAATAATAATAATAATAATAATAATAATAACAATAATAATGTCTTTATTTATTTGATAAAAATACATATCACAGTTACAGATTAAAAAAAATTAATCAGAGTTACATGTAATGTATGTTCCTAATTTATATCTTAAACAAAGTCTACATGTATTGAAAAAAAGTATTTTTAAAATGTTCAGTGTTTATTTTATTTGTGATGTTGCAATGCATATACATTGTACATTTAAGAAAAGCAAGATTGCTGTCCTTCCCATGCCCCATTTTTGTCAGGCTTTCCAAACACTTACTGACAGGTACCTAATTAATATTGAATGAAGAGAGGCTGTATGAAAATGTAGTGTCAAGGACAACTAACAGGACTTGAACTTTGGACCCATAGTCTGAATAAATATAGCACACTAGGTCACTGTGTATACATACAGAATTTTACAATCAAAATTTGCATGATCAGCACTTAAATCAACTACATGTAACTGGACATGTTATTGCGGTTTTCAATAACATGCGAACTCTGAAATTCAAACCTCAACCAACGGTTTACGTTTTTCGCTGCCGTCAATCATCTAAGCGGACCTCTCGCGAAACAGACGTTTGCCTAAGCCGGGTCAGAAGGTCAGGTCTGTTGTTAGTGATTGGTAGATTTCAATCCATTTTGTTTGTTTCTGTTTTTCAGGGTTCATTGGCTGTCGCCATAATTGTGATTGACAACAGTGAAAAACGCAATCGTTAGTTGGGTTTTGAGCTTCAGAGTTCGCATTTATTGAAAGGCACAATAATGCTTATGATTCTAATACAATTACCTCTTGGGTGTATGCTTTTCCTATTCCATCTGTACACCCTGTGATAACTGCAAAAAACAAACACGAGATATCTCTTAATGAAAACTATCTAGATTTTGTTCAAAAAACGTGGAGACACAATCTAAGGTAGCCCAAGCTCAAAATGTAAGGGTTGGGACTGTTGCATAACCTAATTATGAGGATTTATATCTGGGAAATAAGGACGTATACAAAACATGGACCCAGGTCCATGGACCACCCCTGTGGACCCGGTCCATGGACCACCCTGTGGACCGTGGACCGGGTCCATGGACCGGGTCCATGGACCACTTTCATGGACCTGGTCCATGGACCACCCCTGGGCCTGATTTTCATCATACATGTTCATGCACAATATATGTGGGTTCCACAGTATGGTGGATTCAGGGCGGAAAATAACAGTCAGACTTTGGACATTGGCAGAACACAATTTGCCAATGTCCGATGAAATTCCAACAGTGGTTGGACAAAATGTCTGCACAACTTTTTTTTTTGCTTTCGAGTGCAAACACCAATGTTCTCCGTTAACAACGCATTAGATTAGCCGGCTCACATATCAAGCAGTACTTTAATATGATGTCTGACCTCACTTTTGTTTTGTCTGATCAAAATGGTGACACTCCACTAGGTCAACTTTATTTTCGGTATTTCTTAATAGCATATGTATTTAAAGCTAAACTTTGTCCCCCAAATAAGATTGCCACCTTGCCGTGGTGGGGGGGCTTGCGTGCTCCAGTGAGCCTGAGAGCTATGCTGGCTGGACCTCTCGGGGTCCTGTCAGGGTCACCCATGCCAGACAGGTCAAAGGTTAGGGGCCAGACAAAGAGCAATCTACCGGTCCTCCAGGTTTGGGGGTTTTGCACAGGGTTAACAACCCTGTCATATAAAAAGCCTTTGTTACGGAAACAGCAACGTGTAACTTACATGAATCATCTGTGCAGAACGAGCCTCCGGAATCCATGCCATGGGCAGCAGTGAATGCCGAGAGTGAAAACACCAGAAACTCTGCAGGTAATAGGATTCGAATGACTGACAGTGGCCAAAGCCGAAAGGAAGCCGCTGTCACGACAACGGGAGCCGTCAGCGCTAAAACAACTACACTGATTGGCTTTTGGAATGTGCGAACAATGTATGAGCAAGGTAGGATGGCGCAGGTCATTGCTGAAATGAAGCGTTACAAACTTGATATCTTAGGCATAAGTGAGAGTAGATGGACAAATTCTGGGAGAATGAAGACAACAACAGGAGAGACAGTTCTCTACTCTGGGAGAGAAGATGATCTACATCATGAAGGGGTTGCAATCATCATGAAGAAAGGGATGGAAAAGTACTTAATGGAGTGGAAGCCAGTAAACAGCAGGATTATTCAAGCACGATTTAAGGGCAGGCAGACTAACTTGTCCATCATACAATGCTATGCACCTACTAATGACAGCAACGACAGAGATAAAGAAGCCTTTTATGAGCAACTGCAAGCAACACTTGAGAACGTCCATTGTCGAGACCTCCTGCTAGTGATGGGTGATCTTAACGCCAAGGTGGGCTCAGACAATGTGAATTTTGAAAGGGTCATGGGAAGAGAAGGATGTGGAGTGCAGAATGATAATGGAGAGAGGCTGGTAGAATGGTGTGCATTCAACAACATGATCATTGGTGGAACTTTATTCCCGCATCGCAACATTCACAAACTCACCTGGATATCCCCAAATGGGCGGGATCAAAACCAAATAGACCATCTAATGGTTAACAGCATGTGGCGCCGCTCCCTGCTTGATGTAAGAGTAAGAAGAGGGGCTGATGCAGGCAGCGATCACCATCTTGTGACTGCAAAGTTGAGACTGAAACTGAGAGCAGCTGGACGAAACAAACATTGCATCCGTAGATATGACATCAGCAGATTACAAGATCAAAGGACTAAGAATGCTTTTGTCCTACAGCTGAGGAACAGATTCCAAGCTTTAAGTAACATAGACGAGCAAGACAATGAAGACGAAGACACTGTAAACCAACAGTGGAAGCAAGTCAGGAACATCTTTGATGAAGCAAGTAAAACCTGTCTGGGGATGCAAAAGACTAGAAAAAAGAAAGAATGGATTACACCAGACACGTGGCAGGTTATCGAGGAGAGACGCCAGCTGAAGAAGAAGATAAACGACAGCAGATCAGCCAGACTCCGAGAGAAGTATAGAGTGGCTTACACAGAAATCAACAAGCGTGTCAAGAGAAAGATCCGAACTGACAAAAGGGCATATATGGAAGAACTAGCAAAAGAAGCAGAGGAAGCGGCGCAAAAGGGAGAGCAGAAGAATGTCTATAAAGTCACTAAACTGATCTGTGGAAAATATAATGGCATCAGAAATGTCCCCATACGAGATAAACAAGGTCAGCTCCTCACCTCTGAAAAAGACCAAGAAGCACGCTGGGTAGAGCATTTCAAGGAAGTCCTCAACAGACCACCACCAGAAGAGGAGCCTGATATTCCAGAAGCTGAGGAGGACTTAGATGTTGACACTGGGCCACCGAAGAAAGAAGAGATCATTGCAGCCATCAAATCCCTAAAAAACCACAAGGCACCTGGCAAAGACCGCCTCAATGCTGAGCTGTTCAAGGCAGACGCTGTGACCACTGCAAATATCTTACAACCACTTTTTAACACCATATGGGACAGAAGGAAAATTCCTGATGACTGGAATCAGGGTATCATTATCAAGATACCAAAGAAAGGAGCTCTCTCTGAATGTAGCAACTGGCGTGGCATTACACTATTATCCACCCCTAGCAAGATCTTAGCGAAAGTCATCATGAAGCGCCTATCACTGGCTGTGGACGATAAACTCCGCAAGGAACAGGCCGGTTTCAGGAGAGGAAGGGGTTGTATCGATCATATTTTCACGCTGAGAAATATTATTGAACAGAGTACTGAATGGCAGCGAACTCTCTATGTCAACTTTGTAGACTTTGCCAAAGCCTTCGACAGTGTGCACCGGCACAGCCTCTGGAAGATATTACGAGCGTATGGAATCCCCTCCCACCTTGCTGAGATCATCAAAAGCTTCTATGACAACTTTACCTGCTGTGTTGGTGATGGTGACATCTTATTTGAAGTTCACACTGGTGTCAGACAGGGGTGTGTCATGTCCACATTGCTTTTCAACCTTGTTGTGGACTGGATCATGCATCGCACCACTGAGGACCAGATCAGGGGCATCAGATGGACGCCTTTCTCTTACTTGGAAGACCTGGATTACGCTGATGATCTAGCCTTACTATCACACACCCACACGCACATTCAAGAGAAGACGCAACGCCTCAACACCTTTGCTAAGCAAGTTGGCCTTAACATCAGCAGCAAGAAGACTGAAATTATGGCGCTGAACACCACCAACACGCGACCAGTCCAGATTGATAATGAAGAACTTCCATACACAGACAGATTTACCTATCTCGGCAGCATCATCAGTAGAGATGGAGGAACTGACCTGGACATCCAGAGCCGTCTCAACAAGGCTAGGAACTCGCTCAACATGATGAATAAGGTATGGCGCTGCTCCACTTACAGTACTTGTACCAAGCTGAAGCTCTAT
The DNA here is from genome assembly GCA_963693305.1 of Meandrina meandrites. Classification (NCBI taxonomy): domain Eukaryota; kingdom Metazoa; phylum Cnidaria; class Anthozoa; order Scleractinia; family Meandrinidae; genus Meandrina; species Meandrina meandrites. The sequence goes on from OY855903.1 coordinate 48,126,797, forward strand.
CACAGCTGCGTCCTCACAACCCTTCTGTATGGTTCAGAATGTTGGCGTTTAACGGAGAAGGATCTAACAAAACTCTCCACATTTCACACCAAGAGCCTTCGGCGTATTTTACGCATCTTTTGGCCTAATGTAATCTCAAATAAAGACCTCTTTGAACGGTGTGGAACTGAACCAATGGCTACCATCCTGATGAGGAGACGCTGGAGGTGGATTGGCCACGTCACTCGCCAAGAAGCCTCCATTGCAAGAACCGCTATGCACTGGACGCCAGAAGGAAAACGAAAAAGAGGTCGCCCCAAGATCACATGGCGACGGACGATTGAGAAAGAAATAAAGGAGATGGGGAAGACCTGGGAGGGCATCAAGTTCATGGCAAGGGACCGCCAGATGTGGAGAGAACACGTTGCTGCCCTACATGCCACTTAGGCGTAAAGGGCATGAGTGAGTGAGAGTTTGTTGGCAACGAATCTAACAGATAAGCACTAGATATTTTGCGGTCATAAATGTAACAATGATAGGGTAGTATGTTCTGTTGTACTTCAGCAATTGTATGAAAAATAATATCGAGCAAAATCCATGAGGAGAACACCAAAACCTCACATGCCCCTGCTGGCCCATCATAACTGGCAAAAGCTTCAATTACATATTAGAAAGCAGGAACTGGATATTGACTGTCATAAGTCTGAGTTCTATACCATGTCCCTAGTCTAACCTTTACACTGACAGGTATAATTTGCTTTTGAAAATAAGGCGTGGTCCATCAGGTGGTCCATGGACCAGGGTGGTCTATAAGGTTGTCCATAGACCTGGGTCCATGGTTTGTGTCTGTCTGTTTCCATGTACATGTATACAATGAAAAACAGGCTCAGCTGGGGGTGGTCCATGGACCGGGTCCACAGAGGTGGTCCATGGACCGTGTCCATGGGGTGGTCCATGGACCGGGTCCACAGGGGTGGTCCATGGACCCGGGTCCATGTTTTGTATACGTCCGGGAAATAACGATTGTTTCTGTAACCTAATAATAATAATAATAAGTAAGTTTTAGGAGCATAATACTATAGACGCTTTGCTCTTACATTATGAAACAAACCAGATAGCAAGCAAACCAGATAGAGAGCAAACCAGATCCACTACAGTCAAAATACTCGGCGCGTGCCGCTTAGAATTCCGGAAAAGTTTTGATTAACGGCGAACGGATTGCATTATTGGTTTCAAACATTCAAATTTAATTTGAATATTGTAGATCATCCAACCGTGAACACGTGAACACGTGAGCCTGTCAGAAATGAAGCAATTTGATTGGTTTATTTTTTACAGGTTCACGTGCTCACGTGTTCACAGTTGGATGATCTACAATATTCAAATTAAATTTGAATGTTTGAAACGAATAATGCAATCCGTTGGCCGTTAATCAAAACCATTCCGGAATTCTAAGCGGCACGCGCTGAGTATTTTGACTGTAAAACTTATAGAGTGGTCATAAATCAGCTCGACCAAGAACTACACAGAAGGTGGAAAACACTCAACTAATCAAGGTAGGTTGATTTTAATTACAATCGCTTCGCTTCCATAGGTTACGGAAACAATCGTTATGTCCCCAATATGAATCCTTATAACTCGAAGGTTATGCAACTGTGCCAATGCTCATATTTTGAGCTTGGGCTACCTGTGGACTGAATAGTTAGTTTCAAGCGAGCTGGAGAGGATAACAGTAGTTAAGTAATTGGACAGGGTTGAACTCGGTGAAACGGAAGATATAATTTTAACCATGGCTTCTCTTAGTAACATTACTTTTCTTTCACATCAACGACTTGTTTCTATAACATTTTAAAAGAAACCAAAGTATCTGGGTATCGAGTGAAATCAGCTATCCAGGAACCGGGCTTGGAAACCACGGTTGAGCAGTTCCTCACATGCATGAGACAGAACATGAATTTATTTAGCACATATAAATGACATTTCACATTTCAGGGTCTCCTGATCGAAATTCGATAATTGTAGAATGCAGCGATTTAAATTTTCACAAAAAGGACTTTCTGGCAAGGATTTAATGAGAAAGAAAATTGAATCAATTGAACTTTGCACAGTCGAGCGCGCGGCATCTTATAAAGCTTACCTGCCCATTGGCCTAACTTCTTCAAATTCTTTTTTATGCCAAGGGCTGGAAGAACAAACGCCCTTATTCCATGAAGGATTTGCAGAATAAAGCTTAGTGAATAGTAGCCAAGGAATACAGCACCAGCACCGGACAGAAAGTTCCACTCCATTTTCGAGGCGGAGGAATTTCACAATGTACTGTGTACAGTCCAACAGTCCAATGTACAAAAGAACGAAATGTGCCAGGGGTTCTGTTGAGTTGATTAGGACTGGTAACGGGAATACCATTTTCGTTCCCAGTCTCTCGTTTTCTGACAAAATAAATGTCGTCGCATCCGGACCTCTCCGGTCCTGTGGCGTTTTCTCGGCAAGAAAAATAGGGATGTTGCATTATGACCGCAGAAATAAGCTGCTTAATGTTTATGTTATCAGCTTCTAGAATGCCTTGCATAAATATAAGAGTTTGTATGAGAAATGTAGAAACGAACGAAAATAATACAGAATGTACTCAGCACGATCCTGATCAAGTGAATTTCTTTATTTTTGGATTTCGTTATAAAATCCAATTCATTATAAAACTATTTGGCGTGTTTTTGCCTAGCAAAGAGTTAGACGTTATAATAAACCTTTGTAATAATCATAGCCTTCTTTCGAACAGCTAACATACTTTTCTTGGATCAGAAGTGTTGCCATGGCAACGGCACAATGGGTGTCATTTTGCGTCTTTTATAATGTATACACTTCTAGTGCCAAGTTTGAAGAACACCGCTCTAATATTTCTAGAGACTTTCATGATTTAGTTTTTTATCTCTTTTTTTTAACAATCAATGACGTCATCAGTTTCTACATTTGCATAATACAAAATCGTAAATATCTCCAAAACAAGAGGAGATATTTTAAAAACGAAAACGCCATCCCTCTTTATTTTGAAAATCCTTCCAGTTGAACAGCAATTGTTTTTTACTTCATAGGTCAACATTTTTGTATTTTGAAAATTGTTCATGTTTGTTGATGCCTCCAAAAAAGATATAAAAAAGTACGCCATCGCCATTTTTCAGCTTTATTTCAGAACATAGTTGTTCCATTAAGGGGTATAATTTCATTTCTTTTCCCAAAAGCTATGAATTGAGAAATTATTTAAGAGACAGTCTCGTTTCATTTTAAACAAAGGGTAATACAGGTAAGCAATTGTTTAAAACTGCTTCAAACCTGACGATGCTTGAGATCAACCATTAAATTAATCATGAATTCAAAAGGCAAGAGATATTATATCAGATGAAGTAAAAATATATGCGAGGACTTTATTCTTGAAGAAAAGAATGGATCCTTGAAAGCCCAACTTGAAAGGCCGGATAGAAACGTTTATAATGGTCATATGAATGTTAGTCACATCGAGAAGGAGTAAACGACATGTTTTCGGTACGAAGACTGAACTGACTTCAAAACACAGCGGGTAGTCCTGTCGAATTCATTCATTGGTAGACCAGTCCTTGTTTAGCAAAATCAGATGTGAAGAAAAGATGGCGTAGTCGGTCCAGAGTGGCAAAGCTAATCATGGTCAATTACAATGTGTCACACATTCAAGAAGACGCGGAGACCTGGAAAGATGACCCCGTTTGTCTACACTCTGAAATGTGGTACTTATTTGTAATAATCATAGCGTTTGTGTACTACCTATTGGCCGTGCTGTCGATGATTTTCACAAAGGAGTCAAGAAGGCTTAGACAAATCTCCATTCTTCACGACAATGTAATCATGTCTATCGTGTTTCCTTCCTTTCTAGAGTGGCTTACATTTACTTCGAAGCATTTTACCACGGTAACAACCGCCATCCACTTATCACCTCATCACAAGATGCAAGTGGCTACCTGCGGTTTAATAAATTTTCTATACACAACTTTCCAGACAACCTCCGTAGTAGCTTTAGCGTATGTAGTCTACGCCGAAAAATGTTTACTACCTCACATGAATTACATCAAGCCAAAACCGCTCTGCAGTGTTCGTTTGTTAGCTCTGCAGGTAATTACTGGTGCTACGGTCGCCACAGCAACGACTTTGATTGACGCCTCGGTTATGAACGGTTCTGCGAACGGCTGTTGCTTGCATCCAGTCGAGGCTGGAAGTTTTAAAAAGACAAGAGACGTGGTTTTCAACGTTTTTAGTATTTATGCAGCATATCTTTTGATGCGTGTCTCCATAGATAGGTTTCTTAAATTACTGATGACAGGTCATCATAGACGTCCATCGACAATCATATATAACCGTCTCGAAATATCTTAAAACATCGAATCTTATTGAAAAGTTAGTGTAAGGGAAGGGAATATTTTTAAATCAGTTTTTAACAATTTTGGTCTATATAAAAATATTAAGTTGACTCAATTGTGTTGCCTGCCTTGCGATCGTGCTTTGAAATGGCAATATCCCACGGTATTTGTACTCTTGGAAGCCAGTTTTAATAACAGGTTACCTGTAGCCTAAGTTCTTCCTGCAAGACGCGATTCAACAGTTATTTTTATGCGGAATGGAAAACTTTGGACAATAGCCACAATGCTGCACAATAACAGGTCCGTAAGGAGGGGTGGGGGTGCGATGGGTGAGTTGGCACCCCCCCCCCCCACCCCCTCCCCTTACGAGCCTTGGAAGTCCGCTTATTGTAAAAAAATATCAACATAAATAAATCAAGGGTAATGGTATTTCTGTACTTCGACTATTTACATTCAATATGGTCCTTTGGGTTGAAGCTCCACTATTTGTAGATTCTTGTGGTATATTTTGGACCAAATTGGGTGATTCTAGGTAAATTTCAATGATACCTTCTACCTCAGTAATGTCGTTCACTTTTACATGCCTTGTTCCCTAACAGACTGTCTTCAAAATGCACGAAATGCTGTCTAAGATAACCTATTTTTTCAAAATTTCCTGGGGGAGGATACCCCCACACCCCCCCTTACGTCCCCCCCCCCCCCTCCCCCACAAATGCAAAATCCCAGCTACGTTAATTGCGCAATATCGCTTATGATTTACATTTTTACTCCATTTGCAGGCTTGGAAAATGTAATACGGCTAAACATAATATACAGCGATATTACACACTAAAATTTTTAATAAGGTACGAATATCATGTGTAGCGAACATCTAAGGGGACAAGAAAAAAAGCAGAAGTTATATTCGGTTCAGTAAAAACATCGAGAAACAATACGCAGTTGTGTTTCTCTGGGATCAAAAGCGTAATTTGTAACATTGTTGAACCACCGCGAATGGAACAATTGAGAACCGGCCCTGAAAGGTGGTCACTTGCCAGCTGAACAACAATAGAAATGGCAATTTTCATGTCCGTTTCTTGATGTCTACCCACGAAAGATCCCACGCGGATATACCATTACCAAAAGCTATTGACATAAATAAAATTGACTTAGCTTGCTGAGATTAGGAAAAGCAATGTTTAGAACCTTCTAAGAACGAACCCAGGACTGAAATTAATTTGGGTTAGAGTTTTACTTTCTTCCTTTTGTTATGAAAATGATTTTGATTCGACATTGTCACTACCTGCGTGGAAGCGATTTAAACGTACAATTTTACATTTTTTGTTGTGTTTTACTGCAATAGCTCTATGTCGAAATTTAAAAAAAAGATAAACATGTATCAAGAAATCGTGAAATCGTGAAAAAGAAATCGCAGTGAAATTGTCTAAATAAAGTTCTGCCGTTGGAATACGTGTTCTTAAAAAAGGAAAGAGTTCAGTGGGGTGATAGAATTATTTGAATGGGTAAAAATAAAATTACAAAATTAAACCTAGGGAAGTAGAAAAGGATGTAAATTAAACGAGTCGGGTCATTCGAGAACTTCCATTTCATTTTGTTTAATTTTACTCTTAGTTCTTTCAACTCGCGTCTTTTCCTGTCATCACCGGCTTAATAATAGAATATTGTTCATTTTCACCCCGCTCTGACATTGTTTTTGCATGTCATTATAAATCACTGACAATCGTGTCACATAATGCTATATCAATTTAGGTGTTCAACTCATAATTTTGAAAAAGTTGTGAGTTGAATAGTCGTCGAATATTTTTAAAATACTCGCTTCTACCTATAATATAAAATTTCTAGGCTAAATCGAGTTAGTTTCACTCTTCAGATATGACAAAAAAATATCCAATACTCTTTGAGATGTCACGAGGTCTATCCCCATAAATATACATGCCATGCGTCTAATTGAAATGATAAGTCAGGCAAATCAGCAAATATGAATATTTAATTCGTCCAAGTCTTGCATAAAAACTTGTTTACTTCTCGCACGCTCTTACTCAAGTTTCGCAATTGTTATTTGCACGCAGGGCGAGACTGTGTGTCCATGATTTCAAATAAGCGACGAAAAGTGAAATACGGGTATCGATTTTGTCGAATTTAGTTCCTTCGTACCAGATGGCAAGCTCGAACGATTTGAAAGGAAATTTGTAATGGGCAATAAACAATGTACAACGTCGGTTTTCCAGGACGAAGAAGAAGAGGAAACTTGGTTCGAATGGATGGAAACAGCGGGAGATCGCAGGAATCAGAAACAACTTTCTATTTCGCCGAGGACCGAACTGTTGCCTGTTCAGCCGGCGAACTTTCAACCAGACGTGACTTACAGATCAGAGAATAAAAGGCACAAAGTCTCCAGTGAGGATGAGACTCTCAAAGGACTTCATTTAGCGCGTTCTAAAAATGCCAGTCATTCGTTTCGTGGCGATTTGAAGGAAAACAACAATTTACCCAGAATCAAAGAAGAAGCTCGGCCAAACAATTTAGAGATGGTAGCTGGAGAGGTAAGCGTTGTTAAAGAAGTAGGGATTAAATTTAACAGAATATATTTTATTCAAATGTTCTAAAATGGACTTGGTTTTAGATTGAATATGCATAAACATGTTTCGATGACAGCTTCAGTTTTCGCTTCGTCTTAAATTTGCCAACTGCAACCGTAGGTCAAATAATATAGTACCAAAAAATATGGATAGAGCACGACCTTCGGTATAAAGTTATTGATATTGTTAAAGTGGTTCGAATTTTAAGTAAAAGTTAAATTTGTTCAAGGTGGCATGACATTTAAGTGACATTTGTTATAATGCAAGGTTTTCAGAAACATTATTTTTCCAACTAACCTGTCGATAGAATCATTTTGTGAAGTAGACGCTCTTTTTTTAATACAATACTTACGGGAAATAATTTTATCCAAAGGACGAATAAGTTGCTTCTTGTAAACGTTTTTTTACATATGGAATCGTTTTAACGCAAACAGGAAAAAGTATATTGTACGGTTTATAACAAGAACAGTAGAAACATACAAACTGCACATTGATCATCAGCGCCTTTTATCACGCGCCGATGTGTGTTTGCCCGTGTAGGGTATGGAAAGTTAAAATCGATATCCGAGACTCGCCGACACGAAGAGACCCTCATTTAAAATCCGAAACCGAGACTTGGCAATCTTTTTTTTTTCAAATCCGAGCCCGAGACGCAGCGATTCAAAAATCTGAGCACGAGACGCCATGATTTAGAAATCAGAGCGCCGCGGGAGAGTGTTATACCGGTAATTTACGGGGTAGAATTTATCGTAACCCGGCAAGCCTACATGTTTGCGATTGTGATGTTGAGCCGTTAATCATGACTATTCTTTGTTTTGCGGTTGTTGTTGCCGTTGTTTTGTGACCGTTTATGCAAATTAAACTATTGCTGGGTTTGCGAGACTGCAAAAACTCCGAGACTCTAAAAAGACTAAATATTTAAGAATGTGCCATGAGCCTTGTTGGAAATTCTTACAAATATTATTTTTAGGCATCTCCCAGTGACGTCATTTGTCTCATTGTCCATAGGTATTCCCAGATTTCCCAGCCGGAGAAGTAAATGTGTCTTTGTCGTTCGACAAAGCTACAAGTCGCATGAAAGTACACATTGTAAAAGCTCGAAACCTCTGCTGCAAAGCACGGGAAGGAAAAAGACAGGATAGATGTGGAGTCAGTTGTTCAGGTGATACTTATCAAGAGAGTATACATGAAGTACTCTCTTGCTCTTATCTAATACTCTGTTTTAAAGTAGATATTTAAGATTTTTTCACTGACGAGGGAAATTCAACCCTGTGGGGAATCCAGCGATTCAATTTTCTGAGGATTACTATTAACTCTGTCTATACCCTGTTTCTTCGCTATAAAGGAAGCGTCTGCATTATGCGCCTTACTCTAATCTCACAGCAGGCTGCTAGGTTAATTCTAGACACTGTGGGAGTTTCCCTAACAATCAACAAGTACCAAATGATGTACATCATTGCATGGTCATTAGACAGTGGTAAGAGAAGGAGCACTATAAGGACACAGTATATTGGCCTAAAATAAAGCGCAAAGACATAGACCTGGCCCAAAATATTGACGCACACACGACCGACATCCCGTTCGACGATGAAACTAGTACAGGTCATATAGCACACATAAAGGACAATTTATCCGATCCTGTGTACACGTATTTTAATTTTTAATTTCGTACAAAAGCTTTTTTTTTTGCCTAATTGTAACGCTCGACAAAGCCATGATATTGTATTCAATGTATACTACCATTTTGCACAATATTAGGTGAGACAAACAGGGTATTACATATCGAGAGCTACTTTTAAAAGAAGGCAAAAAATATTTTAACACACTTTCCCCTTGTACAAGGTTGTTTCAGCGAGTTGCCAATTCGTCTTTGACATGGGGCAAGAAGGGTAAAAGAATAAGCTGCTAGTATTCATTATTGGTGAAGGCTTAGGTGTTATGGCTCGTGAGTGTCGTCAAAGATTGAAGATATGTACATTCTTGCTGGAAGGGTCATAACATTCACGTGTTGTGTTGTTGTTTAAATTTGCAGATCTGTACATAAACGTTTCTCTATTTAGCGGAGAAAAGCATCTGCTATCACATCGAACATCCAAAAAGAAAGGAAGCACCGATGTATTATTCTACGAAAATTATGCACTCGACCTCACATCCCTTGACCTTCGCCAATTGACTCTACGATTGACTGCAATGCATTGTTGCAAATACGTCATCAATGCAGACCACGTGATTGGGCATGTAGATACAGGCGACACCTCTGGTGAATCGTCATTGGGTGCTCAGTGGGTGGAGGTGATCAAGTGTCCAGGGAAGAACATCAATAGATGGCACACCCTTTGGTGTTATATATGAAGAAAGGGTTGCTATGTTTTCACGCCTAATTGGAAAAATGTCGAAATTGTTAGCAGTTACGTAAAAAACTGTTTTGAAAAGAACCAGCAAGCAAAGAAAAATACAAATATAATTAAGCCACAATTTTTACAGTGAAAATTTGGCAATGTACGTTGGTATCTATTAATTAATTTATTTGCCAACCCATTGTTTGCTCATTTCTCCTAATTTATTAACTCATTCCGGTCGTTTTCACTAAAAAAAAATAAGTTAAAAACTTGCTTCTTTTTGTAAATGTCAATATTAGCTAAAAAGCAGAAAAGAGACTCGGTGAAAGTAAGCAGATCTAAGTGTAACTTCTATAGTTCAACAGAAATTATCACGGCTGTGTGCTTTCACTCATTCATTTAGTTCTAATGAACAATTTGAGTTCGAGTCCTAGTATTTTTATGAGCGAGTAGTCAACGAGGTGCATAGAAAACTCAGTCTCGCAGTGTAACTGTTAAGTAATAACCTTGAACTTCGAGCGGTCGTTGAATTGCTTCTCTTAGATCGTAGCCTCCTTCGCGGGTCGCCCACTACCTCTCGGAACGAGTTATTTCATTGGTTCCTAAAACAATACATAACAGGCTATAACAATGCACTATCCCCGAGTAACAATAGAGGTAGTGTTTACAGCGGGCGAATGAAAATAGAGGTTTCAGAGAGGTAGTGTCTTACTGTCCTTCGCAGACGTTCTTTTGGCTCGTCACGCATTCCTCCCCAACGAACGGGAGAAATGATTGCGTGACGAGCCAAAAGAACGCCTGCGAAGGAGGCTACTTAGATCGTGAATGTTCTCGAAGAAATAGATAAAAAAAGATAATATAACACTTATTCAGTCACAAGGACATAGATATAAATAAAAAAATGTTAAATAAGAAATCCAACTGAATGGACGTATTGTCATCGCATTATTGCATACTGATTTCAAACGTTTGAAAGCTTAGTGAAAATACAGCTGAGAGAATTTGTCCGACAGATTCGACGTAGGCTAGCGCTTTGTTCTTGGGCAAGATGTCGGTCACTTCCACAGTGCTTCACTCCTATAATATAAATGGTTACCGGCGAATTGATGCTTCAAGTTGCACTGCGATGGACTGGCAGCCCATCCCGGGTAAGAGTAGAAATACTACTAGTCGCTAAAGTTACGGAAACCGAGATAAGTTCCGGCTTGATTGGCCATGCACTATAGGCTCGAACGCAGACTTAACATTTAGTCTAAAACTTCTCTCATGTATTAGTGCTTTATTCAGGCATTTGTTCTCTCTCTGAAAACAACCCTGCCATGAACGAATGAAGTTGATGTTGGGATGACCACTCGTGGTTCCTTTCTTGGAACTTTAATATCACTAACTAGTTTAATTTAAATCATACATTACTGAGCAACCTTAGTTAAGACATCCAGAACTTTTGGGCTTAAGGTTGTATAATACAAAAGGGTAAAAACAAAAAGTTGTATCATCTAGTACTTAAGGTGGCTCGACTGGGTTTTTTAGGGGCAACACCGCTCAAGTTTGAGAACTAACCAGACTGTCATTAACAATGCCATCGAAAAACGATCACCACAGCTGACTAAGGTGAAGATGAAAATTTGTTATGACCAGTGTTATTTTGACATCGGAGTTGTCATAGCAACGTAATGACGTCATCACGTTTATCAATTTTGTTCGTATTGCTCGACACCAGGAGATTTTTTCGGAAATCGCTCAAGGGAGCATGTACCTCCTATACCTGCCTCAATGTTGGCAAAGTTTGAACAAACTCTGTGAGAGCGTTATCGAAATTTTTGGGGATGAAGTTTCGAGGGTCATAAATACAGCAAAAAACATACTATTGAGATAATAGGGTAATATCTGAAGAACACGACGCGCTTTGGGAATGCAGTTTCATCTCATAGTAGTTTGATGCCATTTAAAATTGTGTAATCAAAATTATGGGGATCGCCACGACCGATTGCGAAAAAAACGGATTTTATGAGCGTGCATTCAGGTGCTCTTGTTGCCACTTTTGTAAATAATTTGGTCTACACCTACAAATGTGATAATTATTTGGAAACCGCTCGATGAATTTTTTTAAAAACTTGTCAATCTCGAGGTTTGTCATCAGTTTATATGGCCTGCAAGTTTCAAGGTCATTGAAAACACGTAAGGTAATAAAATCGGGGCTCCGATGTACTACTTTTTTCTCCCAGATTTTGTGTTTACAAGTGAGTGTCTTCATTATTCACGGGCATTGTATTCAACTTTCATTTTCACGTGCACAACTCAGCAAAAAATTCATTTGCATTTTATCAGTGAGTTTAGACTTTTTTCCTGATCTGTTGTTCTACACAAAAATAGCTTTTCGTTTCCTGGAGAAAGAGACCCTCGGCATTGTTGTATTACAGTCTATAATGGCGTAACAAATATTATTACAGTTTTCAAGTCATATCAGCATGTTTCCCGAACATTTTTAGAAAGCAATTGAGCGTTCTGTTTAATGCAAATGAATGTTTTGCTGAGTTGTGCACGTGGAAATCAAAGTAAAAAACAATACACGTGAATAATGAGGACACTCACTTGTAAACACAAAATCTGGGAGAAAAAAGTGCATTCCCAAAGCGCATCGTGTTCTTCAGATATTACCCTATTATCTCAATATTTATGACCCTCGAAACTTCATCCCCAAAAATTTCGATAACGTTCTCACAGAATTTGTTCAAACTTTGCCAACATTGAGGCAGGTATAGGAGGTACATGCTCCCTTGAGCGATTTCCGAAAAAAATCTCCTGGTGCCGAGCAATACGAACGAAATTGATAAACGTGATGACGTCATTACGTTGCTATGACAACTGTGATGTCAAAATAACACTGGTCCTAACAAATTTTCATCTTTACCTAATTCAGCTGTGGTGATCGTTTTTCGATGGCATTGTTAATGACAGTGTGGTTAGTTCTTAAACTTGAGCGGTTTTGCCCCTAAAAAACCCAGCCGAGCCACCTTAAGTGGCCTTGCTGACCATGAGTTCTCGTGACTCAGTGGATAGAGCGCCCGCCCGCTCGGTGTTTGGGAGGTCTAAGGTCCAATTTCCTGGTCACGTGCTCGTGGCATGATGAATGTTTCATCTTTCAAAAACATGCACTGTTAATTAAAGATCAATAAAACTGGTAGAAAATCAGTTTCTCTTCACTGCGCATGATTTGGCATATTTTACAAACTTTTGCATACGCTATTGTTGCACTGTATTTGAAAGTGTCTTTTGAAGATTTCATAAAACGATAATTAAAAATTGCAGTGTAATTGTTAAACGATATTTACAAATAACAAGTAAGTTCACGTACAACGTGCTTTTTTCTGACCTTCTCCAAATTTAGAGGTCATGGGCAATGATCAAAACTCAAGTGAAATACAATTACTTTTAACCAATGCAGGGTAATAGAATTTTTAACCGTTACATTGCTTCAAAACGCTGATAGTGATTAAAATCTCATCAGTGCTTTTATACCTCAAGGATTGCTCCAAGGAGGTAGTCATTTTGTCAAGCCACCATTGATGTCAATGGCTTCACGAATTATTCCCTCTATAAAGGAAACAATTGTTCAAGAATGAAGACACTTATTTTGAAAGCTAACAATAAGCTTCATTCTTTCAACTATTGTGTGTTTATGTGTAGATTGCTATCGCAGAAGACAAAACAAAAAATATCTGAACATGAAACAATAGGCAAACGTCATTAAGTTACATAAACTGAAGACATCTATATTGGATGCATCGTAAATTCTTGCCCCATGCATTGCGAAAGTCAAACTTTTATGCGAACGTCTCTGAAAAGTTGATAAGTGACAACGTTTGTAGCAAGCTTGAGTGAGTCATAATCTGTGAGGTGAAAAATATTGCTTGATATTTAATGTCTGGACATCAGGACTCTTAAAACAACAAACACTGAATTGTTATAAGAAGTTTGACTAGCAACTTGGCATAGCTGACCCGATATCAGTGAGCGTCTCGTTTGACGCTTGTTTAGCTACAACCACTGGAACGATCGGGCAGCTGTAGACGTGTCTTTCTACAGGAAATGTTTGGCCAGTCTGTGTTGCACATGGATCCCTCATCATAATCTTCTTGCAAGTTCCTAATCCGACAAGGTGACGGATGTCCTGATAGTGACGGACGCCAAGACATGCAAGAAGTCAACGTTGTTTCAAACTATGTAACTCTGGTGGCCAAAGACGACATGGTGTTTATGGCTAGTAGAGATGTTCTTTCAAAGGCAAGTCCTTTCTTTGAGAAACGGCTAAACAGGGCCACGCAAGAGAGCAGAGAAGGGATAATTCAACTTCCTATGATACCCGCGTCACTTATGGAAATCATTCTCAAGTTCATCTACAATGGTCGAACACAGATCAACAATGTGGAAAACGCAATGGATTTAATTGTAGCTTCAGATTATCTGCTTCTACCTAGCCTGAAAAACCTTTCTGAAAAATTCTTAGAGAAAAGACTGTGCCCCGCAAATTGCATTTCAATCTTTTATTTTGCAGAAGAGCAGAATTGCGAGGAATTAGCAACAAAAGTATGCGATTTCATTCTCTCAAATTTCGCCAACGTGGCCCAATCGAAAGAGTTCATGGATTTACCAAGTCAAGAAATTGAAAAATGGATTTCAAGAGACCACATTGTTGTCAGCGCTGAAGAAGATGTTTTTAAGATCATAGTACGATGGATCACTCAAAACGAATGCGAACGAACCGAACAATTCAAGGAGTTATTTCGTCACGTAAGACTGATTTTTGTGTCGCGTGACTATTTGTCCACTTCTATTGCGACGAACTCTCTTGTGAAAGAAGAAACCAGTTGCTTGAATTGCGTGACACAGGCGTTACGCTGGCTCAATGGAGAAGTTGATTGCCATTTTCCATTGGAACAGTCGCCAAGAAAGTCACTTCAATCACATGTTATAGTTGCTTGTAGACAAAATGAAGTAATGTTATATCTCCCAAATCAAAATAAATGGCAGAAGTTACCCGACGTTCAATCGGAGTCTGTAAATCTTGTGACATGTCGAGGCAAGCTTTTTGCTATCGCTCAAGAATTGAATAAATCGCAACGGTTCGAGTCTGTTTCCAACCAATGGGTTCCATTAGCTAGGACAGAACTTTCTGTTAAGCCACAAGTGCTCGCTGGTTCCCATTGCAGAAATGAGATGCAAGTATTTTCATTCCAAGGAGAGATTTACGCCGTTGTGAGTAATCCTATCGGACCTAATACATTTACCTGGACATACGACTTCGATTTGAATTCATGGAAGTCGTTTCCAGCCTTTGACTGGGGCCAGAAGGATCAAGTTTGCATTGTACCAACAAAACAATTCATTTATGCTATTGGTGGTCGGAAGCACAGAAATCCAAATGAAGGATACGTTCAAAGATTCGGTTTTCTCTCTGACGTAGAAAGATTCGATATAAAAAAGACCACATGGGAAAAATTGCCCAACATACGTGGAGCGAGACGGCTGGCCTTTGGGACCGCGATCCGGGATAAGATTGTTATCGCAGGCGGCATTGGGCCAGATGGTGATATTCTGCGATCTTGCGAGTTGTATAACATACTAGAGAACGAATGGCAGTTTATAGCTAGCTTGAAAGTGCCCCGAATGTGCGGAAGCATGGTGTGCGTATCTGAAGGGCTTTACGTGTTGGGTGGATCCAGCCAGCCTAGTTCTTGTGACGAGGTCAAACTTATAGTTGAAGCCTATGATGAAGAAGATAACGTGTGGAAGATGACTACCACTGTACCGTTTGACAGGAATACCGACGAATCAACGTTGATCTCACTGAATGCTTGCTCAGCACAACTTTTTAATGGGGCCATCGATGCCCTCAGTAATCTTCAATCTATGGAGTTCTCGCAGCCACGGAAGCCAAAGTCCAACGGTTCACACTTATGTCGTATCACGTGACTAAATGGCGTCATTCGCAGTTGGAATCTGTCCCTTGCCTCAACATTCCTGTCTCGTTTTAAAACAAGCTAAAATCATTTGTAAAAAGAGTTAAGAGAATTACCCTTGTATTTGCATTTTATACGTGCATATTTTAAAACAATGACTCCTTCTGTCTGCCCCTCTCCAAATTAAGGCCTTCTCATTAATGTACGATGAAATTCAGGATTGGCTTCAAACCTATAGGAAACAACTTTGAAAGGGGGGTTTAGAATGATTCTCTTTTTTTTGCAATGATGGTACCGTTTCAATTTATGAGACTATCTCGTGACTCCCAGCTAGTTTGAAAGTGGTTGAGGATATTTAAAATAAATATTATTTTATTTGTTTCATTTTAGCTCTCTTTTCTCTTGGTCATAAGGCACGTTTATTGAGTTTAGTACAGGAGCTAAACCACTTGAAAAGGTGAAAAACATTGTAAACTTAATGATTTGACTGTGAGGACTCGCTTTATGCTAGCAACAGTGCAATTGCAATTTGGGTTTCAGTCGTGTAACAGCTCTAGCCCCCTGTAAGCTTAATATACTTCGTGTAGTCCTCAAGTATAGCAGTTGCTACTGTTTGGGGGGGGGGGGGGGGGGGGGGTGGGCATAGGAGCACTGTTTCTGTTGTTTGTTCTATTGTTATCTCTACGGGCAGCGAGCCATTCATGTGGCCCCCTGTGATTGTGCAATTCAATGACGGTCATGAAACGAACATTCCATTTTAAAGTTATTACATTTTGCGTTATTACACGTTAGAAAAACATTGCATAAAAAAGTTATTACATTTGCGGCGTAACAAAGTAAGATCCTGTCAAACCGTTGAAAAACTTTCTAGCCCCAGCAAGCGTACAAATTTGATCTCGACCAAAGTGAACGTAGCAGCCGCTTCATTATATAAAAAGGTCAATATGCTAGATTAATTTACAAAATGCTACAGCTAACGTAAACAAGTCGTCTCGTCTTGACCCAAGATACCACGGTGACCGATTCTTCATTCTAAAAATTGTTTGCTTAATTTCCAGGTTGAAGATATCTTTATTTTTGGGTATTAAATTTGTGATGTTTGTCAATGAACATCATGATACCATGACAACGTTTATAGTGCCTTTGGAAATATGCTTGCTAATTTTCACGGCAACCGTTGTTTCTTGTCTCTTAAGAAGAACATTAGGCTTATATGAAAATGTTTAGAAGCCGAAGTGTCCGGGACTGTAATCCGTTTAGTAAAACAAAACGCGTTAGCGTTCGCGTCTTCGCTGTTTTGTTGGTCGCCCTAAGTTTAGCCTCGCTGGTGCTACAACGAACATTGCTTCTAAAATCTTCAGCTTATAATTTTCTCGACCTTACGTCTCCTAAAATTGAAAATCAAAGCCATGCTTCGTTGAGTATAAATGATGAAGGCGACAGCACGGCGGCGTGCAAGCTTCCCGAGCTAGATCCGTTTCATCCCAGTGTGATCAAGTTTATAAAAGATCTTGGCAAGCTACACTGCGAAGGAGCAAACTTTTCCAAGTTTGAAAACAATGTGCTTCGTATTGAAGGTGGAGACGTCGTTTCGGCGCAGTATAGAAAGATTGAACGGACACCTGGAGATGATTTTGGTGTTGTTCTTTCTGATGCAGTGAGAGTACAAGACAAGACAAGGAACAATTCAGGCTTTACAGGTATAGCTTCTGATATCCCTCTGTTTGTTCACCAGACAAGCCACAAGAAGTAAGATTAGCTGGAAAATATCTGCTCGTTTCCATTTATCCGCAAAATCCAAACAATCGGTTGAACACAACTGAAATAAAAAGAGTGATGGCTAAGTTTGTGTAGGCTGCGCCATAGCTGGCCTTACGCAAAAATATGAGAAATGGCGGCCCCCACAAAAACACTGGGTGAAAATTGTGGAATCGAATTTCAGTTTAATTACTTTGGTTAGGAACTACTATCGGCAATTTCTGTTTCATTTAAATGTGTTATCTTGTGTCACTCGCACTACAGTCTCTTTCTACGAGAACTGCTCAGTAATTTTATGATATTAATTTAATTTCTAATCGAAACGCCGGGTTTGGGCAAGAATCAATATTGGTGGTGATTGGCGAAATACATTTTTTTATTTGATATCAGTGGTCAGTTCAAAGGGCGAAATCCATTGCTTTTGCCTTAGACCTTACGTTAAGAAAGAAGGAATTAAGCATTTCAGGAGCAATTATAGGAATATTGGACATTTTTTGTTTAAAGGAAAAATAGTTAAATTGTAAGTACACCTACAGCCGTATTTAACGCATTTGTGTTAACAAATGACTCGTGTTTTATGCTAATAAGTTATGTACTTTTTCCGTGGTGTTTTTGAATATAAAATGAGTTCTAGATGTACCCTTGCATGGCGATTGTTCAGAAGTTGGGATCGAACCTGGCTATGAATTTGTGATTTTGTCTACTTCCAACCGAATATGTGTTGAAGATGATTGGTGTCCCCTTATTAAAAGAAAGTACTTGCTTTGCTACTTATTTTCGAAAAATGTCACATCTTGCCATAAAGTGTTGCTAAGTACACTTTAAAATTAGCTAATTTTATCCCGCTGACAGTTCACGTAGGACAAAAGTGACAATGCAAGTACCAATATCATCTTTCTTCTCGAGCTTATTCGCTATCAGTTCTCCTTTCCGTATACAATAGTCTGAGATTTTCTCCACTTAAAAAATATCTTTAGTGAATCAATTTGCAGATTGCCATTATTTAATTGAAAGTCTCCTTTTGATTTATTGTAATTCATTTATCGCTTGCCATTTATTTACATTTAAAAAATTAAAAACCAATATAAATTTGGCCTCTTGTGCGTGGACACGCTCTTTCGAATTCTAAAAGTTCTTGACGTGTTAACGTTGTCGACAACGATTACTTTTAAAACTGTTTCGACCCTTATAGCTTAGTTCCTTAATCGCCAGCTATATCATTAAATACAGTAGAATTCCACTCTATAGTTAAAACAGTTCGTAAATTGAGACTTCTTTTAAAACGTTTGCAACTGATATTTTAAACATGTTCAATTTTGCCTGTAGGGTTTTTTAGTGAAGATGTATCGGTGGATACCGACTTTATCCGAGTAGACGTCGTAACGTCCACTGGAGAGACGCAAAGTGACGTACACATGCACGTCTTTCCTAAAATGGAAGTTATCGAGCGACAACAGAAGCCTGGCGGTATTCCACTGAACATTGCACTGATTATGTTTGACACTACATCGGCTGCTAATTTTAGACGAAAAATGCCAAATAGCTTGGAATATCTAACAAATAATCTGAAGTCGATTTTACTTCAAGGTGAGTTAACTTTCAATTAATTATTTAACCCTATGGCGTATAAGCACATCCATACCTCACTGTGGCACAATGGGAGGGCAGGGTGAAAGTTTTCGGACCCTCGTAGGGCTTTTCGTAAGCAAATAGCCCTGAGCTTGCACAACCGAAATATAGTATGGTTAGAAGTAGAAAGCTGCTACATTGACTAAGAATGACATATGACGACATGGCGAACGTGGTTTCGCACATTTTCACCACCTTATATACAGGGCTTAATACCATGCACAAATATGAAAACAGGGTGGCTGTTATTAACGTATTCAAAAATGCTTAGCAGAGCCATAGTCTGCTATATGTTTTTGTTTGGCAATGTAAATAATTTCCAAACGCCGTTATCACGATACGCTGCTGAACTTTACCTGAGTAGAAAGGGTGTTCCCTTTTGAAACCCTGATTAGAAGCAAAGAAATTCACTTGCCCTTATAATTACTTGCACGTAGAAAACAGCTGAACTGAACACAGTCAGTTACATGCACTGTGTGATTACAAGAAACCTCGCCAGTGATGACTTTATATCAATGAAAACCCTTAAAAGAGTAAATGTAAATCGCACAATCATCGTTTAGAAAAAGTTGTTGTTTGTATCTTGGTTACCCTTAACTGTCCAATGATTCGCTCGACAGGTGAGACAATCGTAGGGGATGGCACCACCGCACAGCTATCAGCATTGCTTACTGGGATTGAAGAGAAAAGACAACCGGAAGCCCGACGGAGAAAGGGCTCGTCTCAACCAGTTGACAATTGGCGGTGGATTTTTAAAGACTACAAAGAGAAAGGGTATGCCACGATGTTTTCAGAAGATTCGCCCAAACTTGCATCGTTCAATTATCGTTTGAGCGGTTTCCAAGATCCACCAACAGACCATTACGCGAGGCCTTTCTGGCTGGAAGCTAACAACATCATGAGAGGATCTGGATTTTGTATCAACGGCCGAGCATCTCATGTCGTGTCTTTGGACTATTTGTTGAGTTTCTTTCGCGGATACCAGGACATACCGAAGTTTGCTTTCTCTTCTCACGCTGAGATTTCACACAGTGACGTTAACACGGTTGGTTATGCAGACGATGATCTAAAAGCTTTCTTACAGACAATGGAGAAAGAATCGCTTTTGGAAAATACCCTGTTGATCATTTTCGCCGACCATGGACCACGGTTTTCTAAGTTCAGGAAGACAATCCAAGGAAAACTGGAAGAACGGTTTCCTTTCATGTCAATCACGACACCTACATGGTTTGGTGACAGGTACCCAGACCTCTACAATAGCCTCGTTCATAATTCCCGTGTTCTTACATCGCCCTTTGATGTTTATGCTACCTTACGTCACATCCTATCATACCCGGAATATCCAAGCGGGATTGTGATTGGTCAAAGCTTGTTTAGCCGGATTGACGAGAGAAATCGCACGTGTGCAAGCGCAGGTGTCGAAGATCATTGGTGTCCTTGTCTTGATCTGGAAGAAGTATCCAGGGATGAGCCTGTCGTAAACGAGCTTGCGGACTTTGTGGTAAGACACATAAATGGTTTGACGTCAGAAAGTGATGAGTTAACAAAGTTATGTAAGCGACTGGTTTTAAAGGAGATTCAAAGCGCGTTCCGTGAGATGCCAAAAGAAGCCATGCAAAGATTCTGGGGAACAAAAAATGGCGCTGGTGATGCCTGCGATGCTTGTGAAGCGGTGATGGGCGATAAATCCGAAAACACACTGGCCAGAGATACGTTGTATCAACTACAACTTATTACATCCCCCAATGATGGGTTTTACGAGGCTTCTGTTCGGGTAAACAAAGGCATTCCTTCAATTGTAGGAGATATCAGTCGGATTGACGCTTACAAAGATCAGCCTTACTGTATAATGGAAACTTTTCCTCTTTTGCGAAAGTACTGCTATTGTTCTCCGAAGACTTCAGCGTAAAAGAACAGTGAAAATTTGCTTTAGGGCTCATGATCAGTTGACCAGGCTGGCCCGGTTTTCGAGATCTCGCCTCACTCCTTTTTCCTTTGTAAAAATTTCGGTGTGTTCATATGAGAAGGCGGGCCAGCCCGGTTACCGAGTTCTCGGTTTCTTTAAGCGAGATCTCGGCAACCGGGATGAAAATTTTCCTACATGAACACTTCAGCCCGGTTGCTGGGACGAAACGTTTATGACAAATTAGCTTTGCTTTCACAATAGGGCGACCAAAATGGAATAATTTTGCCTTGTATGCATTTCCACTTCAAAAGTACTCGAATTAGCTTTATAAGTAAAGTTATAAGAGTCGACAAAGCTATGATAGTCGCGAACGATACAAATTTATGTGGCGGCATGTTGGTTTTGTTTCTTGAATTTCGTTCTGGTCACCGGGCTGAAATTTCCCACATGAACAGAAGGCAAAATTCATCCGGTAACCGGGCTCATATTAAGAGACCCTAAGTGTTAATAATAATTTCGATCTAGAGAAAACATACAAACTGTAAATTGAGGATAATGTAGGAGTAATTAATATTATTGATTTGCCTTTATTTATCATAATGCAATAGACACTTAAACATTCTGGGAAAAATATGGTTTTCTGTGCGTTTCGCTCAAAAAATAATTTAAATCGTTTCGATTCTCGGAAAGTAGGATATAGATGCTACAAAATTAAAAGGCTTTATCGTAAGTTAATCGTGTGCAGTCATCTACCCAGGTAGGATTTTCGTCTTGTATTAGTTAGTTAGTTAGTTCTCTTCACGCCATGAGGCGCATAAGGCTGTAACTTTCTCTCGCCAACTAGCCCTGTCTTGCGCTGCGCCCCTGACTTCCGACCAGCTGGACCATCTCTTTTGCCTGGATTCTTTTGCCACTGTCCTTCTCCATGTGGTTTTGGGTCGTCCCACTTTTCTCTTCCCTTCAGGTTGCCACTCCATTGCCACCATGCAGTCATCATTCCTCTCCTTTCTGAGCACGTGGCCAATCCAATTCCATCTTCTCCTTCGGATTTCATCGCTGATCTTCTTTACGCCTGTTATTTGTGAAATTGTGTCGTTTCGGATGCGTTGCGGCCACCAAATTCTTAGAATCCGTCTCAGGCACATGAACTGAAATCTATCCAGTTTCTTCTCCTCAGCAGCTGTTAGTTTCCATGTTTCGCACCCATACAAAAGAACTGGTCGTACTAAGGTCTTAAACAGCTTGATTTTTGTATTCCGACCAATGCTCCGTGTGTTCCAGATGTTCCTCAAGTTGAAAAATGCTCCTTGCGCCTTACTTAGACGTTTCTTGATGTCTTCCGTGCCACCACCCTCTTTTGTCAAAGTCGCACCCAGATATACAAACTCTTCGACGTCTTCTACTTCCTCTCTTCCAATCATTACTTTGTCTTCTCTTCGTGAATTCATTCTCATAACTTTGCATTTTTGAGCATTCAGTTTCAGTCCCACTCTTCCTGCGTTATCTACCAGTGGGTTGGTCTTGTTCTGTACGTGTTCGTATTTTGATGAAATTAGGACTATATCGTCAGCAAAGTCGAGGTCTTCAAGTGTACTTGTGAAATTCCATCTGATGCCATTTCTATGGTTTTCTGTTGTTCTGCGCATTGTCCAGTCAACAGTAAGCAGGAACAGGAAGCCTGACATGACGCATCCTTGTTTAACGCCAGTGGTTATCTTAAACCATCTTGTTTGCTCTCCCTCGTCCAGTACAGAACACTCAAAGTCGTCATACATGATCTTCACCATTGTTATCAGCTTGTCAGGGATGCCATAGGCTTTCATGATTCTCCACAGTCCTTCGCGGTGTACAGAGTCGAAAGCTTTTTCGAAGTCGACAAAGTGTGCATAGAATGTTGCCTGCCACTCATTGACCTGTTCTATGATGTTACGGAGGATGAATATTTGATCGACTGTGCTCTTATTCTTTCGAAATCCAGCTTGTTCTTTTCTGAGTACATGATCTACTCCGTTTTGTATTCTCTCAATGATGACTCTCCCCATTACTTTGCTTGCCACAGGTAACAATGTCACACCACGCCAATTCTTGCACTCTTTCAAATCTCCTCGTTTTGGTATTTTCACTATCAAGCCTTTCTTCCATTGGTCAGGTACTTTCTCCTCATGCCAAATTCTATTGAAGAGTCTTGTCAACTCCTTTACTGCCACGTCACTATCTGCTTTGTACAACTCTGCTGGGATGCCGTCGGTTCCAGGTGTTCTTCCACTTTTTGTCTTCCTCAGTGCCTGCTTCACTTCTGCTTCCTTTATCTCTGTTGTGTCCATCTCGCTAATTTCGTCTGTCTCTACTTCGTTTTCTTCAATTGGGTTTGCCGGGGCCTCCCTGACTAGGACCTCCTCAAAGTGTTCAGCCCATCTTTCAAGTCTGGCATTCTTGTCTTTTATTATCTCACCCCTCTTGTTCTTAACTGTTGCAACTTGGCACCGCCGCTTGTTGGTGATTTTTTTGGCTGTTTGGTAGAATTCTCTGGTTCTTCCATTCTCTACATATTTTTCTGCTTCATGTCCCGTCTGTTCTAACCAAACCCTTTTGTCTTCTCTTGCTCTGCGTTTAACCTCTCTGTCTTTCATCTTGTACTCTAGTCGTAGCTTGCTTTTTCTCCTCTCTGATTTTGTGCTTTGTATTTTGTTATGGATCATCTGCCGTTGATCTATGGCTTCCCAGGTTTCCTCCCTCAGCCACTGCTTGTTTTTCTTCTTTACTCGACCTAGGACTTTTTCTGCAGTTTCTATGTAAACTTTTTCCATTTGTATGCAGTCCTCGTTGATATTTTCTTCCACCTCTAATACTGCAAATCTGTTGCGCAGTTCAACGCTGAACTTTGATTTGAACATTTCGTTTTCAAGCTTTTGTGTGTCAAATCTTGCATTGGTCCTTGCTCTATCTGGGTTTCTGTGTAATTTCAGCTTTATTTTCATAACTAGCAGGTAGTGATCACTGGCTGCATCTGCACCACGGTACACTCTGGTGTCTTCCACAGATCTTCTCCATTCTTTACGGATCATCATGTGATCAATTTGGTTTTGCGTTCTTCCGTCAGGTGACACCCAAGTTGCTTAATGGGTTGTTCGGTGTGGGAAGCATGTTCCTGTGATCACAAGGCCATTCATTGAGCAGAAATCACATAATCGTTCGCCATTATCGTTTATGTTACCCAATCCGTGTTTCCCCATTATCCCTTCCATATCTTTGTTGTCATGACCAACTTTTGCGTTCAGGTCTCCCATAACAATGACTATGTCATGTCTGTTGCATGTATCAAAAGTTGCCTGGAGTTGCTCGTAGAAATCATCCTTCTCATCCTCTGTAGATTCATTTGTCGGAGCATACGCTTGGATGACTGTTGTATTTTTAAAGCGGGAGTAAAATCGTGCAGTTATTATGCGGCTGCTTACTGCTGTCCATTCAATCAGGCTTTTCTGTGTGTCCTGGCTCATCATGATTGCCACCCCTCTCTGGTGCTCACTTTCTTCTCCAGCATATATCATTGTATAGCCATTTCTCATCTTAATACGTCCAGCTCCTGTCCATCTTATCTCACTTAGCCCCATCAGGTCAAGTCTGTATCGTTCCATCTCTCGTGCCACTTGGGCTGCTTTTCCAACTGTGTACATTGTTCGTACGTTCCAGCATCCAACACGCATTTTAGATTTTGGCGTTGCCAATGACATTGTCGGTCTGTGAGCTTCCCGTAGGCTTTTACCCACTGACGTCATGGTGGGTCCGGCTGTTCCTCCGTCCACGGCCACAGCTTCGCCATTGCTAATTTGTTCTTGATAAGTTACAGTTTCAGTAATCTTCTGGATTTTCTGGGGGCAGGTGATTGGCCTACCGCCCAACCCCCATGACCTGGAGGGCCAGTGGTTTTCTGTCAGGGTTTTCCTTCCCTTAGGTGCTGCTTTAGTCTGGACCCTCACCACGCAGACCAATCCGGCATGGTTGGACCTGCTAGGAGCACAAGGCTCCCGCCGGCATAGCTCTGGGGGTCGTAAGGTCACACAAGCCTCCCCGCCACGACAAGGCACACCACCACGGGGAGGGTTATTTATTACCAGGAAACAATAGCGTAAATTACACGTAATATTTGGAATAGTTAATTTCAAAACGTCTCTCGTATAACGCACCCTCTGCAGCTTTTGCTATCGTTGAAAATTTGGAAGTATCATGAGCTGTTTTAAAATTGTTTTAAATAAAAATGCAGAATTAAATGGGTCTTAAATGCTGTTGCTTATAAAAAACGGTTATGGTAACTACACCCTTTTACGCGTTGACTAAAAAGTAACGGTTTTAACTATATATCCGGTCCCAAGCATTGTTGGTTTATACTTCAGTTAATCATGCTGCGAGCGTCATACAAATACACAAGTTCAACATGGAGAGGAATACGCCTGTCATCCACACGGTACCGCCCAATTAAGATACAGCTTTCAACTGTGATTATCGACTGAGCGTTGATGAGCAGTGGTGCTTTAACTGCAGCTGTTTGAGCAAATATGAGGATAATTTAATTTATGGCTTGCCAGAGTAGGTCAGAGTGGAGTAGTCAAGGTGATGTTACACAAGACGATCATTAATAGCGATTTTTAATCCGTGTTATATATATAAACAAAAACTTTATAAGGACAGCATTAGTGCGGCGACGACATATTACTAGTTGTACCTATCGGTAAGTGCCAATGAGCGAAATATGCATGTTTGTTTGTAAGAACGGATACCGAATGGTTTTCGATAGAACTTTATAATTTGAAATGACCAAAATATGGTAAATCGTAGTTTAGGTAATACGAGAAGAAAGTATATTGATTTTATTCGTATTGATTTTATTCCTTTGAGCGAAAATATAAACGTTATTTGATTTGGGATGAAATCATCGGTTAACCAATTGCTATAAACAAAAGCAACACTTAAAGGTAGCACTTACCCGACCGTGGCATTCTCGTAAGTCAAGAAAACTCCATTTGAAGTCAGTAGTCCGCTTTTGATTTTCCTGTCTCTCTTGAGAAATCAAAGGACTCCAAAGTCGAAAGATTATTTCATCGCTTTGAAGACCTTGATGTTCATTTTTTTGGCGGTCGAGTATTCTGTAGGGTATTCTCTTTCCATTTAGAGTTCCATAAAGGTGTATTTATCGTGAAAGGAGTGAATGAGCACATTGAAAATTTTAACAGCGAGCCGTGTGGACGCCATTTTGGTCATTTGCTCTTTAGCAAGGAGAGAGAGACTGGGGACCAGTTTGGAAGAACAATACAACCCAAATATGGCATGTTTACTTACACCCAAATATGGTTAAAAAAAAGTCCCTTACGCTGAACTTGAGATTTTTTCTGGTATACACTGAGTATACGCGCGGCTCTATGATTCTGCCGCCTCGTCAGCCTCGCCTCTTGGCTCGGCTGCCTCGTTGGCAATAATTAAACGTGTCGATATTTAGCTCATTATTAAAAATTCGAAGAAAAATGTTGCAAGTTTTTAAAAGTAATTGAAACACCTGCAAAGTGTTTGCGCCAAAAATCTGTTGCGTGAAAAATCGTTCAACAGGCCAGGTTACACGATATCGATTTTTACCGCAACAGCGTTGTGTTAGAAACGTGGGGGATTAAAAACCTACGCGTTCACTCGTGTAGCATCACGTTAAACATCGAACAATTTGTCCTAGTGAATAGAAAACCTCGTAAGTATGGAACATGAATTCGAATTTGCCTCTTAAATTGGAAGCTATCCCAGATATTCAGCAAACGTTTCATTTAAATAATCGATTTATGTTACGTTTTTCGTCAACCCTTTACTAACCGCTTTCCATTAGTCAGAATTAGGCCGGTAAGATCATATTCGAGAACAGTTTTTTTCCGTTGTTAGTCCATTTTGTTCTGTCAAATCAGTCAATGTATAAATATTATACATTGCGGTGGATTTCTGCGAAAGTCTCGTAGAAAGCCCATTCGCAATCAAAATCACTGGATCGGCCGCCCAGTTCTGACCAATAATAAGCACCTTAATATTCTACATTTAAACCAATTTTGCACCTTATAATTGGAGTACCAAACACGGAGCGATCCTATATAAAAAGGCTGAACTGTTCAGCCTGCCAATCCCTGCTAATCAAAAATTCCAATGAGACGATTTCATTGGTTGGGAAATGTAATCAACTGGCTTTTGGTGTGGCGTGATCCAAACTTGGCTCGTTTTCTAATCTAAAAATTGATTTAAACCAGTACAAGAAATAACATCAAGATTCTCGAGTATAAAATTCTCCGTTTTGTTGGTTGAGAACAAACAATCGAACGCGAGGTTTAGAAATAGTGAAAGATACCTGTAGCTTTCATGCATTGTTTTGCGAAATCACAGACCTGAGCTTGTATAGCACCAGTAATTAAACTGAATAAATGCGTCGCAAGCTAGGTAAACAAATAAATATTGTGGCCTTTCTAAGAAATAAATTCATAATCCGCTTATTGCTGAAGAAAGAGATTTTAGTCAAGCATATGCCACAAATAATTCAGCTGAAGAGCAAACGAAACTTGCAGTTTTGAACTTTGTTGCTTCAAATTGAATTTGGTGATTGTTCCTGTTTCACGATAATATAACAAGAAGGTTTACCGCCCGCCTGTACTCTCCTGGTTCGCCTAATTTCCTAAGATAGAGATTGGTTTCAAAGCATTGTTATCCTTGTTGTTTGAATTCTTGATCCATAAAAACAAAATACTGAAACGATTGTCATTGATGTGTTCATCATTATCTGTTTGAGCTTTCATGTTGTAACAGTGTTTGTACGTGGTCGACATGAATTTTGAATCTTCAGGATGAATGCAAAAACTCTGTTTAAATTTTATTTTAGCTCGTATGGAAAGAAATGCTGGTAGTTGATATTGTATATGAGCTTGTAAATTCCACATAAATGAACTGGGATCGCATTTAAAAAGCAAAATTTGCGGAGCTGTTGTGTTTCTAGACTTGCGCTGGCGTCCAGTTTTCTAGTCGTTCTCACCGCGCGCTCATTGATCGAAAAAACACGAAAAAATAGAGGGCTGTGAACAGTCTATTGTGTTTCATGACCGTTACTCTAACACGACTTTTTTAAAACTGAAGCCAACAAAGTGCTAGACGGGGCCTTTTTATTGGCTCGCTCCTTGTTTAAGGCATAACAGAGTGGGGACACATTCTAATGAATTCGTTAGCAAAATTTCTGAGGGGTTGTTACGTTGTAAAGCTAATTCGCCGAATTTTGAACACCAATTCCTTTAATTAAATTCAATTAAGAGCTTAATTCTGCCTGAGCGACCGGGCAGACTTGGAAATAACGGTTGGCCGATTTTGCTTAAACTTTACACACGAAGTCTTTATGTAGACTTGTGGAATTCGCCAAAGTTTGAGTTTAAAGGAGAACGGAAGACTAGAATTCATATTTTATATAACCACTGGAAATCATAGAAATAGCTTAGATTTGTAGGAAACAACAAGTAAAAGCGAATTTTTCCTACCAAAATTGACGAAAATGGTTAAAACTTGTAGTCGTTTTTCGCAATTGAACGTCCGCCATTTTGAACGTATTTTCTTCCGGTTACTTCCAAAAAAGGAATGTCAGCTCACGTGTTATTACGTCACTGCGCACTTGCAAATTTCTTCAGTTCAATGTTTTGTGCACTTCTGTGCATTTCGTGTTGTCTAACCAAATCTTTCGTTTTGACAACTGTAGCAAATTTACATTACGGCTAAGTTTAAGTCTTATTCATTTGAACCGATGGGAAAAAGCTTAGGATTCGAAGAAGACGTTGTTAAACGTGGAGATCAGCGAGACGAGGAGGCGAAAATATGTCGTGGGCGAGTGTGATATTTGTGTTAACTTGGAAGGCGAAAAAGAAAGACAACGTTTATGCTGCCAGGAGATCAAGGAATCCACGAATTAAATTTCAGGTGAATAGTAATTTGGTATACAGAAGATGACATTTGTATTTGAAAGCTAATAAACAGCCCTACTTTCAGTGAGAAGAAACTGTCGTTTGATGTGTTTTGTTGTCACGAGTTTTTGCCACGAGCATTTGAGAAAGCGTTCGTGGCTCAATTGGCTGCGAAATAACCTGCTTACCGGTATATTAATTTCGCTAAGATGTACTGGGAGCTCTAAGCACCCCAGCAATCAAATGATCGGCTTAGAAAGGTTTATGACGGGAACTATCTTTAATTTCACGGCTGTCAGAAAATTCTATTGCGCAGTGACGTCATGATTTGCAGCCAAGCCTTCAATATGGCGGACAAAATGGCGGACGTTCAAATTGCCCTGATGAGCACCTTTTTGCTGTCATAATCGGGTTAAAACGTAAGTACAATTCCAAATACCTTAATATTTGCTTAACACACATCACATACTTTCATTTAAACTAGTTTAAAAAATTCGCATTTTTGTCTTCCGTTCTCCTTTAAGGTGGCCCGCGGCTATTTCTAGGAACGGAGGTGCTCTTTTCTAAATCGAGTTTTCGGCATGTAAACCTTAACCGATTTCTCTGATTTTTGGCAATCGAAATAACAAATGTTTAAAGCTTTGAACTTTAGGGCGAACAAAATAAACGAACACGAGATATTAGCGTTTTTTAAAAAATCAATTTATGAAAAAAACGCGAATATTTTCCAAAAGCGACGATAGATTTTTTTCTAATTAATGTCAACAAGTTCAAATTATCCAAATTTTAATGTGAGCAAGTTTCAACGAAATCGGCTGGGTAGAAATTGCTGCACAGTTGACTGTTGAATTTTTGCTTCAAAATATTATGCTTGTGTATAATTGGGAGCTGTTACAACAACGCTTAAGTAATGCTAAGATCCCATGGATTATTTGAAAGTTTAATACCAGCTATAACGTTGCTGAAAAGTATGGAAAGATCGGAAACTCCCAGCAAAAGTTGTAGACAAATGAAGCAGAAGAGGTTTACGGTGCGCAAATTGTGAATTTTAAAATATTCATTTTTTTTAGAATTAAAAAAAATCTACCGATTTTTTTTCTTTTATTTTCAAGTATGAGAAAAATACAGCATATGTGCAAACGGCTTTACCTAGCTCCGTGTGTCTAGTCTCGATGAAACTCGTCGAATGTGGCTCGCCAAGATAGCTACTTCTCGTCTTCCATTTTGGAGCGCTTTGAAAATGCTCTTGTTACAGTAAATTATTCAAACTTGCCGCATTCTCAAGATTATTTAGCACCTGGAAATAAACATGCCACGGATAAAATTGCGGCTGAGCTTTTTATTCATGCATTTTATTTAGCAATGAATATGGCATGTGGCGTGGTATGTTCAATTCCAGGTGCTAAATAATCTTGAGAATGCCGCAAGTTTGAATAATATACTGTTACGCGAGGGTTTCCAAAGCGCTTCAAAATGGAAGACGCGAACTAGCCATCTTGGCGAGCAAAATTCGACCCGTTTCATCGAGATTAAACACACGAAACTAGATAAAGCCGTTTGCATATATACTGTATTTTCTCATACTTAAAAATAAAAAAAATCGGTAGATTTTTTTTAATTCGAAAAAAATGAATATTTTAAAATTCACAATTTACGCATCGTAAACCTCTTCCTCTTCATCCGTTTACAACTTTTTCTAGGAGTTTCCGATCTTTCTATACTTTTCAGCAACGTTTTAGCTGGCATTAAGCTTTCAAATAATCCATTGGATCTGAGCATTACTTAAACGTTGTTGTAACAGCTCCCAATTATACACCATCCTCGGAGAGACCCAGGGGCAGTTAGTGGGGGCGAGGGAAAGTCGTAACGAGCGAAAAAAAAATTTCGGCGAAGAAAAGTAAAGTACTTTACTTTTCTTCGCCGAAATTTTTTTTCGCCCGTTACGACTTTCCCTCGCCCCCACTAGCTGCCCCTGGGTCTCCCAGGATGATTATACACAAGCATAATATTTTGAAGCAAAAATTCAACAGTCAACTGCGCAGCAATTTCTACCCAGCCGATTTCGTTGAAACTTGCTCACATTAAAACTTGGATAATTTGAACTTGTTGACATTAATTAGAAAAAAATCTATCGTCGCGTTTGGAAAATATTCGCGTTTTTTTCATAAATATGTTTTTTTCAAAAGCGCTAATATCTCGTGATCATTTGCCTTGTTTGCCCTATAATTTTAAGCCTTATAAAATTTGAACATTTGTTATTTCGACTGCCAAAACTCAGAAAAATCGGTTGAGGTTTGCATGCCCAAAACTCGATTTAGAAAAGAGCACCTCCGTTCCCAAAAAAAAAGCCGCGGGCCACCTTAATTGAACGTTTTGCAGCTGAGTTCTGGATATCAGCCTCATGGAGGGCCCCCTGAGGTCAATTTTCAACCAAATTTTGGGTAATTTTAAATTCCTACATGAGAGACTTAGAAAAGATATTAGGAAAAAGCTCAATCCTCGAGCTTTTATAGCTAAAGACGTTGGCTCACAGGAATATTTCTGTTGCCTGTAGCATTAATCAAAACTTAGGCCACTTGTAAGCAACCGAAAATGACCTATTTTTCAGGCCTATTATTTTGGATGCCCACATAAAATATCAGCATTTCTGTAAAGTATTACCCTTAGTCTAGTAATATCAAGAACAAAGGTTAAGGAGCTGTCATATAGATCATTTAAATACACGTCAACTCTCTTTGGGGTTCTGTGGGTCTTTATTGCCTAGACCACCGCGTGCGCGATTGCACCCAGGGAAGGGTGGGTAGGGAAAAGAGAAACTTGTACAATAGTGCTACACGCGCTAGCTCGCTAGAATAGCAATGATGAGGTTACACGTGGCACGCAGCTTATAAACATGGGCTTGGCTCGGCACTTCAGTAATATATATTTAATCCTGATAAACAGGTTTATCACTCACGGAGGATCGATAAAAGTTTGGTATACGGATAATTACCTTCATTGTAAACAATTCGTCATTTAATGAAAAAGCCTCCTTCTCGTTTCAGTATGTAGATACATTGCTGTTTGTTCAACTATACTAAAGTTATTACTTAAGAGTGAATGCCTGCGAAAATCAAACAAAATCGAAAAATAGCGGCAAAAGTGTGAAAACTCAAATCTCTCGCACTCACTTGCAAAGAAGAGCCGTTACACATATAACCACGAACTAGACGGACAACAACAGCAACAACTCAGCTTGGTTCCAACAGCGTTTTATTCGTGGGTAAAATGTAATCGAAGAAATTTAATCCAAGAAATGTAATCGAAAAAGCTTTACAAATACGGTTACTTATATAGGATTCGTAAACGCGTCTATTGTTAGAAGTAAGTGCGCTAACACCAGAATGTGAAAAGTGACTACAACAGAATACAAAGTCCTTTGATCTTTGAGGATAGCGCAGCCTAATAAAAATGTAAACTTAACTTTCCGAGTTCATTGTTAAAAGTGTTCGTTGCTTGGCGGAGAAAGTCTAACAACTAAAATTACACTAAATTAAAACTACCGAACGAAATTTACACTAGTGAATAGCTAATAAATTCTTAAGTGTTAACGAGCGGTTTTCCCGTCGCCTGATCGCACGTTTTATAAATTAAGTAACTAAACATTAATTAAAGAACTAGATGTGTCAGCAACTTTATAAATACTTAAAACGCGATGAGTCAGCAACAAACAGGTTGTAAATTAATCCTATCGATAAAGAAGTAAACAGCGGGCGTGAGTTCTGCGCGGAACTTATTTAGTAAAGTAATCGTAAAAACTAAATTAACTTCTGACAAAATGTAACACTTTTAAAATTGCGACAACCGCGGAACTCTTTAATTCTAAAAATAATTAAGCACCGGCAAATTAATCAAAACAGCGGCTGTTACTAAAGCTTAATGACACAATACTTTCGGAACTAAAAGGAACATTTAATTATACGTATACCAGGCACGCGTTTTTGTAATTTCAGATACGCGAGAACAATACTTTAGTCAATAGACTGTTTTCGGTTAATTAGCTGCTGTTGGCTTTTTTTACTGTGTTTTAAAATGCTAAATACGGTTAAACATAGAAATGACTGAAATACGTTAATTTTCCGTTAAACATTATTGAACCCCCCAAAGTTTTCGTCAAGCTGGTCGGTCATTGCGGAAACGAAAATTTCTTCGGTCCCGTTGAGCGGGAGTTTACCGGTACAATAGAACATAGGGTTTTGATCATTTTGGCCAATCAGAGTGCGCGTAGAAACTGAGATTAGTTCATAATGCCTATTAGTAGAATTCTACTAGTACACTAATGCAAATGCTGCAATGTGATTGGCTAAGCTATTGAACACTATCAGCCATTAGTGTGCAGTTGCCGAAGGTCGTCCACAAAATGCGACGTTTTTATCGTTTTTCCGAAGTTTTGGAAGGAAGTTTAGATGTAAATGGATAAAAAAAATTCCCGAGAAGACTAAAAGAAGGACATTAGCGGTTTCTTGACTTTAAAAGCTTGAAATTAGTGAAAAACGGGTGCACGCGCGTAAACAACTGCAAATTTACCAAGGACAATTCAATGCGTGCGATTTTGTTAAAGCGTTTAATAGTTCGATAATGCGTAGAAAAATAATTAGAAACCATTATTTGCGTTTATTTCAGTTAGAATTCTACTAAAACAATTAGATTATTCGCTCTCAATTTCTATGAGGTGATAGTTGATTCGGCCTGCGGCCTCATCAACTATCACCTCATAGAAATCTCGAGCTCATAATCTAATTGTTAAATAGAAACACGAAGTGGAAGTTTGGGAGAACGAGAAATGCTGTGGAGTTTCAACAGCTTTTTCGAGTTCTTTCAAACTTTCACGAGTGATCATGAACTGCAGTCTCGCGTTTTTTCTTGTGGAGTAAAATATGAAGCATTTTATTCGTGTACCTGAAGAACTGTGTTATAAGAAACTGATGGATTTCCTTGCAGATGAATTTAAACGATGTAACTAAGCTACAATAGTATTCCATTACACAGATTTTTTATATTTGGCAGTGCGCTCTTTGAATAAACTATTGAAAAAATATCATACACTTTTCCAGTCCCATGCATATCAACAAGAATCCTTTTCTTTTGTTTGAACCCTTTTAACACGGGCTCTCTCTTATAGTTATCTTTTCAGCTGAACATGCCCAAAATATATTGATCGATATTGAAGTTGAAGATCCCTCTTTAACATAGAAACAATACTCACTATCGGGCGAAAAAGACAAATATCTATACACTCGATTCAAAAAGTACTAATAAAGTAGCTACTGTGCTTGTAATTCTCGTCATAAGGCCATCCCGATATGTTTGTCTTCCATCACCTAGTCTCTCGTGGGTTGATCGGTCGAGCAAGGACCTAAAATAAAAGAAACGAGCAAACAAACAAACAAACAAACAAACAAAACAATATTACTCGAAATTAAAGGGTGAATTATAATTACGCCATAATAGGCTTTGATAACGAGAACTTGTCATTTAAAAGGTATGCAAAGACATTTACGAGGGAAGTATAACTATTAGGGCCATTTTACTTAAAAACACGCCAGCAAAGGGAGGGTGTTTTTTCCCTACTTTTACAGAAAAATTGAGTTGGTCGGGGAACGGGAACAAAATAATTATTATAGGGATGACAAAACAGTTTGTTACCTCGTTCGCCAAAGTTTCCTCTTCTTACAGTTTAGTATCATCCTTGCTACGTCGATAATGAGCTAGAAGAGGGGAAAAGGTGAGGTCACTAATGGAAGCATCTTCAAGTTCAAGCCTTCTTAGTATTCGCGGACTGTGTCTGTTATTATGTTTGTCCTGATTCTCTGCCGACTCATCATCCCCCTCCTCAAGAGAAAAGTCGACAGCTCCAGTGTCCTTCACAGCACCAGCTACGGAAGGCATGCCAATCCTTCCACTTTTAAGCTGCTGTCTCATGACGTTCCTTCCTGCCAGGCCTCGTACTTCTCCCTGTAGATCATTCAGAGGCAGAAGCATTGCCAAACAACAGGACATGGACCATTTGGGATTTTTGCGCCATTCTTTTATGAAGCGGTAAAGGTAGATAGCGTACTGAACTGGAATAAAAGCGTAGCATAAAGTAATTTAAACAAAATAACTTTATCTAGTCAGAGTATTTAACACTGTTGTGCTAATTGAAGAAACCGTAAATAAGCAAACAAATTGTAAATAGAACTGAAATATGTTAAAAATCTCAACTGGCAGGGGACGAACCAGTTGGCTATTTGCAAAGGGTGGAAAAGTTGAATTCGGGACTACCAAATTAGACAAATCCCATCAAGAGACAGGAAGGAGGATTTGAACCCTGTAACTCCAGATTACAGGTCCAGCGCACTAACCACTAGGTTAAACTCGCCTCATAGCATATATTTGTTAATGTTCCGCTTAGGGAGGAGGGTTTACAGTTGCCTAGGAAAACTAATAAATGGCCACGTGGACTTCGTTCACTCGTGCTAACGTCGTTCGAATACCTCACACTTTTTACCTTTAATTTTGGTTTAAAGCACTTATACATATTCGTTTTTAAAAACTGTTAGTTTTGTGATGGCTCCTTCGGCTTTTGTCATATAGCATGTCACATATTTAAGATATCGAGAAAAAGGCATTCAATTTGTAAAGAAAGTTAGTCAGTTATTTTCAGTTAAGGGTTCATCTAAACAATGCATTACCAGGATCAAAAAGTTAGCTAATCCTGATATTGAAAGGCGTTTGCCTTTAGTTTGGACGTACATAGTGATTGGCCAGGGATTGGTGGGGGCAGATATTTTGTTTTGCATTTTTTCGCAATAAAGTCTGTTACTTGCAAATTTAATTCTACAAAGACTTACCAACTAGTAAACCTATTACCAACGTATTCGCTCCAATCACCAGTATCTTGAACATAATAGAGTCCACATACGGGTCAATTGACGCTGGGACATTTTCCTTTGGGATTTTGCTGACAGCCCCAATACCCAGATTGACAAAAGTAACAGCAAGGGAAATAAGCATCAGTCTGTTCTCAAACCGGTCTTCAACTGGGCTAATATACGCAAAGAACATTCCATAGAGTCCCGACACGACACATGCCAAGCCAACATACGCCCTGCTCTCCCCTCCCACGAGGATTAGGCCAGATGTTAAGATGACTTTTCGGACCGTCTCGACAACTTCCCAATACCACGATTTGGCGTTGTAATTCTCACAGAGAAATCGCAAACCTGCAGCTAGTTCGTTGTTAAAGTTTTGGCGCGATCTTAACTCGTCTTCCGTTACCTTGAAATTTTTATGTTTCCTCCAAAGAACTACATAGGCGGCCAGTGGTAAAGAGACGATATAGACGATTGCGCAATATGCCACGATGACCAAACGCTCGTACCTTGGAGTGCGACATTCAACAGTGAAGTCAGATTTAAGATACTTGAAACAATATTCACCTGTATTGTCATAACAAATCTCACGGCATGTGAGCGGGAGAACATTTGCAGTCTTAGAGCAGGTGCTGAGGTAAGACACAAAAAGGAAGAAAAACAGGTTTCTGTAAACAAGTTCTTTAGTCTGGGACATTTGTCTGGATTTGGGCTCATCGTCGAGCTGGCTTTTCCTGAGTATCATTAACTTCCTAAGCCAGTAAGCCACCAATGCACACAATACAGCTGAAGCGTTCATCGCCAAAATGACGAACAAA
Source organism: Meandrina meandrites (assembly GCA_963693305.1). Taxonomy (NCBI): domain Eukaryota; kingdom Metazoa; phylum Cnidaria; class Anthozoa; order Scleractinia; family Meandrinidae; genus Meandrina; species Meandrina meandrites. Next base: position 48,162,995 of record OY855903.1, read on the forward strand.
CTTCCAAACGCGTCCACTTTGAGTTGTGGAAAAAGGCAATGCAATGGAGCAATCTGAAGGACATTGAGTTGTAGCATTTCCGAATACTTTGAGATGACAGCCAAGGAATCTGGCCACTCTACGAAAGAAAACGCTTCTAGCAATCCAAACGTGACCTGGTAAAACCCTATGATGATTTTCAGCCTAGCCAAAATAATGTCTACAAGAGGACGTTGTTTGCTTCGCTTGGTTTTCCTTATGCTTGTCCATACGACGACTACGACGAGTATCACCAACAAAACTGTGGTGATTGCCAATTGTCCTGCCATCCAAGCCCTTGACGGGCATTTTTTGCATGTTTGAAATCTTTTATAGTACCCGTGGCCGCACACTTCGCAAAGTGGACCTTCATAGCCGTCTTCACAAGTAGAATCCAGGCCACCGCGGCATGATTTCTTTCTTGGACATTCATAAGGCTTGGGCATGTTGAACGGGTATTCAACAACGTGTGAGTCAAAAGAAGGACTTGACGAGTTAAGATTTTGTGTAAAGTTGCGGTACAATCCTTTAAACGTGTCATTGTACCACTTCCACCAGAAGCCCTGCTTAAGAGTGGCGTAGTCATTTAAACACCGATGACCGGCTTGTTGACAAGGCTGACAGCCCTTGAACAGGTGAGTGCGATAAAATCCTGTCAGGCATTTGCAAGCACGAAATCCGGCAAACGAGTTGGTATCTGTTCCTGCGGAAAAAAAAAGAAACAACCGTAGTTTAAGTGCAAAGATCATGGAGAAAAAGCATCAATGAAACCCGGAAGAAACAAAAAAAAAAAACAAAACAATTTGACAAAAACAATAATAACAACGGCAACAGAAAACGCGGTCACTGTAATAAGCCCACATGCAGCGACTTCTTGGAACAATTTGGAAAGGTCTTAACTTAGATCAAAATGGTTGTTGTAATTTCCACTTAAAGTGAAATCGTGCCGAAATAATCAAATTAAATTATTTTATACCAGAAACATGGCGGACACAATACAACACCAGTTACTTCTGTCTAGTTGCATATTAATGTGACATCAACAACGTGACCAAGTGATTTTTTTTTCATAATAATGATCTGTATTTAACTCAAATCAGTTACAAAAAATTATGAACGTTAAAATTGTTGAACTACGCAAACTTCACGACACGTAGAAACACAAAGTAACAAGATCAACATATGCTAGAGGGTACATATATGTATAACTAGAGAGATAGGATCTTAAGGTCATTCCCCTGAAATATAGATGACAATAGATTTTGGTGTAAACGTCGTCTACTAAATCTTCATCATATGACAAGTCCAAATTTGAAATAAATAAGGGGGCTCCCTAGGCTGGTTAAGGTGTACATAATTTACCAATTATTTTAGAAGGGCATTGTAATTTATTTTAACATTGCCGTAACTCCAAACTCTCAACGACATGCTTAACAAAACAGCAAATACATTGTCCCGGACACCGGTAATCTTTTTACACTTGATTAACCCTATTCAGACCGGGCTTTTTTGGATCTTTTGGATCGGGGGGGGGGGGGGGGGGGGGGGGGCTCCGTAACTTCCAGAATATTTAAGCAATCGCAATAATGGGACTGAAAACGTCACCTCGCTGTGATCGCTGCAACTTTTCCAACGAAACTTTGGTTCATCTTTTGTATGAATGCCCCATTACGCAAAGTTTTTGGCGTAAAATTATAAATTGGTGGAACGAGAAACGATCGGAGAATTGTACCTTAAACGCGACAGATATTCTGTACGGCTATAAAGCAGACTTTACTAAGTTTTACGCTTTAAACCATGTTCTAATCATCGCGAAATATCACATTTTCCAAGCTTGGTTGGATAACAGCTCCCCAAGTTTCGAAATTTTTTATCTCGTTCTCAAAGACAAGATCCTTTGTGAAAGCAGAATTGCTTTTAAAAACAACACCTTGCCGAAATTTAGATCAAAATGGACTACATTATGCGCTTTAGCCCCTCAAAATGTTCCCCTTTAGAATGTGCCATCCGCCTTTTTTCCATACGTCTTTTGTTTTGTTTTGTTTTTTTCTTTTTTCGCTAAAAAATTGTAAAATTAAACAATCTATTGTAAACAAACTTTGTAATTAATTACTTATACGTAGTGATATGGTGTAATTGTTTCCTCTGTATTAATAATATTGTACGTCTTCTTTCAATACTGTAAAACCTTATTCTCTTCAATAAAAAAAATAAATAAATAAATAAAATAAAACTTACAGGATATATAGTATGTCCAAAAATCTATCCTTCTAAATACGTCACGTGCGGTGATGACGTCACATCACGTGACAATTACATCATGATGTCAAAACAGCCGCCATCTTGGATCCGCCTTCTTGGATTTCAAAATTTTTCCAAAACATAAAAAAAAACGCCCAAAATTTATGAAAAATACTTAAAATCTATAAAACAGTGCAAAAGAAACCTAAAAGAGGTGAAAATAGAGGAATTAAGGTTAATTTTTATCAATGGAAACACAAAAATTACAAATTTGGAAACTCGTAAAGTTTGGCAGCGTTTGGTTGAATCTTAAAAAAGTTATAAACGTTCAAGTCAGCGCGGTCGGATAGGGTTAAGACAGAAAACTTTCATTACTGGAAGCAATTAAACAATGGTTGGCTGCCATGGTGACCAAAATGCTAAACAGAAAAACTACAGTTGATATTGTTTCCCTTATTTATTTAATTTCTGACAATAGAAATGTGATCATTCTTTTTCATGCAAAGGCTATTGGTACTTGATAAAATGAATGAAAAAAAAAAAAAACTGAGGGTGTAAATACTCGTCAGTGAGCTATCGCTGAGGATTTCAGACCCAACCCACCTGCTACGTATCTGAAACTCTTAAATGTCTTTCCCCCGAAATAAGGTTAAACATACAACTTTTGTCAAACTTTAACAAGTTATTATCAATCATGCAATGTTTCGAAATATCGAATAAAAAGAATAGATCCCGGGGTCTGTTTACGAAATGTTATCATCTCAAGTTACCCATAACTCCTTGTAATCTCACCTAACAAAAACATGTTTATTTGATCAGTTTACTCGTATTTCCGTAGATACAAGAATCACATAACTGCAAAACATCGTAGAACAACGTAACATATATGTTATATCGTTAACAATGCTAAATACTTGTACCATCCGACGAAATTGGCTCATAGACTTCCTCGCGTGCGGGTTCTCGAGGGCATGAGTAACGCATTTCTAGCAATAAATTAATTTTCTAACGTGATTTCTTCTAACTCTTTGAACAAAAAGAGGATGAATGATAGGTAAAAATTCCTTAGAAAAAAAGGTAGGTCGCTATGCTTGTTTAAGATAAAATAACCATTCTCTATCCTTGTGAGCTTAGCCTCATTGCAAACTTGTAAGACCGTGGAGTTGCGCGCCCTGTTAGCCCGCGCTAATGACGCAATAAATCGTGCGCAGTAAGAATGCGCAATGCAATACAGGGGAATGACCTTAATCTATATCTCCAACCTTGAATCTATATAAACATAAATGCTTGTCCTCAGTAAGATTGAAACATGACAAACTGATAATAAACCCTTTATCGAAGAATCCGTGTATTCACAGTTTTGCAGCTAACCTTGAGGGCATGCCACGCAGTCCTGCGCTCGCTTTCCCGGTCTCTTCTCATCAGAAACAAATGTACCATTTGGACACTTTCTGCATTGCTTGCTGACGTATGCCAAGGTGTCTGAGTAATAACCCCCTGAAAGAAACAAAGCGTTGGAACATTTGCAATCAATCCATTCATCCATCCATCGATCCATCGATCAACCAAGCAAAAAAAAAATTGAATCGAAAATATTGTGTTACAAATTCAACGTTTGCAAACTTATGCAAAATCAATGTGTATTGCATTCATTCTTTGCAACGTGCCCTTTCGTTGTCCATACATTGCTCTGTAATTTTTTGGGTTCACACTACACACTAAGTCTGTCTTAGCCTAAGTCAAGCCAAGTCATCCTAAGTCCGCTTAAGCGTTCAGACATATATTTGAAGACAAATTCTTTCCGTGCAAAACTGTCATCATTTAATAGCGATAAAAATTATCGCTAATGATGACATATCGTATCGTCTTAAATTTCGTGAGGTAGTCACGATCCATTTTAGCGACGAAATTGAGATTCGTGAGGTAGTCACGATCCTTTTTAGCGACGAAATTTAGACCAAAATGAGACCGAGAAGCCGTAAAATCGGTGTAATTGCGAATGTTGTCTTTTTTTTAAATTTACAACGCTTGATCAGCCAAATAACCTTACGAAATCTTATGTTCCTTCGTGAAAGAATGATGGAAGATTTTCTCCAAGAGAGTGAAAGCTTGCTTTTTCTGACCGGCGTACTTTTGAGCGTTCGCCGAAGACGACGTAATTTTCGACACATGGGCAGAAGAGCGTGGGCCTCGCCAAGACCGAAGAATTGGTTTGATGTAATGCTAGCATCGCCTCGGCTAAATGTTCTTTGGAAACCAAACTTTCGAATGGAACGTGAAACGTTTGATGAACTTTGCCGAATTCTTCGTGGTGATCTGGTGAGACAGGAAACGAGATTGCGAAAGCCTGTATCTGTGGAGAAGCGTGTTGTTGCAAGCCACGCAACTTACGTCGGATAAGGTGGAAAGTCCGTAGCGTAATTGCCTTCAAACGTTTCGTCCTCTCGGCGATACATGTTCCGTGATTCTTGTTCGTGGCAGAGAAGAAGCTAGCCGTGTCGTGATTTTTTTGGTTTTCGTGCCTAACGCGGGAATCTCTATCTGATAAAACTCCGCGCTTTTGAAATTTTTTTGTTATCAGGTTTCTTAAGTCAGCCTTAAGTCATGTTTGAAACAGACTTAAAAACTGCTTAGATCGTTTGAGTTTGCCGACACTAAGACAGAAATTACGCTTTTGTGACTTAGCGGTTCAGACCTGTCATTTTCACTAAGTCGACTTAAGAGATTACTAAGTCAGACTTAGTGGTCTAAAAACCTTTCGACCTACAATTTGGTGGAAAGTATCTCTGAATAACTCTTATTAACCCTACAATTTTATTTTTGGCGTAAATCATTTAGCAGCCGAGAAATAAGCAATTGTTTGCCATGTGCTCTTAAAAAACCTCCAAATGAAATGTTTTAATTTCTAAAAACATTTTGTCGCTTCAGTACAAAGCTACGTACGATAGCTCAAGTGATAGAGAGCTGTTCTATGCATAATGCGCTATCTGCCCGGTCGTTGGTTCGAATCTGTAGCATACATTTTTTCTTTCTTTCTTTCCTAGGCCTTTTTTTTTGGGAATCAATAAACTTTTAAATTTGAAATATAAGGGTTTAACATGGACGTAACAATTAATTTGGCGGGCCAATCGAAAGTCCGCTATATTTCATTAAAACTACAGTCGCTGAAATCAAAGGAATGAGAACGCTGCTAGTGTAGAAAAACATCAGCGCAGTTAATGGGTCCATCGAAACGATTACGTAGTGATAAACAATTACATAAGGGTCCCAAGTAAAATTTACCGTTTTGTGATTGCAAATCCGGGCTATTGAATAATAAGGCTAGCTCACAAGACATTGTGAAAAAAATAGCTTGTAACGAAGCTTTTTAAAAATATTTTATCGCTGACGTTTGTTAATGGAATATAAATGCCCAAATAAAAACAAAACAAAACAAAACAAAACAAAACACCACAATAATAAAGGGTGTTCCCAGTCAGATTTTGCTGTAGCTGGAGTTCAGGGCTTACAGTTGAAAATTAAAAAAAATAAAAACAGAAATTCCAACAAAATAAAATGCTTCTGAAACATTTTAACGACATGTAGATACAAAAAGTCAGAAAAATGTTTGTGACTTACTTGTTTGTGCGGTTACCCCTTAGATAAATAAATAAATAAATAAATAAATAAATAAATAAAAAATAAATAAATAAATAAATAAATAAATAAATAAATAAATAAATAAATAAATAAATAAATGTGCTTAATTACTCAAATGTGAATTATGTTAATGCATATTGTTTTTCTCATGTTTTTATCGCTCCAACTACGGTGGACGGGAAAATTAATTTTAGTCATCCACTCTTTTAATCATCAGTTCTACATCCTAAAGCGCAGTCGAGCAGGGGTTTACTAGTACAATACAACGTATGTTTTTGACCAATTTGACCAATCAGAGTGCGCGTAGTATCTCAGTTAATCGATAATGCTTTACATACATGGCTAACGTTTCACAATTAGCAAAAAAAAAATAATAATAATAAATTGAATGTTTCTGCAGTTGTTACCATTTCTTTTATCTTTTTGGGTTGAGCCGAAAGTTGAGATTGGCAGTTCGTATTTAAATGCCATGCGACTCTATCAGTTTATTTAAATTAGTGAAATTACCTGGTGGACACATTTCACAACCTGAATAACCAGATGAATTGACAAATGTTCCGGCTGGACAAGGCTTAAGCTCCTCGGAAAAACCAGAATGATAAAGGGCGTCTGATAGTACTGATGTAAAAGTGTTCGTAACATCTTCAGCTATATCGATTCCACCGACTGGATTGAAATTCTGTCCAACACCACTGAATAACAATGGAATATCAATCAAAGTATCAGTATAAATCGATTATATAACTCGATGAAGAAAGCGAAATAGTTTCTTTAAATTCATTTAAGTCAAATGGACAAGAAGAAGAAGAAAAATAAAAGAAGACGAAGAAAAGGAGCAAGCAGAAGGAGAAGGAAGAGGAAGAGGAGGATGAAGAGAAAGAAGAGTTTTGTTGACTCCTTCTCTTGCTGATCAGGAATTATTTTTATCTAACAAGTAATGGTTTTATAGCACACACTACATACAGTTGTATAAGACAGGCCGGTTTCAAATCCTTGTTAAAAAACAACAGCGACCCCATTTGTCCTTCACTCATACTTCTGCAAAAAGAGATGGATGAGCAGTTATATATAATATATAGATTTAGGCAGGCCTAAAAGCGGAGCTCCTATTTATTATTCTTTTGCTCGAGTTTGCACTGTTTCCCAAAATATAGGTACATGTCGCTGCACTTTATTGGGTTCCTCATGCACCTACGCACGTAGGCGCACACATCAAATTTTAGTGTAAAGACTTTTCATAACTCTAAGGGCTATTCAATGTATAAAGGACCTTGATGAAGGCGAAGAAATTTGTTTTGATTTACTTCAAAACAGTCAAGGCAAAAAGTTCAACTCAAGGCAAAAAGATCAACTCAATGCACTGAACAAAGTGAACTCGCGGCTAAACAAAATGAACTCACGCCACAACAAAGAAAATCACAGCGGAAAAACTAACTCAGCAAATTCATTGGGAGCCGGGTTAAGTCATTTTTAAGCAGTTTTTTGTGTAAGAATTGTGACAGATTGTGATTTACGAAGTGGTGGTCGCTGTCTAATAAGCTTACAATGTAATTTTGTACCATCTTGGTTTGGTTGCATGATTACTACGCTGCATGTTTATTTATCGTACACATTGCTAAATACCCAAGAGAATTTTATGCAGAGAAGTGAATGAATTTCCTTCGTTTCTAACAGGCAAATGTACCTTGGGAAAAGTCTGAACTCACTCACCCAGCCGCAGGCAACTCGCAATATAAAAACCGGCGTAAATACTAGTTTATGAATCTAAAATTTTATCACGGATAGGAGATTTCAACACGCTCACCAAAATGACAAAAATGCGAGCGAGTGAAATAGAGCAGTTGGATAATAAATCGTTTAATCGTTGGTGTAAAGTATCGTTGCCGAAGGTTTACTCGTTTTTTGCTTTGATTTGTTTGTGGGATGCAGCGCGCGAAATCATGTTTTTGATCCGTGTAGCTCAATAATTGAATATTCTTTTCAAAATCCAACGATGAATCTCACAGTTAAGAGGGCGTCTCCCTAAGATCCACAAAGTCAATTTGGCTCAAGAAATAGAATTCGCTCAAAATCCATCCACCAATTTCTTATAATAAGTAAGTAACAAATATGAAATTAGATTGGAGAAAAAATGTTTTCTTAATGAAATCTGGATGCAAACTTTTCACACCTCCTGAGGGCCTCGGCGGCCATTGGCTGGATCGTGAAATTTGGTAAAGTCGAACACTTCGCTCTAATAAATGTATTTCTGTACAATCTTTAAAAATTCGATATTCATAAACAATAAGCCTTGGTCTTTTAAACTAAGTGAACCGCACTGAACAGCTGTTGTCATCAAGAAAGAAACGAGGATTCAAAGTTTGCATATTTTGGACATTATTCACAAGGTAAAATTTTCGTCAATTTCATGTAGAAGAATATCAAAAGTGGCTCGTACTTACAAGTTAAACTGCATATCAGCAGGAAGCTCCATCCTTCTGCTCTAAGAATATGTAAAAATATTTGGCCGCTCTCCACTCCTTCGTTTGTTGGCCAGGGGTAAAGCAAGCACTACTCGGCAGATGTGGCCATGTTGTCATCGTATTCGTTCCGACCCAATTTCAGTACCAATGGAAGAGAATTTTGTTGAGTCACTAGTGGATTTAACCCATTGTGAAAGAAGAAATCACTTAGCAATCAGATATAATCTGAGGAGAGTTGATCTGCTGGAGAACGCCCATTTAAACAGTAAAAATCGATCCTGTACTGTCCGCCATGTTGTTTTTAACAACCGCTGACCAGTTTAGTAGCAGTCAGTGTAAGTTACAGACTTTGGACAACAGACTGCGCTAACTGAGGACTTCGGACTGGGTATAAATTTCGGACTAAGCATATAAACTGCGTATAAATGCAAACTGATTTTAAAAACAATGAGAACCTATCAAGGCTGTAATCATGAAACTGTGATTTACCTCCGCAAAGTAAGTGAATACTTCATGTTCGAGTGGCAACGCGACTCAAACTCAAATGCTGATTTCATGTCTGGCTTCACGCGAGAGCGCGTGAGATTTCAAACATCCATAATTTGCTTAAAATCGGAAAACGGTGTGAGAACATTTTTAACGGTAATATACCTTACTATTTAAAAAACTAGTGACATATGTTTTATTAACCATTAAACTCGTCGAAGACTTACATTTAACCTTCACTTTCACCAGTGGATTTAACTAATTGTAAAGGGAAAAATCAAATAAAATCAGATATAGCTTGAGGAGGATCCATCTGTTCTAGAACGTCCATTAAACAGTACAAATCGATCTTCTACCCTATCCGCAATGTTCTTTTTTTTGTTAGAACAGCCGCTGAGCAGTTTGGTCGTCCGATGAACGGGGCCAGGGTTGGGGAAAGGAGGGGGATCCGGCTGGGTAACAGGAAATTACACTACATTTTGCAAGCCAAAAACACATATTTGATTAGGTAGCCCACATTTTCCGTTCAGAAAATCAAAGCGGCAAGACAAGATGTCTTGAGATCGCTTTTTGAAATGTCAGCTCTGATTAGAATGGACTAAGCTTTAAATGTCATACACGCAGAGAATAGCAATCCAAATGGTTCGGGAAGAGATGACTCGGCAGGCATGTCAGCTGCAGTGTTATCCCCCAAAACGTCGGCAACCTGAGTAGCCAGTGATAACACTTTGCAGACCTGTTCGATTCTTGTACGCGAGAATGGAGTTGCGGTTGCTTCCATTTTGAAAACAACCTCTTGCTTAACACTAAAGGCCCATAACCTTTATCTTATCTTATGTCCATCAAAGATCATATGAAGCAGAGTACTACCAAAGCAACGTGTTGGTAGCTTGTTAAATCTTGTTAAAAGTACGAATTTTTGATAGTGTATCATCTGTCCCGTGAAACTATCAGTGAACAAATATGATGAGGGTTATGACATTTTATTTAAAACTAGCAATGGTATATTGCAATTCCTGAGTTTTGGTTGGTTAACGGGCAATGGACGTATATGAGCTCATATACCATTGACCACAAATATCGTAGGCGATACGCGTCAATGAAAACAGCTGGGGAACTCAAATATTGCAATTCTTTCGGGCGTTTTTAATTAAACAATTATTCTACTCGCGCTTGTTGGATATGAGATCGTTATAGCCAACTCGGCGCTACACGCCTCGTTGGTTATCTACCATCTCATATCCAACGCGCGCTCGTGGAATAATCGTTGAGTTTTAGCACAGGATATAAGACAAGAACTTCTGAAGAGCCCTGTCCAAGGTGTAATAATAATAATAATAATAATAATAATAATAATAATAATAATAATAATAATAATAATAATAATAATAATAATAATAATAATAATAATAATAATACCGAACACACGTCCATCTAGTGGCAAGGAGGAGGGTATGACAGGGAACTTTCGGATAACGAGTCCAGCATCCTGACCACTAAACCACGCTAACTTCTCCACCGTTTCTGTTAGTGAGGTAAAAGAGGATTCCAAATTTCAGCATATACCACAACACTGAGTTTCTACGGCGAGGGATACATTTTCAGAAGCTTTATTCCTCCAGCGAAAACTGTTAACTATAACTTTCAAAACTTTCAAAGGTTTGACGAGTTACACCATCACCATGATTGTGGTCCTCATGGCAGTGCAATACAGGAATCCTTCCATGATTAGTTGCGCCGTGACTGCACAACACGGAGTTTTATCTTCTTTACAAGAAATGCCCTTAGTCCAAATAGTTCTTTCATCCACGGCTACTTCTCCCTATATTGAAGATGTGATGGAATAGCAAATTCGCTGGCAACAAGTGGGTGAAGGTTTTGAAAAGATATCACAACGGCATCCAATATATGACGCCTTCAACCTCTGTTAATTGCATCGGTAGCACAAGATCAGTTCCTTTAATTAATGTAAGCATGCTGAATTCAGCCGCAGTTTTTCTAAAACTTTTTCCAAGTCAAAAGAAAGGAAATTATAATTTGTCGATAAATTAGCAGCGATGATTTCCGGTTGTCCCTGTAAGTCTTTTGGAAAGGTTTAGAGGTTTTAAATCATTTGCTGATGTTATTTGTGCTTGCTAACAAGACAGTTCTACAGTACTTTAGTCGACCGCATCAATCTTTTCTCAAAATGTATGTACCGCAAGTGGATCATCCTCTACTCTTAATTATTATGGTGTATCGGAAAGAGACTGGACATAAAACCGTATGTTTTCTACATGGTAGCTGTTAATCCCAGAAACTAGAGCTATCAAACTAGGCATTTTTTAAACAATGAACGTGTTACGCTCATCATGGCTATTACACATCCACTCAGTAAATTTGCCGTCAATGTTCACATTAATTACCCCAGAAACAAAACCTATTTTATGTTGCGTTAAAAGCTTAGGTTGCCTAGGTAATTCTGTACTTCCCCTTGGCAACGAGTTAAATTTAGTCGGGGTTAATGCAACTTTTATGCAAGTTAATGAAATAACAGTAACATCAGTCAGTAGGAGGTTATATTTCTATGATGGACGAAATCGCAACCCAGCTAATATCCAGGCTCAAGACTTTTATAATCCTACAGCGAACAGGGCAATAGTTGTTCTTTGTTATATGCAAAGGTGGATCTAGGGGGGGGGGGGGGGGGGATGTAGGGGTGCGCGTCCACTGAAATGACCTGTGGCTTTCTAATACAACTAGTATTCTGCAAAAAAGAACTATCTAGTGCACCCCTTCCTAAGAAAAATCCTGCATCCGCCCCTGAATTGTACCATGCTTACGCAAGCATAGAAATTTATCTTCCTTTAGAAAGCTTTAAGCCAAAAGGTTCTTCTAAAATGGTAAACTGACTTTGATATCTGACCTTTGTGATCACAGTAAGCCCAAAATGAAATCTCGCGCGAAATCGACATTTGAGTTTGAGTCGCGTTGCCACTCGAACATGAAGTATTCACTTACTTTGCGGAGGTAAATCACAGTTTCATGATTACAGCCTTGATGGGTTCTCATTGTTTTTAAAATCAGTTTGCATTTATACGCAGTTTACATGCTTACTCCGAAATTTATACCCAGTCCGAAGTCCTCAGTTAGCGCAGTCTGTTGTCCAAAGTCTGTAACTTACACTGACTGCTACTAAACTGGTCAGCGGTTGTTAAAAACAACATGGCGGACAGTACAAGATCGATTTTTACTGTTTAAATGGGCGTTCTCCAGCAGATCAATTCTCCTCAGATTATATCTGATTGCTAAGTAATTTCGTCTTTCACAATGGGTTAAGTCCACTAGTGACTTAACAAAATTCTCCTCCATTGGTACTGAAATTGGGTCGGAACGAATACGACTGATACGATGACAACATGGCCACATCTGCCGAGTAGTGCTTGCTTTACCCCTGGCCAACAAACGAAGGAGTGGAGAGCGGCCAAATATTTTTACATATTCTTAGAGCAGAAGGATGGAGCTTCCTGCTGATATGCAGTTTAACTTGTAAGTACGAGCCACTTTTGATATTCTTCTACATGAAATTGACGAAAATTTTACCTTGTGAATAATGTCCAAAATATGCAAACTTTGAATCCTCGTTTCTTTCTTGATGACAACAGCTGTTCAGTGCGGTTCACTTAGTTTAAAAGACCAAGGCTTATTGTTTATGAATATCGAATTTTTAAAGATTGTACAGAAATACATTTATTAGAGCGAAGTGTTCGACTTTACCAAATTTCACGATCCAGCCAATGGCCGCCGAGGCCCTCAGGAGGTGTGAAAAGTTTGCATCCAGATTTCATTAAGAAAACATTTTTTCTCCAATCTAATTTTATATTTTTTACTTACTTATTATAAGAAATTGGTGGATGGATTTTGAGCGAATTCTATTTCTTGAGCCAAATTGACTTTGTGGATCTTAGGGAGACGCCCTCTTAACTCCACTAACTAAAAAAAAACAATATTTAAAACGAAACATTTAATAGGCAAAAGTGTAAAAAAGTGATTAATTCTAAGAGGTTTTAAAGCAGCCGTTTTAACGAAATTTAAGCTTATAATTGACGGGAAGATCTGAAAACCGACACAACATCGAATTCGCACATAAATGAAGTATAAACAGATTCTCATAACAAAATTAAATGTTTACATTTACGATTACCTCATATTTTGAGAAGGCTTGTAAATTCTGCAGGGCAAAGCTTTCAAACCAGCCAAATAACATCGGAGACCAAGCAACGAAAACGGTAGTTTCGTCCAATGTTGGTAATAATCTCACACCACGGACATATACATAATTTGAATTATCAGCGAAGTCAGCGAAGATCAATATCTTTCTTCCTTTCGGTGTAGCTTTTAACAGTCTTTTATCCGCCACTTCAGTCAACTTGACCGGGTCTGGACACAATTTTATATTAGCTCAGTTAATTTTCCAGTCTTGGTCAGCCGCAGGAACCGAAGAGAGTGCTTCAACTATCGCTGTTTTTGACTCGTATTCTGATATATCATGTTCAGGTCAACAACTATTTCGGATCATCCCGTTAAGAAGTTATCCTAAGGGACCGATCGTTAATTACGTCCCAGGGGGGGGGGGCGGTGGTTTTCAAAAAAGTGTAGTGTTTCAAAACTGAACCCCCCCAAAAAATTTAGAGGTAAAAATTATACCCCCCTTCCCAATACTTGTTTGAAAAACGTACCCCCCCCCTCCCCTCTTTGTCCTTCCTTAGCAGATTTTTTATCTTTTTTATTTAATATCTCATTTATCTTTTCTCTCGTTTATTGTTTGAATCCCTAAAATGAGCGTGGGCCGAAAATAACAAGTACAAAGACACCTTTTTGTATTTTTGTAGCAAAAAGTTAATGATTTGACTCGCAGTATAAAACAGAGGTCTGATTTAAATAGCATGTATTATAAACTTTGAAAAGGTCAGTTAAGCTAAATATTATCGTACCGTACCCTCTTTGAAGACACTCGCTGTACATGTCAGATTGAATTTCTGATATCAAAAATAGCTCACCTGCTTTAGCAAATTCTTCGAAGCTCCCAGCCGCTACGGCCTTTCTCGTCTCCCGTTTTACATCCCAGGCTTTGTAGATTGGCATTTTCGATCTTTTTTTTTCAAATATAACGATTGAAAGACCGCGAAAAGATCGAAGCTAGGCTCCAGGACCATGTCAAACAACCCTTCCCTCGGACCTGAAATCGCGTAAAATTCTTTCCTTTTCCCCAACCACAGGATCGGGGATAGATCGCTGACGTCAAATTCCCTAGACTGCTGTTGCTGTGTCATAAAATTTGACCCCCCTCATGTTTCTTACCAGAGAAAAATTTACCCCCCAAAAAGGGGCTTGTTTTAAAATTGTACCCCCCTCCAAAACCACCGCCCCCCCTTGGGACGTAATAAACGATCGGTCCCTAAATCACTTGGCATAAGTTTCCATGCTGTAGATAAGTAAATAAAGCGAGAAATATTCACGAAAATCTATGTCCTCCAGCACGCTTTCTTCCCGTCTTTCCATTTAGCAGTGAACAACGTGCAAACGAGTTTACCGCCTTTCCATACAATCACTTCGTTTAAGTTGAAATGAAATGTCCAGATCATTTTTTTAACATGAGAAAAAACTGAATATAGCCAAGAATAAAAGCTGAGCTCCTCGGTTATTAACTTTGCCCTTTATTTAAATCTGAATTAATGCGATGATCAAAAAAATTGTAAAAAACTAGGACTTGAGCCCGCGATCATCTAGAAAACCATCATCTGGTCAGCGGTCAACTTCACAAAAACACGTGGCCTCGATGAACTCGACATGTGAGCCCGCGATACGACCACGTGATACTGGTCAGCGGATATCTTATTTTGACAGCTGTCAATTGACCATAACATGGATGTCAAAGTTGTAAGTCCTGTTTAGTAGAGATGGCATTTATCATTTATCTGCTCCCATCTCCCTCAGCCTATTCTCCTCCCCCCACCCACGGTCGGGCTCTCCTCCCCCTCCCCGCGAGTCTGTAGGCGTGGGTGGGCGGGCGGGCGGGCGGGCGGGAGTACGCACCAAATTTTCTAGGCCTCATGGGTTTACCAAAAATCCTTACCCATGGTGCTCCGCTGGCGCGCTTCGCGCGCAGGAGCTTCGCTATAAAAAAGATCTAACTAATTAGTTCATGCTCCACGACAACAGCTAAAATAAAATATGACAAAAACAAGGAGGTTCTCTTGGACCACTGATTAAACTTCCAATCACGTAACACAATAAATAAGAATTACGATAATTGTTCGGCCAAGAAGGTGCTTAGATCTTATTAATATCGTCCTTCTTAAATATTCAACTTTAAATGAGAAACAGTTTTTTTCTGATACTTGCATTTCTGGCTTAAAACCCTCGAGGCCTTCCAGTTCTCGAAAGCTCAGCATCTTTAACCCTGTGCGTAGCAAATATCTGACAAAAATATAAATATAGTAAAATATCTTTCAGCAACAAGAGAGCTAGCGAGCTTAATTAAAATCAATTAACAGTACATGTAAGTTTCACAATTTGTAAAATAAGTACGTTGTTATTAGATTTAGGATTAATTGATGGAGGGAGGATACCTTAAAAGTTATAATACTACATTTTTGGTCTATGGAAAGAACAAAATGAGTCACCATTTTATAATGTAATGTATACTTAAGATATTAAAGATGCTTATTTATAAAGGAAGCGTATGTTATGGTCGGACGGACGAATGGACGAATGGGTGGATAATATTACATAGCAACTCAAATAAGAGATACAAACTTACATTATTATAGGTCCATCACCAATTACAAATGCCTTGGCTCCAATGGAATCTATTCTGTTGTCAGAAAGCATACTGAAAGACATTCCAAAATAGACAATTTCTGTTGGTTAAACGTATTACGACGACTAAAGGCCCCTCTAAATCTTCAACCTTACGAAATATAAATGCCAAAGAATGAAAAACTAAGCAAAAACTTACAGTAATCTCATTTTTCGAAGATTAGAGAAGGCTTCACCGGGAATCGAAGTGAGGTTATTTGAATTCAGTAGCCTGTAGAATAAAATGGAACGATTAAACACATATTAAAATCATGTACCAAACTGCTTCAGCTTTTTGCAAACATATTGTAGCCTAAAAATAACTATTTACAAGGGATAAATATTGTAAACACTGTGTAAACACCGATCGTTTTCGACCTAAATAATCAAAGTGAATATTATGAACAGATGGTAGCATGATTTGCAACTTACAAGTATAAGAGGTCTGTAAGGTTAGCAAAAGTCTGATTTGATATGGACCTGATCATATTTCCTTGCAATGACCTGTAAATGCGCACAAGAAAACACTTAAATTACATAAAACAAATCAATTTACAACAAGGGAAATTTGTTGCATAGATTAGTCATATAGAGAAGTGGTATTGCATGACGAAAGTATATTCTGTTACAGATCAAAAGACAGAAGGGTGTGTTGCGACTTGACTGAAGAAGCTGGTGTGTAATGTTTCTTTTAGCGAAGAACATTTTCCCCCTTATTTTTCTCCAGCAAAAGGACAAGTCACTTATCGTGGTCGGCTATCCAAACGATTGGTTTATCGGAAACATGCTGTCATTAGCACACGTCCTCACTTGAAACATATTACCATATGTTATAGTATACTTACAGCAGTTTGAGCTGATTGAGGTTTGCCAATATTCCGACTGGAATATGCTCGATTTCATTCCTCGACAGATCTCTGTTTAAAGCAATGGCACACTATTGTTACTCTTGTTATGTTAAGGAAATAATTTACCTTTTTGAGATATAAATATTTCTAACAACTTACAGTAGCTGTAGGTTTTTCATGAAACCAACTAGTTCAGGTATTTCCTTCAACTGGTTATCGGCCAATGCTCTGCCAAAGAAGGAATGTAATAGTTGGTTAGAATCTCCCGCAAAAGGTAAATTAAATGGAACGATAATGTGTATGTAGACGATGTGTATGTAGAGGGACATGCAGGCCATTGGTCTTCCAAACGATTCGTGGGAGACTCTTGCCAGTGACAGGAGTGCGTGGAAAACAAATTGTGCCAAAGCCCTACAAGAGGGAGAAAAGCTTCTGCACATCAGAGTGGATACCAGGAGAGAACGTCAGAAGGCCAGGGCCCTTGCTCCACCCACTAATTCCACCTATGTCTGTGGTTCTTGTCACCGCATCTGCCGATCAAGAATTGGACTCCAAAGCCATCTCAGAAAATGTTTAAGGAAATGTACAATTACGAACTCACGCTAAAATTATGGACGGGAATGTCTTTTAGAAAACACCGCGACGAAAAAAAAAACAAAAACAACTTGTTAACTTTGACTATCAAAATGTAAATTCTCTTTGCTCGCGCCATCATCACGTCAACAGCGTTTGATAGTTCTGTGTTTCTATCGAGTTATAGAAACACGATTTTAACCAATCAGCGTGCATATTTTCTTGGGACTGTTTTCTAATACATAATAATATGGTAATATTCATATTATATAACACCATGATATTAGTACTCACAGAACAAGCAAGGAAGAGAAGTTACTCATGATGTTGGATGGAATCGTTGTTAACTGATTGTCGCTCAATTCCCTGTTTTGTGGAGAAATGTATGTGTTAAATAAAAGATATACGAAGATATACGACGTGAAAACAAATTGAGAGTGCTAACCACTCAATGATAGTTAAATTCATTATAATCATCATCTTTCTCCTCCTCCTCCTCCTCCTCCTTCTCCTCCTCCTCCTCCTCCTCCTCCTCCTCCTCCTCCTCCTCCTCCTCCTCCTCCTCCCCTCCTCCTCCTCCCGTCCTCATCATCTTCATTCTCTTATTTTCGTCTTCGTCTTCTTTATTTGTTAAGTAGGATGAACTATTCGCAGCATTAATGCTGATGTGGAGTAGAACACAACATCGGGAGCTTCGTGCCCTACTCTTTGCCAATAGTGTGCGTCCGCTACTAACCATATAACTCTAAAAATACAGGAGACGGGACCTACGGTTTATAGTCCTTATCCGAGAAAACTATAATGTCTAAACAAGTGCGATGCATTTTCGAAAATGTTAAAAGTAACTTCTAACGAAATAAACTCAGAATCTTTTGCTACGTATATTCTTTTATAATAAAATTGTACAGTCACACAATTATACCATAATACCACTTTGTTTGGTAAACAGCAAGCTATTTCTGTGCCTCACGCCTCCTGAACTTCTGTCGTTGCTCTACACTGTTGAATTGACTTGCCCATGGTTGCTATGAGCCACGTGTGTTTTGAGAGGACTTACCGTATGCGAGCATGTGGCGAGTGCAGTTTGTGAGCTGTTGTCGTTGTTCTTGTTGGTGTTGTGTGCTCACTCGAGTGTTGTAGCGAGAAGTCGAGAATAAAGCTGTTTGCAAAGAACCAGATCAGTTTTAACGTCGTACCACAATAATTTCTGAATTGATGTACACTTACAATTCCTCGAGCTTAGTGTTATTTTGAAGAAGTCCATCCTCAAGAAAAGCAATCTGGTTGCTCTTGAAAGACCTAAATAAAAATTAAAGGGACACCGTCACGAGCATAACTTCACCATTGGAAACCTATTAACAGTGGTCAAGTTTTTTTTAAAATTACTATACTAGTGTACTGAAGCTGAATAAAGAGTGATAGCGGAACTCTCCAGCGGCCCGAAGGGCCGCAGAGCGGAGCCCCATAACTACCGTGCGAAGATAGAAATTGAGAAAACCATGCGTTTGGGTTTTCATGGTCATCGTGGCTAGCGGCATGGCTCGCGGGCGCGTGCGCCTAGCGACGACGACGACGTCGCCCAAAATGGCGGCCACACTCCAGAAAAAGTTTGACCTGGGCATCTTACGTGTTTGATATTGACCATCCACTTTTCGTTAAAAGTTACCTATCGTAGAAGTTTGTAGGACACTGCACATTTTTTTAAATCATGTTGAAAATCGACTGGGATATTTCATTTCGCCTACACGAATCGATTGCGTGAAAAGGCGACAAAATCTTTGCTCAACCGCGGGAACTTGTGAAGAAAGTGAGCAGCGTGAAATATTTCTTCGTTATTATTTTCACCCCATCACGTCAGAAATTTTTTCTCACATCAAAAAAATGATCTGGACATTTCACATCAACTTAAACGACGCCATTGCATGAAAAGGCGCCAAAATCTTTGGCACGTTGTTCACGTTTAAAGCTGAATGAAACACGCGAAGAAAGCTGCTGAAGAACATAGATCTTCTGTCTTCGTGGATATTTCTCGCTCTATTTACCCATCTACATCATGGAAACTTATTCCAAATCATTTAGGACAACCTTGTAACGGGAAGAACCGAAGTAATTGCGGACTTGAACATGATATATCGGACTACAAGTCAAAAGAGCGATGTCCACGGTTCGACCTGCGGCTGAGCAAGCCTGAGAATCACTGAATTGAGCTCAACTAAAAGTGAACTCAAAGCCGATCAAGCTCACTGAAGTGAAGGATAAAAGGCTGTTAAAGGCTACACCGATGGAAAGAGAGAAATTGATCTTCGTTGATAATTCATATAATGTATAAGACTTACATTGTATGTCGGTGGTGTTGGAGCTAGCTTACAACGAAATTGCCGAGTTCGTCTCCGATATTATTGGGCTGGTTTGAAAGCTTTGCCCTGCAGAATATACAAGCCTTCTTCAATAATGAGGTAACAAACGTAAATGTATGCACTAAGCATAAGCCTAATTTTATATTGAGAGAATTTACTTCATTTATGAACAAATTTGAAGTTGTGTCGCTTTTCAGATCTTCCGGTAAATATTTATCAAACCTGTTCGTGTTTGTACATTTTATACAGACATTGTTTATCAGATATTTCGTTTAGACTAGTGATGTTCGCTACTGGATTTTGAAAACAAATTATTTAGCTGATAAAAATCACAATTTCGAAGAATTTCGGCTCGCTTGCATTTGTTTTGTTTCTCTTGTCCCTGCTTATCAGTGAGTGTGTTGAAATATCTTCGATGCGTAAACGAATATTTCGCCGGTTTCGTTGCGAGCTACCTGTGCTTGGTTGAGTGAGTTCAGACTTTACCTACCGCATATTTATTTTATACTTACCAGAAATGAAGAAAATTCATTCAGTTCTCTACATAAAATATAAAGTACTTAGCAACGCGTACGATAAAACAGGATTAGTTAATCATTCCACTAAACCGCAACGAAAAGAAGATGGTTCAAACAGTCAAAACAACTTTGTAAGCTCATTCTCAGTTATCGTGCACTACTTCCCATATCACAAACTGGCACAAGTCTTACACAAAAGCTGGTTTAAGGGGGGAGACTCTTAACTACAGATTTGGAGCAGTTGCTAAGGAATGGCTGAAGACTGTATTTTGAAGCAAGCGATTTTGAAGCTTTTTGTAACGCTATATGGTGAATTTTGTTTGGGGGTACACCTGCTTTGAAAAATATAACATTGCGCGTGCGAAACTAGTGCCAGTCCCAAACCGCGCGAAACCGATTTCTCTTACGAATCAGAGATAACGCAGTCGTCTTTATAATCTGACGTATGCTTTTACCGTTAAGACGAAAAAAGGAAACGCTGCTGATGAAAGTCCGTAAATATGAGTGTATATTAGGCCATAACTCTTATAATAATGCCAATTTCACAAAAACGATACGTCACATTACGCATGTAGATGTTCTTTATCTATTGACGCTCATTTTAATTTTAAAATCTATCCGCCGTTTGAGTTTTAGGGTTTATTCTGTTCTGGTCACGTGATGCATTAAATATGACCGTGACTTGAAACTCTTGGAGGAATCTTCAATAGAACAAACTCGTGCAAAAAGCTTATCTGTATGAGGTTTTGTTTTCAAAATATAGCAATTAGAAACCTGCCTTAGAAACAGTGTTTAGCAGAGAATTCACTTTGTTTTTCTGTATTTTGTTTTTGCCTTGAGTTGATTTTCTTGCCCTGCCAGTTTTGTAGTAAATCAAAACAAGGTCAAGATTCTTTTTACATTGAAAAACTCCTAGAGGTCCTGGAGGTGTATTAATTAGTGTACAGAAAACGTTATAAAGATTTGTTTTGCGCCGACGTGCGTACGTGTGAGGAACCCAATAAAATGACTCGTCAAATTCAATTTTAGAACCTGCCAGTGACAGGCTGTCACAGGAAAGAAAATTCAGATGGGACCACGAAATATATTGACGTCGCTTTCGTCAACAAAACCATGAGAGGTTTTTAACCATAAGCGATTAAAAATCATTTTGAACCTGTATGGGCCACTGTATAAGCTTAGAAATACAGTGTGGCTACTTAATTAGTAATAAAATAAAAAAGGGAGCTCCGCTTTTAGGCCTGCCTAAATCTATATATTATTACTGTGATACCATTGGGAGCTTTTGATCTCAACTTGAAAAAGTCAGCCTGACTTTTTCAAGTTCTGTCCTTGTGGTTTGGAAAATTTGATGAAAACTATTTAAGGTCACCCTCTGCTTTAAACAATTTGTTAGATATCCTTCCCTAGCTCCGTTCTAGGAGCATTTCCTGTATGGTTGTAGTATTTAATACTTAATTTTGTACGTAATTTTGGTGCTGTTTTACCAAAAAAGCCAACAAATGTCCGTGATATTGTCCCTTTATGTAAACTATCAGTTTAGAACCCGTAAAGAGTTCTGTGACTCAAAAAACTGGACGCTAGTAAAGTAAATCTTTGATCACACGTAGTATATAACAAAGCAAACCAAAAATATAAAAAAGGAGCTTATGTTTTGGGGGCATCTTTTCAAAACCTTGTAAAGCAATGTTTACATAAAATTCCTTTGACATCTATATTTAATTGTACAATCTGCAAAGGGTATATCCCATTACGCCGAAATCTATCGGAGCTCTTTATTTTTTAACTTTTGCTAAGTTCTAAAAACATATGAACAAACAAACAAGCAAGCAAACAGCAAAAGCGGAAAAAGGGAAAAGGAAGCCACAGAATTGGCCCTGGCATTTTTGCCAATCAGGATGCGCCAGTGTTTGACAAACAATATTAAAATTGACTAAACTAGCCACAATATAGTCTCCTTAATGCAATTTTCCTAAGATAAGGCTTGCAACCGAGTCATTACATATCATTTAGATTTCTAGTATACAACAGGGACAAAAGGATTCTCTCAAATGCCTTAGCTCCCTGAGATTCTTAATGCTCTTACGTTGGGGGACTCTCACGTTAGAAGTTGGCGATTTCATTGCTATTCAGTCTAAGAAGACATAATACTTTTATCAAAACGTATTGCTATTAACGTTGCAACGTCTAGCGAAACTTACAAGTGTCTCAATAGATTTTTTCCTTGAAATAAACCTGCTGGTAGTTCCTTGATTCTGTTGTGTGATAAATCCCTAAAAATGTACAAGGAGATATCGTTCAACCAGAGAAATCTTTAATTTAATTCAAGCCAGCATTCATTCTTATTTATTAATTTAAATCCATTCAGTCTTTTATATCTATTTTAAATACAGTTTAATTTACATAAGTCTAATATTCAGTACAATATTCTAAAATTAGACTCTTTTTGCAATGCAATCAGGAAGGGTGACTTAACTATGAGGGTTTTCTTGAAAGGAGGTCACTCTTGTCCTTTTGCTTCGTTTTTTTCATACTAGGTAGTCAGGGATGCCCTACTACTAGAGTAACTCTAGCCGAGCACTTGGATGACCCTAGCTGACTTCTAAACGCTCTGCTAGTGACAAATCGGCTATCAAGGAAACTTTTTACTGTTTTCCAGGTCCTCTGAATATTGATTGTGTTCCAGGCCCTCTGCACATGATTGGGATGCTTAAAGACCGCGTGCGGTCACCAAGTAAATAAATGCAATAGATGCCTAGCCCAGGTAAGCAAGAAAAAAATCATAGGTATCTTTGACCCACTAGGGTACCCTGCCTGTTTATAAAAGGCGATTTAGATGTGAATACCCGTACAGTCATCATTTTTAAACATAAAAAGTAACGAGATAAACTCCAGGTGTCGTTATAAACATACATATCTGATCGTACAAATTATGAAGGTATAATGCGATCAAATTTAAACTTTTGCATGAAATAAAAAAGAGAATATATTGTAGTGGAATTTTCATTGATATTACTTTTAAATACGCCCATACTTAAAGTGCCGCTGTATTCAATTTTTTTTATTTTGTTTCCTTTTTTTTGTTACATTTCCGTAGACAATTAGACATTTTTTACTGATCTTGCCAAATTTCAATCATTACGAAGGTCAGAAGTTGCTTTATTTTAACGTTTATTTCCAAGAGTTTACGGGCGCCATCAATCAAAGTTGTTCCAATTTTCAATACTTATTGTTATTATAATTTTATTTAACGACTTCTGATGTTCGAAATGGATTGAAATTTTGCAGGATGAGTAAGAAAGTCTAATTGTAGACGAAAATGTAAAAAAAGACGAAAATCACTTTAAGAAAGTGAAACTGGAGCCCAAGAGTGATTGAGAGTTAAACACTTACAGCGTCTTCAGACTCTTTGGAAAATGCCCGCGTAAGAACGGATAAGTAGTACGGTGGCTTCAAAGGGACATCAAGAAATGCAACATTTTTTCCTGAAAATCTGAGTTCCAGATCGACTTTGAGATCGATTTTGAGTTCGAGTTCGAGTTCGAGTTCGAGTTCGAGTTCGAGTTCGAGTTCGAGTTCGAGTTCGAGTTCGAGTTCGAGTTCGAGTTCGAGTTCGAGTTCGAGTTCGAGTTCGAGTTCGAGTTCGAGTTCGAGTTCGAGTTCGAGTTCGAGTTCGAGTTCGAGATCGAGTTCGAGTTCGAGTTCGAGTTCGAGATCGAGTTCGAGTTCGAGTTCGAGAACGGGTGAAAACCTCATTCCCAGGGTCTTCCCGTTTTTCAATATGGCGGCCGATCGAGCTTGCAGGAAATAACTGAACTTCTAGTTTGAGTAGTGTTGAAACTATCACTGAGTCAGTCAAGTAGTTTTTGATAATATAAGTAGAGCCTTAACCAGCAATTAAAGGTAACGAAGCCATAAGGGAATACTTCAACGCTGGCTTTCAGCATGCTGAAATACTGGGTTTCTTATACATCATTAATGGCGTATCACTAAGGTTATACTACGAGTATAACACTAACCACGAGTATAATACTGAAAGCCAGCGTTGAAGTATTCCCTTATGGCTTCGTTACCTTTAACTGCTAGTTAAGGTTCTACTTATATTATCAAAAACTACTTGACTGACTCAGTGATAGTTTCAACAAGTTTTCAAGGATACGATCGTGGACGTTAGCACCTGATAATGGTAAATATTTGGGAATAACCATCTTTATTCCGAGTAAGCTGTTATCGATGGCCGCGGTCGCACTACTCAAACTAGAAGTTCAGTTACTTCCCGCAAGCTCGATCGGCCGCCATATTGAAAAACGGGAAGACCCTGGGAATGAGGTTTTCACCCGTTCTCGAACTCGAACTCGAACTCGAACTCGAACTCGAACTCGAACTCGAACTCGAACTCGAACTCGAACTCGAACTCGAACTCGAACTCGAACTCGAACTCGAACTCGAACTCGAACTCGAACTCGAACTCGAACTCGAACTCGAACTCGAACTCGAACTCGAACTCGAACTCGAACTCGAACTCGAACTCGAACTCGAACTCGAACTCGAACTCGAACTCGAACTCGAACTCGAACTCGAACTCGAACTCGAACTCGAACTCGAACTCGAACTCGAACTCGAACTCGAACTCGAACTCGAACTCGATCTCGAACTCGAACTCGAACTCGAACTCGATCTCGAACTCGAACTCGATCTCGAACTCGATCTCGAACTCGAACTCGAACTCGAACTCGAACTCGAACTCGATCTCGAACTCGATCTCGAACTCGAACTCGATCTGGAACTCAGATTTTCAGGAAAAAATGTTGCATTTCGTGATGTCCCTTTGAAGCCACCGTACCAAAATCGATCTCAAAGTCGATCTGGAACTCAGATTTTCAGGAAAAAATGTTGCATTTCTTGATGTCCCTTTGAAGCCACCGTACTTTGAAGCCACCGTAGGATAAGGCAAATTTCCGACCTTCACCGATTTTCTAATATTTTCAGTGAAAGTCGACCATTGTACCCATGAGCAATTATCACATTTGTTTGGATCAAATCTTTTATTTTTATTTTTTGCGAGGCGTTTTTCGCTGCAACTTGAAAATTACCCAATTTACATTTGAAGACTCCATAATTTAGCATTAAACGTCGGTCACTGCCAAAGCGTTATTCCTTAACCAAAGCTATAGCCGCCGTTTCGTGGAAAAAGCTCCCGTTCTTGCAGTATATGCAAAACAAACAGCAATAAATATCAATATGCAAACTAGCTGTAGAAGCGACGTTTTGCTATATTTCCCTCTGTAATTCCGAAAACATCTTTCCTTAAAAATGATTTCCAAGGCAATGAGTGATTATTTTAATTTCCCACACTGTGGCCGGTAACACAGTGTTTGTTTTGTTTGCAAGGCTGTTGGTTTCACTCTAATTCAATTAAAAGCAGGCAAGCTGTCAACTTTTTTCAAAGTTCTCTCAGCTCAGTGTTTTGAAAATACTGCAAGAACGATAATTTTTCCCCAAACGACGGCTAAATCGACAAATATTATTTATTTGCATGCCACAGTGAGGTGTTAAGTGGTAGGGATCGTCATGGTAAGAATTCGGACAGCCGTTATCTTTGGTTTTAATCAAAATGGGAAGATTTGGGAAATTCTTGTAGCTCTGTGCGGCGCGAAGTGCAGAGTGCCCACAAATTGTATTCAATTGGTTTCTAGACAGGTTTTAGTACTTTCGAGATACAACAGACTTGACTTATGATTAGGTCCCCCATTAGAGAAAATCGCTTTCAACTACAGGTGTCACGTGTCACACGTCCCAGTAAGGAGGTGTTTTTCAAAATACATAACTCAGTCCAAATTTTATAGAGTACATTTGTTTAACCGTTAAAGTATATAGAAGAATCGTAAAACCTTAAATATGAAATATTCAGCTTGATTGGTTAAGGAATTACGCTTTGGCAGTGACCGACATTTAATGCTAAATTATGCAGTTTAATGCAAATTGGGCAGTTTTAAAGTTGCAGTGAAAACCGCCTCGCAAAAAATAAAATTAAAAGATTCATCCAAACATATGTGGTATTTGTTCATGGGAATAATGATCGACTTTCACTGAAAATGTGAGAGAAATCGGCGAAGGTCCGAAATTTGCCTAATCCGTTCTTACGCGGACAGCCTCTAAAGGCACATTATAGTGGTATGATTACACAACATTTTCTGTGTAGATCAAGGCAATTCCTGAAACGTGCCAAAACTAACAAATAACCTCTCAAAATTGTTTTAATGTATAAATACATTAAATTGAACTTCTGTAAGAGTATAGTTAATTGAGAAGATTATTTTCTCTCAGCTGGCGAAGAACGTCCGCTTTAAGATTTTGTATTAAGTTGTTACTCTAGTCCCTAGTTGTAAGATAAAATGAAAGGCCAAATTCACTCTGTATGCCCCAACATGTAGTACCTGTCGTTTGACGTGTAGATTGGTTGGTCGCATAGTCTTTCCCTGGCCATAAAACGGTACATGTATTTGGTAACTTGAGATAAACTGACTGAAAAGCTTGAGTAAGTTGAACACGCACGGGTTTGGATGCGCAGTGCATGCAGTAAGCAAGTCTGCCTTTTCAACTAGAAGACGTAATTATTTTATTAATTAAAAAGTATTGCTATTTAAGTTGTAAAGTCCAGGGAAGCTTACCAGTGTCTCAGTAGATTTGTTCCTTGAAATATGCCTGTTGGTAATTCCTTGATTCTGTTGTGTGATAAATCCCTAAAAATGTACAAAGAGATCTCATTCAACCAGAGAAATCTTTTATTTAATTCTAGCTAGCATTATATTCTTATTTACTTAATTAAATATATTCAGTAAATTAAATGTAATGAGTGACTTATTTACCTTTTAATAGATAAATAAGACACTCATTACATTTAATTTACTAAAGCCTGTCACTCAGTACTTTATTCCAGCGAAACTTACAAGTGCCTGAGCAGATTTGTTCCTTGAAATAAACCTGCTGGTAATTCCTTTATTCTGTTGTGTGATAAATCCCTAAAAATGTACAAGGAGATATCGTTCAACCAGAGAAATCTTTTATCTAATTCTAGCTAGCGTTATAATTTTATTTATTTACTTGAATCATCCAGTCTTTTACAATCTATTTAGTTTACTCTGTCTATCATTTAGTACTTTATTTCAAAGTTAAGGTGCTGGCAAACGAGGACACATTGTGGCGGAGACAAACGTTTCCCTGTTTGCCCGCGCGGGCAACATTTGTTGCGGACACAAAATTTGTGTCCGAGACACAAAAATGTTTCTGATTTCTTTCAGAAACATTTTGCGTCCGCAACAAATGTTTCCCCGTTTGCTCGTCCAAAAAAACATATGAGCAAGAATGTGTCCGCCACAATGTGTTCTCGTTTGTCACCACCTTTAGGCTCGTTTCACAATACAAGCAGTAAGAGTGACCCTAAGGCAAGGGTTATCTTGTTAGAGGGTTACCCTTATTCTTGTACATCGTTTTTTCCTGCTAGGTAGCCAGGGCTGCCCTTGAGCTAGTGTAACCCTAGCTGAGCACTTGGATAACCCTAGCTGCCTTGTAAACGCTTGACTAGGGGCAACTCGACTACCCAGCACAACTTTTTACTGGTTAATTGTGATGCCTGATGACCGCATGTGGTTACCACGCTTATCACATACGGGGCAAAATTACTGAACGCTGATTGGTTAAGACAGAGGGCATTTTTTCTTAATCACGAGAGCACTATTGGTAATCAAGAGGGAATGATTACTTGATATTTATTGGCTGAGAGCGCGTCGTCTGTACTGAGTTGGTTTCCCGCTTGAAAACAAGAGTTTTGAAAAAAAGTTCAGAAACGCGATGCTTCTGAGTTTGGCATAAATTTGGTTATTTCATCAAATGCGAAAGGAAATCGGCAGGCAGAAATGAGTGGTTGAATAAAACGATAATTTTTGTTTCTGCTCATGGTTGAGTAAAAGCTTGTTATTCACTATTTAACGAGAACAGGTAAACCAGAAAACCATTGATTAGAGGTAACTGTGCTATCAAAAGTCTTAAGTTGAACGAAGAGTGTAATTTTCTTCTTTTTTCTTTCCTTTCTCTGGCCAGACAGATTTTGTCGTATGTATGTAATATATAGATTTAGCCAAGCCGAAGAGCGAAGCTCCACATATACATTTTTGCTGGTTCCTAATAAACACTCTTATTTTTTGGCCATTTTAATTTTAGTAGAAATAAAAAAACACACTGCTGTGACAAGCATGACAAGACAATGCATGTCGAAGAAAACAACTTTGATTTTACCAAACTTAAGTTTCGTATGCTACAACATGCGTCTTCAGAAGCGACCTTTTCACAATGTAGGGTAATGCGATACAAAAACACTCGGCACCTGAAATAGTGTGATACTTACAAATACGACAGGAACTTTAAGTCGTCAAAAACACCAGCAGAAAGATTGGAAATTGCATTCTTTTGCAACTCGCTGAAAAAAATAGCAGAAGAAAACATGACGTACCAAGGTCTTTCCAGAAATAATTTTGTGACCTTGCTATATGGATTTACAGAAGAGCAAAATTGGCAAAAATAGCTCTTAGAAAGTCTGCTTCAAAAGAGATGGTACTTTTTGGAATTGGAATTAATTGAAGGCGCATTAAGTTGGTATGATTACACAACATTTTCTGTGTAAATCAAAGGAATTCTTAAAACGTACTAAAACTAACAAATCCCTGAAATTTGTTTTAATGTATGAATACACTGAATTGACCTTCTTTAAGAGCATTGTTGTGAAGACAATTTACTCAGGTTTAGAAATATTATGTTAAAGTAAGACCAAATCAATCGAATCCGTTTTTTGATAACACTGCAACAACGTCCTATATTGTTTTAAACATGCCAACTGCAAAATCGGCGATTGAAAATCTTTCCGTGTGCTGTAAATTTGGTAAAGAGTTTCTCTATGATAACTTACAGTCGAACAAGTGATGACAAACTCCGAAACGTTTCGTGATATAGCTCGCTAATCTTGTTGATGCTAGCGTCGCTAGAAGGATAAAAAATACACACATGAATAAGTCTTTCAGTTTAAGGTCAAAAATACTATTCAGGCATTTTCTTCTTTGATAAATGTGATAAAAAAACGTAACAGCGGAAGGTTTATTGAGAATAAGGAAACAATACCAGCCTCGTTCCCTTTCTTCCTGCTATCAAATTGTTAACCTTGTTTTCAGAAAATTGAGCAAATTTATTCGGTATTAATAGTTTGATCAACTTTGCTACCCAAACTTGTTCAATGATGATGCTTTAGACACATTTACTACTCATAGGAGCAAAAGCAGCGTTCAAATAAGCAAATTTGGCCACAAGATTTACTATTGGGTAAATTAAAGTCAAATACATAACTATGCTCCATTTTTGCAGGGTAAGCAAATTTAAAGCAAATGTGGGATTTCCAAGCGTTGCTATGGGTAGCAAATGTGGTGCAAAGATGGTCTTTGCGTTGAAGCAAATTTGAGCAAAGTTGAGCACATGTGGTATTCGCTATAGTTTTGCTCTGCATTTGCTACCCTTCCTAATCCGTTTTTCGCCCAGTGAAACTGACATCGTCATAAAGTGTTTTACACAAGCATTTTATCAATTTCAGTAGCAACCAATATAGAACACAGTGAACAAAAATCACATAGACAATCTCAACATGGTGTTAAGAGTTTAATTTTTTGTTTTTATTTGTGTCGCTTTTTTACCATAAAAGAGATAAAAAAAAATATTAATTTGCTTACAGTCGCTGCAGGGTCATAATATTTGCAAAAATTCCTCTTGGAAGCTTTTCAATTTGATTTGAGCCAATGTCACTAGAAGAAAAAAGATGCTAGTTAATTAGTATAGTTTCAAAAATAGAAATCTTGAAAGCAGAAGAACCAAACGGAAGGTCATGGGTTCTACTCTTGTTAAGTGAGCTTAGCTGAAAGGGAATTCTCCGAAATTATAAATATTATGTCCTTTCAATGTTTTATCATGGGAGGTTTGAAAAGTTTCAGATGAAATGTAAGCGGTATTTAGTTCATAAATTTAACACGATCTGGCGTCGTAGATCTATTAATGAAAAAAAAAAACAAGAAGAAATGCAATTAAACAAATAACTATGAATAATGGAAAGAGAAGAAGTATTACTGACAGGATTTGTAAGTTAGACAGATTTCCAAAAATACCATCTGGCAAGCTTTCGATTTCATTTCTTCCAAGCAACCTACAAAGCAATTGTACATACACGTTTATTTCTAGTAATAATTAGTTGTTCATTGTATAAAGAAACTTTTATTTATTTCTCGATTTTGTGAGGCTCTCAAGTTAATACGAAAGTGTCTATCTAACGAAGCCAATAGTGTTCAGTAAAGGTTCAATAGTTTTCCCATTGATTCACTCGGCTTTAGATTAATTGTAGCAGTTACTTAATAATAGAGTTTTGCAACTCAAGCATTTTAACTGAAGCAGATAAGTTGCTGGAATAAAATGGTTGAACTTACAATTCTCGAAGTTCTCTAAGATCACGGAATACATCTGAATTGAAGCGGCGTATTTCATTCCCCCGAAGATCTCTATATAACAAATAAAGAACGCCATATCTTGCATATAAAAAAAACAGTCTCAAGTTTTTATGCATGATGTACTGACTGTGTACTGACAATCGAAAATTTGCGGATTTTTAAGTTGATGACGTCATTTGACGTAATATCATGGTCAGCCCTTTAATGAATAAACCGTATTTGTTGTTCTTCTTGCAAACGTAGTTTTGAAAAGTAAAACTTGTGTCGTGTAAAGTGCACTTCTGTACAGAATGTGATTCATTTTTGACTG
Organism: Meandrina meandrites; assembly: GCA_963693305.1. NCBI lineage: Eukaryota > Metazoa > Cnidaria > Anthozoa > Scleractinia > Meandrinidae > Meandrina > Meandrina meandrites. Next base: position 48,193,822 of record OY855903.1, read on the forward strand.
GGTTATTTGACACTTCCATAATTATTACTTCATAGTTTGACAGAATTAGATGTGTTCTGGTTAATTTTTTATTGATGAGGACATCTTCTAACGCCTATCATAAGAAACGTGTTTCTCATTAGCGTTCAAAGCTGTACATATCTGGTAAAGTGGAAAACGTAAGGAGTCGATATATGTATTGAAAAATTATTATATGTTTGGAATTATGGCATGTTTAATTCGGCGTGGAAAAGACGATAGATGATTCCCACACCCTCCCTCCCTACCTCCCTCCCTTCCTCCTTCCCCCGCTCTCTCCCCCTTCCAGTAACACATTTTGAAAATGCTAAAGAGGATGTACGTGTTTCTGTTACTTTTTGTTTCAAGGTCGGCAATGCAGGCACCTTTCCTCCCCCTCCCCTCCCCACCCCCAACACGTATTCTGTTACGCCTAACATACTGACATTATTTGACTTATTTGAGGATAATTTAATTATTTTTTTTTTCTGTGTTATACTTACAATACTCTTACGCTGCCCATGTTATGAAAGCCGTTTGCTGGTATTTCACGAATCTTGTTTTCGTTTAGTTGCCTTAAAGGGAAAACACAATTATTTTATGGTTTAATAAATTAATTCTTAGCAAAGATTAATTTTAGTTTCTTTTAATTGTGGTTTTAAAATATCCTCTCAAATTTGAAAACGTATGGAAAGACTACTGAGGAACATTTCTATTATCTATATTCAGTAATTAAGAAAAATACACGTTTTGCATAAACTCTCTAATGGTACCTAACTGGCAGCCATAAGGCCTGCATTAAAGCTACTTTTCAAGATGTTAACATGGCAACGTCTTATGATCCTTAAGATTCCTTTTACGGTGCCACAAAGCTTAGCCGAGGATCAAGATGAAGAAACAAAACGTGTGTCAAAATTATAGCTGTCCACTGACTGATGGCCCTGCAAATGTACTGCCTACACTATGTTTCTAAACTTGCTCTGTTCTAGCTTTTTATAATCAAGTAAAGCAAAATTTGAGCAAACTTACAATGTCACGGAAATCGTCGGTATGCAATTAAAAAAGTTCTTAGGGTAAGGTGAAGAGAAGCAATGAAAGTGATTATCTGCTCTTCCATCAGTTAAGTCGCTATAGGAACCACATTGTTCATCACAATCTATTAAAAAGATAAAAGTACGGTTTTTTTGCAGTGCCGCGTTAATTGAGTAATTAATCAACCGTATCAGACCGGGCTCATTTGAACATTCTGGGACGACAGATTTATTTAGAATATACCGTAATATGACGTCATTTAGTATGTCATTTGTTTGATTTTATTGCCTGGAAAGGATGTGGCACCACAAACCCTTAACAACAAGAAACCTGATAAGAATCTTGTTTCTGATAATGTATCGAAATACCGTTGAACTTACATGTCGCAAAAGTGACCTGTATTTCTTTGGAGTCCATTCCAGCCTCGTTACTTGCTTCGCACCTGTACGTGCCCTCGTCATAAACACGCACCATAGCATACCCTGTGCTCTTTGTTAAAACTTCACCGCTTTTCGTTATTCCTACATGTACAGGTGGAGTTCCGGCGGATGAGCACCATAGCCACTGATGTTGCAAAGCCTTCACAACAGAACCTGGTATCTTCAAATTGGGTTTTTCTACAATGGAATTGAAAAGATAACCTCTATCCACAAAATCACAACAGGTATATTTCAGGTATACAATTCTAGTCAAAAATATTTTGGAACCTTTGTCATCTTTTTACGAAAATAACAGTTCTATTTATCCCCCTTCCCTTCTATAGTTTAAGGTCATCAACAGTAAGATTTTGTGAATGTACTTGTTTAAGTTTAGACCATTTGCACATCAAAAAGCGATAAAAAGTAAAGTGCCCCAAACCGGTTGTGGGAGGCGCGGTGGCCTTATGGTTAGTGCGCTGGATTCCGGATCGGGCGGTCCGGGTTCGAGCCCTGGCTGGGGCACTGCGTTGTGTTCTTGGGAAACCGGGATAAGCTCCGGCCTGATGGGCCCCTAGGCTCGTATACAGAATTTATCTACCCCAAACCGGTTTGGCCGAGATTGTGCATCAATAAACGCATGGCAGTAGTTTAATTATTTTAAAAGACGTTGCAAAGACGAAACATTGTGAGAAATAATGAAACAAGTTCTGCGAGATTTGAGAACAGACAGCTTCAGTATTACCCTTGCTAGCCTGCGACATTACCTAGTACTTTTGGCTCGCGTTTCACCCACGGTAAAACAACAGCCTTTTACTTTTGCAGGCTACCTCCTTGAACATCTATTCAATTTATTGCCATCTTTTTTTTTTTCATTATAAGAGAAGAAATTGAATTGACAGGTCAGACGAAATTTTGCTTTAAAAGTTGTGCAGACTACGCCGTGAGCTTACATAGTGGGGTATTCAAATGGACCACCATTTGCATACAATTACGTTGACCATGCCCAGATAATATTAAGCATAATGGTTTGAAACTCCCCAATTCTTAAACTTTGGCCGGCAATATTCGCTGTACACTGCGCAATTTTCACAGAAGTTGCCCTTACTTCAGCAAAAAAAAAAAAAAAATCGATACAACTTGGAAATAATCATTGTATAGTTGAAATGCCGTTTCGATTTTCGATGGTCATGCACCTCACTAAGGATCAGCTTATGTAATGGACATGGACTACCGAAATTAATTGTGATATTATAAGGAAGCAGTATTTATACTGTACCTTTCGTAGTCATGGCAACGTACGATCCTTCAAAGTTACAAAGAGGCGCATTTGGGTCGACGATAAGACGAAGAAAAAGATTGCGACCGCTTGACTGCAAAGAAAACGGTCTTTTTGTGCCACGAAAATTTCCAAGTAAGGCCGCATTTTCATCTTTCCCGTCCCAGATTTGTAACTGAGTTGTAATTGCTTCTTTTTCCAATTCATAAGGATTATAGTAATATAACTGGAAAGTGGCAAATGACAAGAAAATGTTGTGGTCGAATGGTCCTTTTATCAACCAGCTGCAGTCAGCGACGCTCTCAGAACGAGGAGAGCGGATGGTACCTTTTGGACCTTCAACTTCGAAGAAACATGGTGCAGCATTCGAATCTGTATTTAAAGTATAAAATTGGAACAGGTTTAGTGTTATATCTTCAAGAGGGAACGTTAGTTTTCACGCCTAAAACGACGAGGAGGTCTAAAACTAATTCGTTTCAAATTTGTAATTATAATTCCAAATTTTGACGATCGAGTGCTCAATGAAGTCATGTCATTTTCTTTCTCGACTAACTGATTCTAGTTTGTAATCAAAACATCTTAAGTCCTTGCATGTTTTGCTGTACCAGTTGTTTACAATTCGAAAGCGCCAAAATTAAATAAACTTTTATCAGTAGGTGATTCTTTGCAAGCTCTAACTCGACTGGTATATGTTTTTCTCACTTTCCATTATCAAAAAGATAAGGAACGCGAATACAGAAATAAACAAGCAACAAAGAAGATTAATAAGAACAAAGATAAGAATAAGAAAGTCAAAATATTAATTGACAAATATTAAAAAAAATACCTTTTGCAAACAACGCATAAACAAGAAGAACCAGCACCTCCTTTGCGTTGGAAGTGACATATGGCACATCGTTACAGTTCAGCGAGACAGCCTGTAATAACTAGGTTGCTAAAGGTTTGTGCTGACGTAACTAGGGAAAGAGATGCAAAAATATAGATATCATCAAGGCAATCCATACAATAATATTAACATTTAACAGTAATTAGAAAAATTGACTTGCACAGAGTGGGTGAAGAAATGCATAATCGTTTGAAAAGCACAATTGGGGACGATAACTTTATATGTACGGGTCTGCGTTTTCGAGGCACAGCTTCCGAGTGAACTATCACACGTAAATAACGAGGGCGAGTAGCTTAGTTGTTTTAGAAGAAATTCCTAAGCATTACCGTTATATGTATTTTTAATCCAAAATCACGAAAAATTTTCTACAATCGATGAAAGCGATTGTGTTTTATCAGCAAAGGGAAAACAATAGGAAAACCACATAGATTCGCGTATTTCCAATCTACGCTTAGTGAATCATCATACAGCTATCTCGAGAAAGGAGAAAGAAAAGCACCGAAGTGCACACGTCAACACCGAAAGTGGTCTGGGTGTTCACTGGAATTTTGCGTATTAGCCAAGAGGAAATGTGCAAGGTTGTATTTTTGCACATGGGGAATTTGTTTTTCCTCTCAGGAGGCCTACGTCTGTAGCTTTACTTTTACTCTCGCGTGTTCTCAAGTGAGAAAAAGAGAAAAGTTCTTCTAAAATTCAGAGTGGCTAAGCGTACCTTGTTTCCGCATGTCTGGAGAGAAAGAACACGTGCAAATTCGCGTTTATTTTGTCGTTATATCTCACTGGAATTCAACGCGTGGAGTAGCTTAATACATCTACCCAAACTACCTTTTGGTCTTGTCGCATGCACTTGTGTGGTTTTTTTCCGACAACGTTTCTCGAAATAGCTGTATGCGACATTTGAACAACACAAATGCTAATGAGTGTTTAAGAGGGGACTGTCAGTATGAACTTTCTCTCACGATCTGTCCGTATGAACTTACCTCGAAATTTCAGATATTAGAATAAGTTCTGATTAAACATCCATGCGAAATAAATTATAAATCTGCAAGACATATTTTTTGCAAAAATGTGTTCTTTTTGAAAAAAAAAAATGTTTATAAAAAGTGCTCAGTTCAGTGCCAGACGAGACGTTTCTGGAATGACCCCTTCATTAGTCGTGAAAACTGCCATGGGTTGTATGGTAGGTTTTCGAGAAATTTGAAATTTTGAACAGGCTTTTACGACTTCGAAAAAGCTTTCGACTCTGTACACCGCGAAGGACTGTGGAGAATCATGAAGGCCTATGGCATCCCTGACAAGCTGATAACAATGGTGAAGATCATGTATGAAGACTTCGAGTGTTCTGTACTGGACGAGGGAGAGCAAACAAGATGGTTTAAGATCACCACTGGCGTTAAACAAGGATGCGTCATGTCAGGCTTTCTGTTCCAGCTTATTGTTGACTGGACAATGCGCAGAACAACAGAAAACCATAGAAATGGCATCAAGTACACTTGAAGACCTCGACTTTGCTGACGATATAGTCCTAATTTCATCAAAATACGAACACGTACAGAATAAGACCAACCGACTGGTAGATAATGCAGGAAGAGTGGGAATGAAACTGAATGCTCAAAAATGCAAAGTTATGAGAATGAATTCACGAAGAGAAGACAAAGTAATGATTGGAAGAGAGGAAGTGGAAGACATCGAAGAGTTTGTATATCTGGATGCGACTGTGACAAAAGAGGGTGGTGGCACGGAAGACATCAAGAAACGTCTAAGTAAGGCGCAAGGAGCATTTTTCAACTTGAGGAGCATCTGAAAAACACGGAGCATTGGTCGAAATACAAAAATCAAACTGTTTAAGACCTTAGTACGACCAGTTCTTTTGTATGGGTGTGAAGCATGGAAACTAACAGCTGCTGAGGAGAAGAAACTGGATAGATTTCAGTTCATGTGCCTGAGACGGATTCTAAGAATTTGGTGGCCGCAACGCATCCGAAACGACACAATTTCCCAAATCACAGGCGTAAAGAAGATCAGTGATGAAATCCGAAGGATAAGATGGAATTGGATTGGCCACGTGCTCAGAAAGGAGAGGAATGATGACTGCATGGTGGCAATGGAGTGGCAACCTGAAGGGAAGAGAAAAGTGGGACGACCTAAAACCACATGGAGAAGGACGGTGGAAAAAGAATCCAGGCAAAAGAGGTGGTCCAGCTGGTCGGAAGTCAGGGGCGCAGCGCAAGACAGGGCTAGTTGGCGAGAGACAGTTACAGCCTTATGCGCCTCATGGCGTGAACTAACTAACTAACTAACTAACTAACTAACTAACTAACTAACTAACTAACTAACTAACTAACTAACTAACTAACTAACTAACTAACTAACTAACTAACTAACTAACTAACTAACTAACTAACTAACTAACTAACTAACTAACTAACTAACTAACTAACTAACTAACTAACTAACTAACTAACTAACTAACTAACTAACTAACTAACTAACTAACTAACTAACTAACTAACTAACTAACTAACTAACTAACTAACTAACTAACTAACTAACTAACTAACTAACTAACTAACTAACTAACTTTTACGACCTCCGAGGAGAAACGAATTATGCATTCCCTTATTTTTGAGCGCGTGCTTATATGACGCCATCCGCCACACTGACTTCTCCAAATTTGAACACCAAATTTTAAGATGACGGACAGTCAGTTTGCTTTGCCAAACATCGCCGAGCAACTTAAAGAAAACGCGAAAAAGAAAAAAAATCGTTGAACGCTACACAGACCTGGTTGAATGACTGACAATCGTGCGCAACGGAAAGAAAGTAAACCCAAGGACGGGAAGAATAGAGCAAGAACAACTCGATAAAATGTTGCAAAACACATACGAACCTGGGAGAAGAAGAGATTGACTAACCACAGCGCAAGGAAGACAATTGAGAAGAAACTCAGGGCAGCAAGCGTCGAGAGGCATTCGATAATATATATGATTGTCTTTTTTTCATTTTGCTCACTCTAATGTTCAGTCGAGTTGTGTGCTTTACCGACCATAATTATTACACTGGCTGCCTGCCCTTTTTCACTCTACAGTTATTTCAGGCAGCCGGGCCCCTACTTATTTATTTATACTATATATACATATTCTCTTTTGTAAATATTTAGGGTAAATAAAGTTCTTGTTGTTGTTGTTGTTGTTTTGTTGATAATCCAGGTGACTGGATGCGAAAAATCTCTTAACGACTACGCGATGAAGGTAGCGAGAAGAAATAGCAACAACTCTCTAACATTATTAGCATGCCCCCATAGTAACCAGCTTCAAGCATCTTTTCGTGCCACGACTTCAACATGTAAACAGGTGAACATGAGCACAAGCAGCCATGCTTACACAGTAGACAACTTTCTCAACTGTTAAGTCACATGTAATGTGATTCAAGGGCAATGCAGTTTACCAGAGTCTGTAAATCCGAATGTTATTCACCGAGGCCGGTTGAGATTAACAACACAGTTTTCACTATACGGACCGACCCAAAGCCGGCAAATAACTTATTTTTGTTCCTAATTTAATATGTTTGGCTCAAAAAAATCTACAAAGATTGTTTTGCAAAATGCGTTTGTTTTTTACGCGCGCATCCAATCTTGAGTCGATCGCTAAGCTGCGGCAAGAGTGAAGAATGAACTGTTTACTCACGGAAAAGGTCGCCATAAAATGAGAAAAACACCTAAAATAGCTATTACATTTGGAGTTAACGAGTAAATAACCTCTGTGCTGATATTCACAGTATTTTGTCTTGATAAAAAGTTTGCGAAAGTGAAACTGAATGGACTCTGAATGTGTAGTTTGGCCGCCTGCACACGGCACAATATTGCGGGAATTAATTTGACTGTTTTTTTTTTTAATCAAAGCATCTCATTTTCTTGAATGGTAATAGGCAGTATTTGGTTTTGCGAAAAAGTAAGCAGAAAGGCAAAGCTTTTGAAAGGATAAATCGAGTCTGTAAACCATGGCCAGCGACTTGCAGTTAACCGCAATGGCGTGAAAATCAGAGCGAATAATGTACAAACAACGATCGACAAACTATAACTTGATTTTGTCAATAAAGACAATGAATACTCAGCCGTTTGGAGAACTTCAAGGCCTAATAATTCAACTGCCAATTTTTCCTTTCACATTTACAACGGCTGGTGAGCAATTACAATAAAAATTTTGGAGAGCAAAACTTTCATGGGTACGTTCGTCTCGTCACGCAAACTGCCTTGGGCCCTTAGCTCCCGGAACCAATCAGATTGCAGGATTCGGTTGATCTTACCCGCTCGCTCGCTGAGACAAAAATAATGATTAATATTGGTTCATGTGAGCATTTGGGAAACCATAAAGCGTTTCATGTGGTACGTATGGCGTGAGTGACAGAGTAATTTTGTTGAGTACTAGTAAAAAAACGGCGTATGAACCTGCACGTGCACGAGCCGTAGGCGAGTGCAATTTTGAGAAGTTTTAAAACATCACGAGTGCCCATAAATCGCGTTCATACGCTTTCCTGTACTTATTGCTCGAATGTTCAGTGGAAACCGTCTGAAACTACTTTTCGTTCCTGTTTAGAATTGCTAGGGGAATTTTTTTGTTCGCGCGAGCAATATTGACGTCAGGCAGAAAATCGTAGCGCGCGCTCTTGAGCCCCGTAAAAAAAAAAAAAAAAAAAAAAAAAACTGCAGCAAGCCCTCTTAAATTTCATTATAGGAAAAAGAAAGCTTGAAAAGAAGATTGGCCTAGATAAATAACAAAATGAATAGGACAGGTGTGTTGTAGCTGTGTCCGTGAATTATAATGTGGAGAACATGATAGTTATTCTTGCGATGATGGCAAATACGTTTAGTTACTTTTCCTTTACTCGAGTGCTTAACTTCCGGTGGAAGAATAACTAGCCACCTGTATTTTTGTTGCTAAAATTTATCTCCTTCTTTTGTCCAAGTCACAAATGATGCAAAAGTATCGTTCAAAACGAAATGAAATTTGGCAATATGTAAATAATATTTGTCGCGGTTAAGTCCTCGTCATGAAAAATTTCGCTAAAATGTAAATTGCATGCTGGCACCATGATTACAAATGAAGCTGTTCGCTTGATCTATTTGCACTGGTTTTGTTCAATTTCAATTTTTGCTTCATGTAAACTCACCTATTTTAGCCGCGAAGATACACTCTGCCCTGTTTGAAAGAACAACGCGTTAAGACTGCTCAGCTAGAAGTCAGGTCACAAGTCTGCAATTTAACAGCAAGTAGCGAAAATTGATTTTAGTCGGCATAATGTACCAATAACTACAACATGTCAACGTTAATCACCCAACGTTTGAGCAACACTTTAGATATACAACGGCTATTTGCACCTGGCCGTCATAAGCTGACAGTTGCGGTTGTCTTAATTGTTGCGAACAACTGAAGGAGAAAAAATATATATGCAAAATAAATACACATTTCCATTTACTTTTCAAATTGCGTGCTTGTAATTATGCTGTCAAAAATATATTTTTCTTTGTTAAAAAAAGTGGTGTTCAGATGGCGCCTTCAAGAGTCCGTATCAGGATATTTAATACTTCACATCAACAAATGGAGAAATTCTAGTGCTCTTTATGGCGTCTATTAACTTACAGGTGTATAATTGTAAAAAAAAAAAAAAAAAAAAAAATCAAAAAATTGTTTTGAAACTTGTCAACCAGCAGTCTTGGGCTACTTGTAATTCCATGAAAATGAAATTTATGTCGAAGCATGACAAGCGGAATAATAATAATTTTACCCATTTTTCACCTGAGTGAAGTTTATTCATTCACAGCAGTAAACAGCGACTCCAGGGTCTCTGCATAATTAGCTGTATTTAAATATACGTCATGGTTTACAGCTACCTCAAGTCACGTCTCTGATTAAATGTGTATTCGAGGCACAGATGTTATGTATGCTTTACATGTAGAACACTCTACATTGGGAAAAGTTTCTTGGACCGAGAGATCTAGCTAAAATATATAAATAATTAAAAATGTTTACACATTCAGAATAACATAAGTGCTCACGTGCAAACAGCATTTGCCAGCGGAGTTGTGTGTGCCAGACTTGCTTAACTTGTTAATGTCGCGCAGGACTCTTGCTCTTATTATGAATGTATTTATTTAAAGAGTATGCATGCACCAACTGCGATGGCTGAAGTCAACAACAAACGATAAGCATTATTTCTTTGTATTTAGTAATTACACATTAAATCTGTGTCTACCTGCGTCTCTGTTTGGCCTGGACTTGCGTCCACGTGCGTTGACTTTCGATGGCTTGCGTTCACTTTGGATCGAATTTCAAGCACGTCATGATCAGGGGTTTGCAAAGATTTGTCGCGTATAATTTTGGACTGCTACCTCTATTGTTATTCAGGGCTGGGGGCATTGTTATGACCTGTTATGTATTGTTTTAAGAACCAATGAAGTAACTCGTTCCGAGAGGTAGTGGGCGACCCAGGTAACGGGCCGCAGATGCGACGAAAAAAAAAAACTCGATCTGAGTAAAACAGCTAAAAGGGAGGACAAATTCTGTGTGGAAATCGTTTCTTTTTTAGAAACTGACAGGTAAGCGTATTCAAACACTATCCAGCTTTCATTTGCGTCGATTTTGGTCGCAAAAAGTTGAGGAAGAAGAAAAAAACGATTTCGCGGAGCCTGCTCAAATTGTTTCGAGAAAAAGTTGCTCCCTTGTTACTACATAATATATATGGAAAAAATTAACATGTACATTTTTAGATCCGTTCGCGCACTTAAAGGAGAAGTTCACTCCAGAATGGCCATTTATTTTCTTTACGCCAATAAAAAGTTTCTACAAAAATATGTTATTCACCAAAATTTCAGCTTCCAACGAGTGCTAAATCCCTACGAAATCTTTCTCTAAAGTAGCCCAAAATTCGACAACTGAACGCCGCCATCTTGGAGCTAGTAATGTATGCGTGACGTCAAAGAGTTCAGCCTGAAGTTTAGCGGGAAAATTTAAATACTCGAAACTCCTTGTTTCTTTGTAGTGGTTTTTGTTTGTCAAAATGCCTGTTTGTGCAGCTCCATGTCTCTCAAACAGAGCTACAAGAGATACAAAAAAACCTTTCACCTTTTCTTTCCTTTCAGACAGGCATATTGGCAAACAAAAGCCACTTCAAAGAAACAAGGAGTTTAAAGTATTTAAATTTTCCCACTAAACTTCAGGCTGAACTCTTTGACGTCACGCATACATTACTAGCTCCAAGATGGCGGCGTTCAGTTGTCGAATTTTGGGCTACTTTAGAGAAAGATTTCGTAGGGATTTAGCACTCGTTGGAAGCTGAAATTTTGGTGAATAACATATTTTTGTAGAAACTTTTTATTGGCGTAAAGAAAATAAATGGCCATTCTGGAGTGAACTTCTCCTTTAAACAGTCCTGCACACGATAGAAGTGCTGTCGTGTCTATGGACTCCGAATATAGATAGGAAAAAACAATACAGAAAACGAAAAGAAACCACGTGCGCAACATTCTTTATTAGTTTATTCATTTCCTCAAATATTGTGGTCTCCCTCTGGTTTGGCCACCCAACGCAGCTTAACGCAAGTCTTGCCGTTTTATTCAAGTACTTAATCGAACCGCGCGCAATGGCGGCCATGCATTCAATCGGAGTCAAAAACGGTTTTTGGCGATCACTACTGGACACTTGATTTTCGAACCTGCGTGTGGGTTATCAGGTTTTTCTGATAAACACTTGTGCGCATGTATATTTGAGTGGGCTGCCAACCATCTCCACCCCCTGTTCTCGAACCGTCGTTGTAAGACCTTGTACCACTCGGTTGTGACAAACTGATGTTAAATCTCCAAAATATCTTATCCGAAACCTTTGGTCAAGGTACGATTAAAATTTGTTTTCCGTACTCAAACGAAATACAATGACAAGTTGTTTGCGCCATTGGCATAACGCTAATTTTTAGTGGATGGACGATAACTATATTTACTGAGATTTCATATTGTTTTATTATTCTTTTTCTTTGCGTGATCCCATTTGCAGGGGAATAAAAATAGCCGGCCGTCGGCAACACGCGCCGAAATAACCGGGTTTTTGTTTTTATTAAATGTATGCCGATCGAAGAAATGCCGAAACGAATAAAACAGGACTTAAACGAATTCTCTGATTTGCCGATTCATCAAACGTTTTTATGGCATCATCTCGGATGTATTCAAACATGATCGGACATTGAAAACTATATATATATTATTGAGGCAACTGAGTTTTCGCGCAGCTTTCAACAAAGAGGCAGATATGATTGACATCCACTAATTGTCCCAGTAGTTTTGCGTGACAGAGAGAGGGCCAGAACTGGACTAGTGTGAACAGCAACAACAACTTTATTACCAAAAAAAGACTTCATACAATGCTTCAAAAAAAATAGATAAATAAATAAAACAGGATATTGGTAACAACACTCAGAAAAACTAAAAACAGAAAACTGAGTACATAATGAATTACACACTTTGTCGGTGTTGGAGTCCTTATGCTATAATTTAACTTTTGGATGATCGAGCAAAGTTTTGTCTGCTTTTATTTTGGCTACGAAGTAAATTAGTTCTTGCTTTGGTGAATTGGCGCCACAAAGGGGCTCTTTATCAGTTCTGCATATATTACATTCCGCAAGTCATGTAGCCGTTTCGCAGATGTCACGCAAAACTCTCATTTTTCTTATTCTTCATTTTGACAAAAAAGTACCCCACAGCTCTAAAAGCGCGTTGCAAACTCGATGAAGTCTCCAGCGTGTCAAGGTTGGAGTCTTGTCATGTATGCAGGGGGCGTGATCCCCCAGGAACTGTCTGACCGTTAGTAAAATTCGGTCCTAACTGGTTCGGGAAGAACTAGAAAGGAATAATGTCTTTCGGCTACTTTCGTTAGACTGTCAGCAGTCTCCCTTTTTGCCCCAAAGTTCAAGGGACGAACGCGAAAGCGAGCGAGCGCGAATACGATACGAGCATATTGTCGAAGGCAGCACCCAAACAACGCGAGATCATTCAACCGATATAAACCGGTTTTATCGATTAAACTAAAACCTGGAACGATAGAATTGAAGCAAACAATTGAAACTTACCTCTGGAGGAGGGGTTCGAGCTGTTAACGCTATTAGCTAGCTTCAGAAAACCAACTAATTTTCTTTGCTTGACTGCCTTATTTAACAGATAATACGGGACATTCTTGCTAAAAAAAAAAAAAAAACCTGTACAATTCACGCTCTGTTTCTCTTGGACAAAGCTCTCTACTCAATGATCCTAAATCAAATAATACTGCAGTTCAATCAATTTTCTCAGAGTCTTGAACCACGTTGGCATATCCGCTGTTTTCAAAATTTCATCCTCAAAATCTTAATAACATGGTAGGTATTTTATAAAAAGGCAAAATAAAGCCGACTTCTAACAATATCTACACAGTTCTCTTCAGCTTGCTGAACAGCCAGCTGTCCATGCCGTGATTAATAATCATGCCCTGATATAATCAGTGGAAAATTATGCGCACCAAGACTATGATTTATAATTTCGATCAAAATAATAAGATAAACCCTAAAACACATACAAGGTCTAACTTTGTATCACGTCTTATTGAAAGTGCGTTGTTATAAGGTTAACAAACAGAATATATTAAAGCCACACATTTAACTGCTGGCTTGCACCGTCGCGCCAAAACAAAAATAAATTAGAAAATGGTCAATGAAAGAATGTTTTAATAGACAAACACTGGAAAAACTTCTCCAACTCTCAGGTCTCTGTGGTGCAACGTTTCTGAGTTATTTGCCAAAACGTTTCACACAACTTTATAGAGCTTTTTATGAAGACGCCATATTGGTGTATAACTTTAGTAACTTAACCACTTTTGTGATGAAAGCGCCTTTCTTTGCTCGTGAGCTCGTACATATGCGCATAAACGCATCTCCAAAGACTAAAAATGTTTAAAGTGCTAAAAACCATTAGAGGAGTCTTTCTTTAACCAGTACAGCTATGTCGCGGCCATTATCTTCGTGTCACGCAAGGTTAAAATTCGGAAATTCAAAATGCTATATTTTCAAAGCGAAAGGCACTACATGACTGAAAATTTGTAAAACGATTTCCTTCTAGGTCGTCCTCAACGCACGAATTGAACGAATCGATCGAATTGACAAACTTCCATTCTCTATTTTCCAATTGCCCATAATACACTTTGTTTGCCCCCCAAATTTTGCATAAACTTTTGTTTTCAAATTCTCTTGGGAGGACTGTATATTCCCCAAACAATAGTTTATGCAAAATTTGGGGGGCAACCAAAGTGTATTAGGGGCAATTGGAAAATAGAGAATAGTAATATATTCTCACCAAGTACACCCACACACAAAGCCAAATGGCCCAGATGCATAATATATGGGAGAAATCGGCCCGAGGCTTTGCGAGTGGGGAAACCATGAGAGAAAATGCTCCATCGCTGCAGGGAGGAGGGTGGGGCGAAATCTTCCAGCAAGGGTACCGAGACCTTAACTTAACTGAAACTGGCTTAATTATCAAGCAGACTGCTCTTAAATAGTAGGGTGAGGTCTGTGGGAATGCCACGCAGTCCCCTGGGTCACGCTGGGAATGCGCATAGTAGTTAATTTCGGCTTTTTTGTGTGTTTGCCCCCAGTGAGAATAGGGGACCTGCCAGTAATGAGATGCAATTTTCCGATCGACAACTCAACTTGTCGAATCGGGAATAAAAATGTCCATTTGACGAATCGAACGATATCGCACTGTCACTTTTTAATTTTAGCATCGTAAACTTTGTTCGATATTCACGAAAGTAAGCTCTCCAAGAGCCACTGCAATGGGTAAATGGCTAATAATAATAATAATTCAAAGAACTTAGAAGCTTCTGTTTGAGAGACAGGGGCAGACTTGGAAATAAGGGTCGGCCGATTTCCCTTAAAATTAACACACAAAGTCCTTATGTAGACTTGTGCAGTTAAATTAATTTTATTTAATTGCAAATTCCGTAATTTAATTATTGGAGGATCCATCAAAGTTTTGTCTGGTCGGAGCATAAACTTAAAAATTTACCAAGTCTGCCCAGGTATCTGCAATGTGACAGTGTCTGTTTGTCCAAAAATATCGCGAATAAATTCATGAAATGCAATTTTTTTTTGTCTAAATATTGTTTAAGTTGATCTATTAAGCAAATCGATTCAACTGGTGATCTACCTTAAGGAAATCTAACCATTTAGTGATCACATTTGCACTCGCCTGGCAGTGGAAAGATGGGCGGAAAAATTAGAAATTTTTAAACTTCCCACATTGACTTTTTGTTCATTTTTTAACAATCTGTAGAGAATCAAAAAACAAAGCTGCCTATTAAAAAAAGTTGGTGGTCACCGACCATTTGAGAAAGTAAACTACGAGCGAAGTCAACGCAACGGCTATCTGCGCTGTATTTGTTTGAAAAGTTTTCTCAGCACGCGCGAACGATGCATGGCGTGACGTTGCGACATGAATTACGTGCGCAGTAAGGTTGTGCAAAAACAATTAGCGCGAACGTCCTTAATTTTATAGTCTTCTGTGATAAATGTGTCCCCATTATGTTCATGTCTTAAAAGGTACCCCAGTTACAAGGTTGGTAAAATGAAGAATGTTAAGGTGCTTATTAATAGTCAGAAATGGTCGGCCAGTCCGGTGATTTGGAACACAAGATGGGCTTTTTTACGAGAATTTTGCACAAATCCACCACATTGTATAATATTTATGCATTGACTGATTTGACAGGACAAAACGGACTAACAACGAAAAACTGTTCTCGAATGTGATCTTGCCGGCTAACGTAAGCAGTTGGTAAAGGGTTGGTGAAAAACGTAACATAAATCATTTAAATGAGAAACGTTTGCTAAATATCTGGGATAGCTTCCAATTTGAGAGGTAAATTCACGTCCCATACTTACGAAGTTTTCTATTACTCGAGTGAACGAGTAGAAATTTTAATCCCCTACGTTTGTAACACAGCATTATTGCGGTAAAATCGATATCGTGTAACCTGGCCTGTTGAACGATTTTTCACGCAACAGTTTGTTGCGGCAAACACTTTGCAGGTGTTTGAATTACTTTCAAAAACTTGCAATTTTTGTTCGCGAGAGCAACATTGACGTCAGGCAGAAATTCGTAGCGCGCGCTCTTGAGGCGCGTAAAAAAAAAAACTGCAGTAAGTAAAAATAACTCCTGAGAAAAAGACTGGCCCAGATAAATGACAAATTTAATAAGACAGGTGTGTTGTAGCTGTGTCCGCTAATTATAATGTGGAGAACATCATAATTATTTTTCTGATAATGGCAAATACGTTTAGTTAATTTCCCTTTACCTGAGTGCTTAATTTCCACTGGAAGAATAACTACCCACAACTTTTTTGTGCTAAAAAGTTTCCTCCCTCTTTAGTCTGAGTCACAGATGATAAAAAGGCATCGTTCATATGTTAACAAAATGAAATTTGGCAATGTGTTATATAATGTTTGAAGGAAAATTTTGCTAAAATGTGAATTGCATGCCGGCACCATAATGACAAATGAAGCTGTTTGCTTGATCTATTTCGACTAGTTCTGTTCAATTTCAATTTTTGCTTCATATAAACTCACCTCGTTCAGCCACGAAGATACACTCTGCCCCTGTTCGAAAGAACAACGCGTTAAGACTGCTCAGCTGGAAGTCGTTATTCATAAACCTGCATTTTAACAAGTTGTAGCGAAAATTGATTTAAGTCGGCATAATGTACAAATAGCTGCCGCTTGTCATTAAGGATGTGTTTGTTGCTTATCGTGGTGTAAGAAAGGAAAGATGAACGTTCATTCGTTAGTATCACGATGGAATTGGTTTGAGTTGTTCGTTAATAAGCTCACCTTTTTGAGCAGCGCTTTAGATATATAAATCGGCTATTTGCACCTTGCTCTCATTAGCTGACAGTTGCTCTCTTAATTGATGCAAACAACTGAAGGAGAAAAAATAAATATGTAAAATAAATACAAATTTAAATTTACTGTCGACTTTTTACAATGACGATTTTTTGTTTGTTAAAAAAGTGGTGTTCAGATCTCGTCTTCAGGAGTCCATTTCCGGATACTAAATATTTCACATCAAAAAATTAAGAAATTCTAGTGCTCTTTATGCTGTATTAAAGTAATAGGTGAAGAAAAAAATATGAACGCAAAATTTGCATATATTTTCTAATCTTAGTCAAAAGAGTGTTTTGAAAAAGAAAAAGGTCAACCAGCAGTCTTGGGCTGCTTGTAATTTCATGAAAATGACATTTATGTCGAAGTATGACAAGCGCAATAATAACAACTTCACCCATTTTTCACCTGCGCGAATTTTTCATTTAAGTTTATTCATTTACAACAGAAACAAACAGTGACTCCATGGTCCCTATATAATTAGCTGTATTTAAATATACGTCACGGTTTACGGTTCCTCAAGTCACGTCTCTGATTAAATGTGTATTCGAGGCACAGATGTTATGTATGCTTTACATGTAGAACACTCTACACTGGGTATGGTTTTTTGGATCGAGAGATCTAAAAAAAAAAATAATGTTTACACGTCCAGAATAACATAAGTGCTCACGTGCAAACAACATTTGGCTGCGTAGTTGTGTGTTGATGTAGGGCCAGGCTCGTGCCAGATTGCTTAGCTTGTTAAGGTCGCGCAGGACCCTTGCCGTTATTATGTATGAATAAACTATGTTATTTACGAACTGCAACGACTGAAGTCAACAAGAAACGATAACAATTATTTCTTTGTATTCATTAACTACAAATTAAACTTGCGTCTACTTGCGTCTCCGTTTGGCCAGGACTTGCGCGCACTTGCGTTGACTTGCGTTCACTTTGGTCGATAATTTTAAGCACGTCAACGTAAGTTTTTCACCGTTTGGCTACGGGGAGACCACAATATTTTTGTGCGAACACTCACCTCTCCCGTAAGGATACCTTTTCCGATCTTTTTCGCGTCCGAATTTTTTTGCAATTGCAAATTGCGGCGGGATAACGATCGGAGACCTTATCCGTGCAAATAGCTGCGAGCAGGGCAGAGGTTTGTAACGATTTGTCGCGCAATTTTTGACTCACAAGGAGAAGTGAGTTTTCGTGCAAACACAACTCTACAGGGGAGGCAGTGCCACTGATTCGCGCGTAAAACTCGCTCGTATGTGCCAAGGTAACGGGCAAAAGATGTGACGAAAAAAAAAGACTCCGAGGAAAACAGCTAAAAGATAGCTCAAATTCTGTGTGAAAATCGTTTCTTTTCAGGACACTGTCAGGTAAGCCTATCCAGAAAAAAAGTGAGTTTAAAGCTATTTTGCGGAGCGTGTTCAAACTGTTTCGTGAACAGGTGAAAAAATGCCACCCTTGTTACTACATTATATGTAGGGAGAAAATTATACATATTTCAGATTCGCTCGCGCACTTGAACAGCTCTGTACACCATAGAAGTGCGGTCGTGTCTATTGACGCCTACTGTACATAGGAAAACAACAGAAAAAAACAAAAACGAAAGGAACCACGGGAGTAATATCCTTTATTAATTTGTTCATTTCCTCAAATATTGTGGTTACTCTGTGATTTGGCCACCCGACGCAAGTCTTCAAGTACTGAATCATGTGAATCACAGCGCGTGCAATGACCACCATGTGTTCAGTCGGAGTCAAAACAGGTTTTAAGCGATCATTGAACTTTTGACTTGCGAACCAGAGCTAATCTGCATTTAGTTGCTAGGTTACTAAGTGTCCCTTGGGTAATTCTATCACTATATTGCGCTAGCACGGATCCGACACGGAACACTACGGGAGAGAGGTTTGACAGGTTTTTTTTTTTGATAAACATTTGTGCGCATGTATAGTTGAGAGGACCGTCAATCATCTCCTCCTCCTGTTCTCGAACCGTCGTTGTAAGACCTCATAACACTCGGTTGTAACAAACCAGGGCCGTAGGCAGGGTAGGTGCGATGAGTGCGACCGCACCCCCTTGCGCGTCGCCAAGGACTCTCAGAATGCAAGGAAAGTGAGCTTCAACAACTTGATTTTTCAACAGATATACCACAGGTATCAGAAGAGCCAGATTTAACCTTTGTGAATATTTAAATGTTAGGCTCGATTTCCGCCGCTTTCTCGAGTCCGGTCTTTGAACCTTTATTTTTATCTGGCGCTCGTCTTATCGTCTTATCTTTTTGTTTACGTGACGGTTAAACTCAGCGGGTAACGCTTTCAGTTCGTTACGTAACTCCTTTGAAGTGCCGAGGAAGAAAAAGAGACAAGGGATGAAACATAGTATCACGTGACTCGTTGGATGAGAACCGCAACATACTGGTGACGGAAGAGAAGTGACGTGCCGTGTGTCCTGTGCTAATAAAGCATTCGTTATAATTCACAATTCAAAACAACAGCTGATTTGAGCGAATTGGAGGAAGATTTAGAATGAACCCTTTCTTTTTTCAACTGAAAAAAAAAAATGTCCTCAGCGGAAAAAGCACCGCAAATATCGTGTGAATAAATCCATCTTCGTGTCCGTAAGAAAGTTGTGCATTCAACAAGTTTTCAAATGCATGTGCTGTTGCGATTTAGCCAGATCGATCGATCGATTGGATTAAAATACACCTCTGTAATTCTCTTTAATACAGGCTTTTAACACTATGCTTCGGCAATTGCTGTTGAAAGGGATTAATGATGAATCTTACCCGAAAGCCACATTTCCTACAAATAAATGACATCGATTCCTCGATCTGTTCGTAAAGTATAGTATTTCTGACAGTGTAGCAGGCAGAAATAGCTATTTTGCCGGCACGGACCAGAGGACTGGGTCCGCGTAGGAGGGATTGTGGGTAGCGTTATTGGATATGTATAGTTGTTCGTTATAGATTTGAATCAGTCTAGGTCAGCACTTCGCTCATGCAACAAAATTTTTTATTTGGTAAATTTTGAAATAATTTAATTTTGTCAGTTCACTATTTTCTAGTTTTCGCGTACCTCAGCCCCCAGCGTTGGCGGCACCGCAGCTGTTTTCAGCAGGTTGGGGGTATACGTTCCCTTTTCTTTTTTTTCCACAAAGTGGTTTTGGGTTTTCGTATCCGGCGGTGTCGTATACATTTTCTGTAGGAGCTTCGATCTTTCGTGATGGAGAGCATTGTTTTTAAGTGTATTCTGTTAGGTTGATGGCAGGTTTGCAATAAACTGGCTTGAGGTCCTTGCTGACCTTCAGGCTCCTGTATCTACACTGTTGTGTATGTTTTTCTGGGTAGCATAGGCAAAATTGAATGAGTCTTTTAATCCAGCAAACTTATATCTGCCAGTTTTACCGGAAAAATTCTTTGACTATTACCTACTATTCGACTTCCAGACCTTTTGAAATCAAGAAAACGCAGATATTTAAACCTTCACTAAAATCTGTCCCTTCGCACGTTGTATGATTCCACCGCTGTAAATATCTAGAGTTCTTTGAAAACTGTCGCTGCGCAGTATTTTCAAAGCTGTCGACCGCACGTTGTATTCACCGCTGTAATCTAAAACACACTGCTTGTTTACAAATCACGTTTCACGCAAGTGTTATGCACTTGAGTTGTCATCATCATCACCCAATCACAATGTGAGGTTTCTTGATCTTACGTAATTATTAACCAATCGCAGTGCACAAATTTTATCACACCTATCAGTACTCCCTGTGCGCCAACGAATTCGCCACCAAATGACGACCTCGCCACCAACAAACTCGCCACCAATCGAAGCAACCACCAACAAAGAAATAAACTAGAATAAACTTTTCGAAGAGAACAACACGATAGAATGAAAACAATATAAATAGCAGATACGTTTTTTCGGCTGTCTGTACTCAAATTACGCCCTCGAGCGACGTGTTAGATGTGTTCCGTTTCGAACTCATATATTGAAATTGCAAACTCCATGCGAGGATTTAAAAAATTACTTGCGAGAAAATGAAACTTTATGAGAAGAATTTCTATATTCAATGCGAGAAATTTAAAACTTAGTGTTGTTGTTGTTATACAAATCAAGTGAAACTTGATAGCAATTGTGAACTCCTTGAGAGAATTTGTCAAATTTGTGAATTTGGGCGGGTTTTCATAACAAAATACAATTCTCTTTCTTTTATGTGATTTGCGACTTTTTGTTTGAGGCGGGTTTTTATAACACAACACAGCACAACCTACCAGCGATGAGTTTCGTTGACAACCAAGTGTATTCACCGTGAGCCCACACAAATGGAGCGACTGTTGATGTTTCAAAATTATAAATGAATGTATGGGAAAACCGACGTTCCTATCCACATTTATGCTCAAAATAAACGTTAAGTTACCTTTATTTTAGCAATTTACTGGGCTTTTGCGATGCTGTCTACTGTACTGTCAGTGTCTGTCTGTACTGTCTGTCTGCTGTCCTCTTATTATGTACAGTAGGCAGCATCGCAAAAACCCAGTAAATCGCTAAAATTCGCCATTTTGAGCTACAAGGACGACAAGCCACAACGATCGAGGTAACGGTACGTTTATTTTTAAACATAACTGTGAATATTCCTCGCTTTAGTTCATGGTACAAGTAATAGGAAAGTTTCGGTTTTACCATACAGTCCTTTATAATTTTGAAACATCAACAGTCGCTGCATCTGTGTGGGCGCCCCGTAGTGTATTTTATTTGAATACAGACCGGCGAAGAAACTTATTTGTGCGAACGTCTTATTCTCCTTGATTGGTATTCTCTAGTTTATCAACGTAATTCTCGTTCTTCTTATGTGATTTGTTTGTGTCGGGGCAGGTTTTCATACTAGTAACAACGCTTTTGAATTCGTTATACTAGTAATAGTTCTCACTACAGCTACATTTGACGCCTTTATAATTATTGGAAGTCCGTACACAATTAGGCGATTTTAATGCTGTACCAAGTACGTCGTGACAATTTCTACTGCGCCGGAATTTCCCTGTTGCGTGACACCGCTCTATCTGTCGCATTCACATGTAAACTAGCGGTAATCATCAGTTGAGTACGATCTAGTATTGTTAGGATTGATAAGTTACCAGACATCACCTGTAAAAATCCAGGCAGAGCGCGTGAACTTTTACTTCATGGTGGCAAAATTATTACATTTAAAATGAGCTTGCAATGGTTTCCTCCCCAAAGGCCTTAGATGAGTTTCAACAGCGTTTTCAAGTTCTCCCAGATTTTCACGAGTGTTTCTTAACTCCACAGAAACACGGAAAACATATTTTCTATTTCTTTAAAAAAAGAACACCGCGAGGAAAAATAATTAAATCCTTAGCTCGTTTATTTTCCTTATCAAAATGTAGATTCTCTTGGCTCGCGCCTTCATTACGTAAACAGCTCGTGCTAGTTTTGTGTTTCTATCAAGTTATAGTTATATAGTTACAGGGTATTTTATAACAATCGTTTTAAAGCAAACGAGACAGTTCAATTGTGGACCATTACTTCTTCCGTTTATTACGAAGTCAGAGAATAAATAATGAAAGCGTGAAGCAAGTGGAGAAAAAAAACAACAACTGCTCGAAAACTGTGGGTAAGATAAATCTCTTGGGTTTCGCGCGACCACTGATTTCTCTTCCTCAGTCAATTCGTTTCTTCTCTACGCTCTGAAGAATAGTAGTGTCTGCTTGTATTATAGGTGGATAAATAAAATAAGGACTGACTGCTCAAATATGTGGCTTCTGATAAATATCTTCCACTCGCATTAAAGTTAAATATCATCACCCCGCCGCATAGACTAGTCCTCTTCTTTGTACAACCGACTGAACAAATTACAATTTGCATCAAGTCAATGTTAAACTTCATTACATAAAAAAGTAATAATACAAGCACCCAAGCAAGCTAGATATAAACAACAACGTATGCAGGACCTTAGGAAAAACTACAGCCAAAGCGGATACAGTTAAAAGGAATGTAAACGTGGCAAATATAAAATTACACCTATTACAAACTACTGGAAAAAGACAAACTAAGTTAAGAAATATACACACTATTTCACACAAAAATATAAAAAAATAACCTCGAGAAAAGTGGTCGGCGTCAAGTAATGTGACGTTAACAAGGGGTGGTTTATGAAGGGGATGGGGATCCCGATGGGAATTTTGCAATACGCGCTAATTAACAACTAAAAGAAATAAATATTATGTTTAACAGACTTCTTCAAAGCAACGATCCTTGAAAGGCAGTGTTCCTTTTGTGAAACCGACCTGGCAGCATTGAAACTAAAACAAGAGGCCAGTCAGTTCGGTCAGTTTCTGAAGGGAAATCCTGCAGAAGACTGGATCATTCGCTCCCTTCCAAATCTTTACTTTAGAGAATTGTATTATCAGTAAACTGGAGTCTCGTGTTCTCGCATGTGAAGTCAAATATGATGTATTTTATTCGTGTACCTGAAGACCTGTGTTATGCGAAACTGGTGGACTTTCCTGCAGATAAATTAAAGGGCGTAAATATGCTACAACAGTTTTCCATTGCACAAATTCTCTATATTTGGAGTACGCCTTCCTTGACTAACTTATTAAAAAAATATATGCACTTTTCCAGTCCCTTATCCCCAAGAATGTATTTCCTGTGTTTGAACCCTTTTAACACGGACTTTCTTATAGTTATCTTTTCACCTGAACATTAATGTATATCTGCCCAAAAATTTGATCGACACTGAAGATTTCGCTTAAACATAAAAACGGTACCCACTATTGGGCGTAAAAGACAAATACCACAAAGAGTATACTACTGTGCTCGTAATTCTCGTCATAAGGCCGTCCCAGTATGTTTCGTCTTCCATCACGTAGTCTCTCGTGGGTTGATCCGTCAATCATGGACAAAATAAAAACAACAAACAAACAAACAAAACAATCTATTGCTCAAAATTAGAAGGGTGAATCATAACTACGCCATAATAGGCTTTGATAACTAGAACTTGTCATTTCAAAGCTATTCAAAGACGTTTTCGAGGGAAGTATAAATATTGAGCCATTTTAAGGCGTAATGTCTTCCTTAGAAACACAGGAGCAAAGAGAAAGTGTTTTTTTCCTACTTTTGCAGAAAAAAATGAGTTGGTCGTTGGATGGGGAACAAAAAAATTTATTGGGTTGACGAAACAGTTTGTTACCTCGTTGGCCACGGTTTTCCCTTCTTACAGTTTAGTATCATTCTTGCTACGTCGATAATGAGCCACAAGAGGAAAAAAAAGTAAGATCGCTAATGGAAGCATCTTCAAGTTCAAGGCTTCTTCTTAGTATTCGCGGACTGTGGCTGTTATTATGTTGGTCCTGATCCTCTGTCGAGTCATCATCCCCCTCCTCAAGAGTAAAGTCGATAGCTCCAGTGTCCTTCACAGCACCCGCTACGGAAGGCATGCCAATCCTTCCACTTTGAAGCTGCTGTCTCTATTTTCATTCGCCCGCTGTAAACACAACCTCTATTGTTATTCAGGCCTAGGGGCATTGTTATGACCTGTTATCTATTGTTTTAAGAACCAATGAAGCAACTCGCTCCGAGAGGTAGTGAGCGACCCAGCGAGAGAAGAGGGCGCTCTTGGGGGCGGGGAGAGAGAGACCCTGGGAACGAGTTTGAACTATTACTAGTACAACGAATTCAAAAGCGTTGATACTAGTATGAAAACCCGCCCCGACACAGACAAATCACATGAGAAGAACGAGAATTACGTTGTCATATGATAAACTAGAGTAGGGCCCAGTTCAGACGTCGTGCTTCTGCCGTGCCGAACTAAATTCAGGAATTAAGTTCGACAAAAGCACGGCAGAAGTACGGCGTCTGAATCAAATATAAAATTAAGTTCGGCAAAGCAATTAAGTTCGACAAGCTCTGCCGTGCTACACGGCTCTGGCACGGCAGTGATTCAAACGTCGGGCTTCTGCTGTGCCAAACAAAATACATAAATTTTAGTTAAGGTATTTTTACGGAGGCAGTTACGGCGCCAACACCGCTGGGTAAACTGTTACGTGACTTCAGTGAATTCTGAATTGGGCACGACTCTGGCACGACGTCTGAATCAGAGTCGTGTTTGTGCCGTACTACAAACACGACCTATTGCAATTAAGTTCGGCACGGCAGAAGCACGAAGTCTGAACTGGGCCTAAAGCATTCAAGAGAATACCAATCAAGGAGAATAAGACGTTCGCACAAATAAGTTTCTTCGCCGGTCTGTATTTAAATGCAATACACCACAGGGAGCCCACACAGATGCAGCGACTGTTGATGTTTCAAAATTATAAAGGACTGTATGGTAAAACCGAAACGTTCCTATTACATCTACCATGAACTAAAGCGAGGAATATGTTAAAAAATAAACGTACAGTTACCTCGATCGTTGTGCCTTGTCGTCCTTGTAGCTCAAAATGGCGAATTTTAGCGATTTACTGGGTTTTTGCGATGCTGCCTACTGCACATAATAAGAGGAAAGCAGACAGACAGTACAGACAGACACTGACAGTACAGTAGACTGCATCGCAAAAGCCCAGTAAATTGCTAAAATAAAGGTAACTTAACGTTTATTTTGAGCATAAAGTGTGGATAGGAACGTTTCGGTTTTCCCATACATTCCTTTAAATTTTGAAACCTCAATAGTCGCATTATTTGTGTGGGCTCTCTGTGAATACACGTTAGTTGTCAGGGAAACTCATCGATGGTAGGTTGTGTTGTGTTATGAAAACCCGTCTCAAACACAAAGTCGCAGATCAGATAAAAGAACGAGAATTGTATTTTGTTATGAAAACCCACCCAAATTCACAAATTTAACAATTTCTCTCATAGAGTTCACAATTGCCATCAAGTTTCACTTGATCTGTACAACATCAATACTAAGTTTTAAATTTCTCGCATTGAATATATAATTTCTTCCCATGAAGTTTCATTTTTTCGCAAGTAATTTTTTTAAATCCTCGCATGGAGTTTGCAATTTCAATGAGTTCGAAACGGAACACATCTAACACGTCGCTCGAGGGCGTAATTCGAATGCAGACAAGCGAAAAAACATATCTGCTATTTATATTGTTGTCATTCGATCGTGTTGTTCTCTTCGACTAGTTTATTCTAATTCATCTCTTTGTTGGTGGTTGGTGGCGAGGTGACTTCGCTTGGTGGCGAGTTTGTTGGTGGGGAGGTCGTTATTTGGTGGCGAGTTCGTTGGCGCGCAGGGAGTACTGATAGGTGTGATAAAATTTTTGCCCTGCGATTGGTTAATAATGACGTAAGATCAAGAAACCTCACATTGTGATTGGGTGATGATGATGACAACTCAAGTGCATAACACTTGCGTGAGACGTGATCTGTAAACAGGCAGTGTGTTATAGATTACAGCGGTGAATACAACGTGCGGATTGACAGCTTTGAAAATACTCCAGACTACAGCGGCGAAAACAACAGCGGCGGAAACCGAGCCCAGCATTAAAAATATTCACAAAGGTTAAATCTTGCTTCTCGGATACCTGTGGTATTATCTGTTAAATAAGGCAGCCAAGCAAAGAAAATTAGTTTGTTTTCTTGAATTACGGTAACAGCTCTAGCCCTTTCTCCAGAGGTAAGTTTCAATTTGAGGCTTCAATTTTATCATTTTAGTTTTTAGTTCAATCGATAAAACCGGTTTATATCCATTGAATGATCTTACGCTGTTTTGGAGCTGCCCTATGCTCGCATTTAAATCGCCCCTGCTCGCTTTCGCGTTCGTCCCCATGGACAGGACACTGCTCACAGTCTAACGAATTTTCTCTTATAAACATAGATAAACATCTTCCTCTTCATTTGTTTACAACTTTTGCTAGGAGTTTCCATCTTTCCATACTTATCAGCAACGTTTTAGCTGGCATTAAGCTTTCAAATAATCGATGGGATCTTAGCATTACTTCAACGTTGTTGTAACAGCTCCCAATTATACACAAGCATAATTTTTTGAAGCAAAAATTCAAGAGTAACTGTGCAGTAATTTCTACCCAGCCGATTTCGTTGAAACTTGCTCACATTAAAACTTGGATAATTTGAGGTAGTTGATTTTAATTGGAAATAATCTATCGTTGCGTTTCGAAAATAATTGCGTTTTTTTCATAATTTTTTTTTTCAAAAGTGCTAATATCTCGTGATCGTTTGCCCTGTTTGCCCTATAATTTTAAGCTTTATAAAATTTGAACGAATTTTCTCTTTAAACTTTTGCCGAACAAGTTATGAGATAATGTTACTATACTATACATGTCATACATTTCTTTGTAAAACTTGACAGGTTTGGTGTCTACCTCGAGTTTGCGACGCGTTTTTACGAAACCTCGTTTGTATACTAAATAGCCCTTTGGTGAATTTTCAGCCCATGACGCTATCATGTATAAGGCCTTTTCACCATGGTAAGTCGATCTGTGGGGTGCTTTTTGTGAAAATGAAAAATAAGAAAAATTGCAGTTTTGCGTGCGCGACGGCCTCATGACTTGGCGGAATGTAATATATGCAGAACTGATTAAAAGGCTTTTCTTGGCACCACTTATTTAGTTCTTAGCCAAAACAAAACCAGGCCAAATTTTGATCGATCCTGCAAAAATGAAACTCTAGCATTAGGACTTCAACATGGACAGGGAGTGTGTAAGACATTATGTTTTCACGCTAGTACATTTCTCGCCCTCTCTCTGTCACGCAGTATAGGTACAATTGGTGAATATCAATCATCTCCGCCTCTTTGTGGAAAGCTGCACGGAACTCAGTTGTTTCAATAATATATCAAATTTCCAATGTTAGAAGATCCGATCATGTTCAGAAATGATTCATCCGCTGATTCATCAAACATTTGATGAATCAGCGAATCGAAGAATTCGTTTGAGTCCTGTTCTTTTTGTAACTGCGGCATTCCTTTCATCTGTCACGCAAGACTGTCCAGGAACAATTGGTGGATGCCAATTATCTCCGCCTCTTTTTAGAATGCTGCACGGAAACCCAGTTGTCCTAATAATATATCGAATTTCCAATGTTATAAGATCCGCTCATGCTTGGAAACATCCGAGATAATGCGATTAAAACGTTTGATGAAACAGTGAATCGAATAGTTCGTTTAAGTCCTGTTTGTTTTGTAACGGCGGCTTTCTTTGATCGGCACACATTTAATGAAAACAAAAACCTGGTTATTTTGGCGCGTGTTGCCGACGGGCGTCTGTTTATATTTCGTGCAAACGCGATCATGCAAAAAAAAAAAGTAGATAAATAAACAAATAAATAAAATAAAATAAATATGAAATCTCAGTAAATAATTATAGCCCATCCACTAAAAATTATCGTTTCATTTATGGCGCAACTAACTTGTCCTTACTCAGTAAATACAATGGGATTCAAATCGTCCTACAACACACATTAATGGTCACAAAATTATATTGTAATCTTCACGCATAAACTTATTTTCGTGCACATTTCGTTCAGTCTACGGAAAACGAACTTTAAACGTACCTAAGCCAGACGTTTCGGATATTTTTGAGGTTTAACATCAGTTTGTTACAACCGAGTGTTACAAGGTCTTACAACAGCGGTTTCGACCAGCGTTGGGTGGCCAAACCGCAGGAAAACCACAAAACAAAACAACAATAACAACAAATTTTAATAATATTACTCACGTGGTTCATTTCGTTTTCTGTGTTGCTTTTTCTCTGTACAGTCGGGGTCAATAGACGCGACAGCACTTCCATATCATATCAAATGTGGTCTGTGCGATATGGACTATGTCGATTATACCAAACGACACTTACACCAACGTGCTGCCGAACACAGCTCTCCGAAGAGCACATGTTGAACACGCACGGGATCTCAAAACCGAAGCTAATTAACAACTTCTCAGTTTTAAAGAGATGCCATTGCAAATTCGATTGTCTTATTAACGAAATGCTAGTTATTCAAAATCCAAAGCCAGCTTTGAAACGGCCCGCGGCAATCTTTTAGAACGGAGGTGCTCTTTTCTTAACCGATTTCTCTGATTTTTGGCAATCGAAATAACGAATGTTCCAAACGCGACGATAATTTTTTTTCGAATTGATGTCAATAAGCTCAAATTATCCAAGGTTTTAACGAAATCGGCTGGGTAGAAATTGCTGCACAGTTGACTGTTGAATATTTGCTTCAAATGTTATGCTTGTGTCATTTTGGGAGCTTTAACAACATCGCTTAGGTAATGCTAAGTTGCCATCGATTATTTGAAAACTTTATGCCTGCAAAAACGTTGCTGAAAAGTATGAAAAGATCGGAAACTCTCAGCAAAAGTTTTAGCAGAAGAGGTTTACGAGGTTTGCGTAAATTGTTAATTTTGAAAAATTAATTTTTTTTAGTTTAAAAAAAAAATCTAGCGATCTTTTTTTTTCTTTTAAAGATGAATTTTTCAAAATTCACACCGTACGCATCGTATATAAACATCTTCCTCTTCATTTGTTTACAACTTTTGCTAGGAGTTTCCATCTTTCCATACTTATCAGCAACGTTTTAGCTGGCATTAAGCTTTCAAATAATCGATGGGATCTTAGCATTACTTAAACCTTGTTGTAACAGCGGCCAATTATACACAAGCATAATATTTTGAAGCAAAAATTCAAGAGTCAACTGTGCAGCAATTTCTACCCAGCCAATTTCGTTGAAACTTGCTCACATTAAAACTTGGATAATTTGAGATAGTTGATTTCAATTGGAAATAATCTATCGTTGCGTTTCGCAAATAATTTTTTTTTCACATTTTTTTTTTCAAAAAAGCTGTAATATCTCGTGATCGTTTGCCCTGTTTGCCCTATAATTTAAAGCTTTATAAAATTTGTTAAAATCAGAAAAATCGGTTGAAATTTACATGCCCAAAACTCGATTTAGAAAAGAGCACCTCCGTTTCCAATAAATAGGCGCGGGCCACCTTAAACATGCAAAGTGATTCCATCCGCGCGAAACTATTTACATAACCATCCAGCAAATGTCTTTTATACTATTTTCCACAAACTAATATATTTTCACACCACGATACAACACCTTACCATCATAATGATGTTAGTTACAAGTCTGGCCCGAGCCTGGCCCAACATCAGCTAACAACTCATTCTCGTCCTCTTCGCTTTACTTAGCCGGCAGGGCCTTGGCACGAAAAACGAAGAAATCTGGAGATAAAGGATTTACAGTAATAGAATCTGGGACTTCCGGTCTTCATGTATGCAGTCGTTATGTTTCTACATACTGTATAGCAGAGTCATGGCGTCTTTTACTTTCGCTCAAGATTTCCGTGTTTCGAACCGCCAATCAAAAAAAAAAATCGAAAATAATTCAAAAGTCCCATGTTCCCAGAGCCCTTCGTTTCTCGTACCAAGGCCCTGCCGGCTAAGGCGACGAAAATGCTAACAACTTCGCAGACAAATATTGTTTGCATGGGAGCACTTAAAATATTCCGGATGTGAAGACATCACTCGATCGAAGAAACTATACCCAGTGTAAAGCCGGTTACATGTAAAGCATACATTTCTCTGTCTCGAATACACATTTTATCAGAGACGTGACTTGAAGTAGCCTTAAATCGTAACCTTTTTTTTTTCAATGCTGCTAATTATGTGCCATGGTTTCACTGTTTGGTCCTGCTGTTAATGACTAAATTTAAATTAAAAATTCACGCAGGTGAAAAATGGGTTAAATTATTTTAAATTCCGCTTGTCATCAGTGCTTCGACACAAATGTCATAATATCATGGATTACAAGTAGCCTAAGACCGCTGATTGACTGTTTTCCTTTTCCAAAACACCCTTTTTACTAAGATTAGAAATTAAGAGGGAGTCTCTCTAATTTTCGACCGGTCGGTTCCGGATCGAAAAATCAAATCGCCTGATTTTTTGTAAGGTGAAAGGCCTTCATGCCAAAGTAACAAAACCACAATCTTTTTGGTTCTAGGCTTAAGGTTTTTTCCGCTAGAGCTAAAAATAAATTTGACCGAATTTTTCTCGCGCGCGACCGAAAATCAAGACGATTGTTTACCTTTTTTAAGCGATCGGTGCAAAGCAAGGACAAACTGTACCGCCATAATTTTTACATAGCAAGAAAGATCTACTTCCATTTTATGAGCTGTAGGAGTTTCAAGCAATTTGAAGTTAATCTATAGGCATTCTATGATATTACTCACGCCTATGTTAGGAGGCTCGAGGGACAACCCGAAAATTGGTCATTTTGTGGACCTCTTTTCTCAGCTGGCGGATAAAATCAAAACATGGCAGTTACATCAATGTAAAGCCTTAGCCTTCCCCTACACGAATATGTAAAAAAATATTGTCTATGACGCCTTTCCTGTAAATGTCGAGGGGATAATTTTTCCTATTTTTGAGAAATTATCAAAAACAACACCAAATCGCTAATTGTTTAAAATTTGAATACCTTGGACCAATACCGGTCTTACATCAAGAAAACTAAAGAAAAGTAAACTAAAACATTAGGGAATAGAAATAAAAAGCCATATTCAATAGTGTTTTTAATTTTAGTTCGCCGTTTCATTTTATTGGGAGGAGAGTGATCATCGGCTCATTAAATATTCACCGAACAGTGAAATTCGATCCAAACCAGAACTGTCAAATTTCATATCGCACTGGCCGTCTTAATTTCATTGAATCTCGTTTCAAATCACATTTGTACACAAAACGAATATCCTGAAAATGCTATTTTGTTGTTGTGTTTAAGTTTAAGCCAATTCTGAGCTTTAAATACGCACTTAGAATACAAATGGAGTTTACTCACGATTTACTCGACCACTGTCAACACTGAATCGAAATTCATTTTCTCTGATTGTTGGACTATAAATTGACTTAGCTTACCTGAGTTCCAAAAGGCTTTTCCCCTTCTTCTTTTGACTTTTTCTGTTGGTGATGCATTTAAATGACCGGTACAATTAGGAGCTTTGATTCAATCAACGAGCTGCCAGTCCGGTTCTGGCCCTATCTGTCACGCAACGCTAAGGGGTGAAACAAGACCACTCTTGGAATTGAAGCTCATTGAGAATATCAGTTTTCATCATCGTTTAAAATGTTGCCTCGAATCCTTAGAACAAAGCTGTCTAGAAAATATTGTAGAAGTGCACAGGACAGAAAAACACTAATTTTTGCTTGTTTTATGTGTAATTATTTGACGTAGTCAGAGCTATGAATGCACTGCGGAAATTTGGATGTAGTGTGCATTTTGGAACAAGGATTGCATATTATAAGGGACAAATATAAAGAGGGTATAGAAAGTTTAAGAAGTCTGAAGAGATGAGTGGTGGTAGAGTGTGCTTGTAGTGTAGTATGTTGCAAGTTTTGTGAGATAGATATTCAACACCTTTTTGGGTTAATTAATTCAGAATAGCCAGCCATATTTGCAAGAGATGACAATGTTGCTTATACAGTCTTGAAGTCATAATAAGGTTATCCAAAAAGTAAATAACCGTTAGCAGTGCCAAAGCAAGAAATGTAATGCTGGGCAATGAAGCTTTTTCGTACCTTTGCTCTATCCGTTGGTTGATGCTATGTGTAATATATGTGTATACTATGACTGACATAACTATTATTTTAACTGTGTTTACGGGACCGGTCATTATTTATCGTTTGGAGCGGGGGATTTTTGTTGCTACACCGTAGCATTCACCTGATCTACCCATAAAGTATTTAGCATTTGAATGATCCCCCCTAATTGGAAGCTTTCATGATCCCCGCCCCCTCCTTTCCAAGCCACCACAAAATATCAAGTTCATTGCAAGTGCGGATGGCAGTAAACTGTCAAGGACGCCTTGAATTGCGCAGCCGATTTGTTATCATTCACCGACAGCAATCGAAAGGTTCTATATCATGATGTAGAGAGTACCATACCAAAAAACTGTTCGCAAGTGATGAGCTGGAATATTTTCAGAATGCTCAAGAGCGAGTAATGGTGCTCTACGAAGAACTGCAGAGAGCCTCAAATACGTTGACAACATCTCTAATGAATTGAACCTGAAGAGGAAGTTTCTATTTCGCATGGAGAAAGATCAACAATCGTGATTGTTGCTGTTGTTGTTGTTTTCAATAATATCGCACCGTTCGGCCGCGTTGAACAAACGTTTCCATTGGCTCTTATTAAAATGCCTCTTTAAAGAATTTGACACATGGAACTTTAACATTTGAAATACAGAACTTAAACAATTTCAAGCCATCGCACAACGATTATTTATGTGATGAGATCGTGCCTGGATAACAGAACGCAGAAGCCAAAACATAATAATAGCATAAAAAGGAGGCGATCAATTGGCACGGTTCAAATTATTTACGGCGATTCCACCGCCACACGAAATTCTTAGACTTTTTTCTGGTCCCCCCCCCCCCCCCCACATGAAATTCTCAGACCTTTTTCTGGTCTCTCTCTCCCCCCCCCCCCCCCCCCCCCCCACTCTCTTAATCCCTGTCAATTACGGCTGATCCCCCCTTCGTTCTTCAGAAAACTATGTGGTCCCCTCCAACATCCTCCAGTTTTCGTCTGGATTATTAAATAAGAATTTATTTTGACCTACTCAGTGCGGGATCCAAACTTGGGTACAATTAAGGCGGTGGTATTGAAAAAATAACCGCTAATGCTGTCATAAAATAGCACTGCCTTGGTCCTTCGATCATCAAAAAAACGGTTATTTCATCTACTTATTTGCGTACAAGCTGGTGGCCAAACACTTAAAAGTTACCTTATTGAAAGATTAAATCGCCTCCTAGCCTGCGTAGCGGGCGGGATTTCGCAAGCGAGTGCTTTTTTTAGCGGCTGCATGCTTTGGTCTTGGCCTCCAAGCAGCGAGGGGCTTGGTGAGGAGTCAAGTTGAGATCACTCGCGGCTCGGCCGCTCAGCGACGCGGACTTCACCCGCACGAGAAAAAATCACTGTGTCCACTAATCCCACCAGCTGCGCAGGCTAATCGCCTCCCT
Organism: Meandrina meandrites; assembly: GCA_963693305.1. Taxonomy (NCBI): domain Eukaryota; kingdom Metazoa; phylum Cnidaria; class Anthozoa; order Scleractinia; family Meandrinidae; genus Meandrina; species Meandrina meandrites. The sequence goes on from OY855903.1 coordinate 48,227,367, forward strand.
CACTATCCCCTCCATGGGATCCGCCAATGCTACCAATTAGCTGCAACTTTAAATCAGGCAGGATCACCCGGGATAAAGCAACAGCTGTTAAATATCGCTTTGTTCTAAAACAAGTCCATCCAAATAGGAAATTTCAAAAATAACCCAATATCTGTATAAATACAAATGCTGTCGGTGAGATATAGATACGCGATTCCATTCCTATTTGCAGGAGTGACCAAGGATACTTACTTGTTTATTTAATTTGTTTCATCAGTACTTATCCAGTGGATAGGGTTATCCACTGTTTGAAAAACTAGGCCCAGACTTATAAGATACATTTACTGGGGGAGGGGATCTCCCTATAGTCACTATAGTAAAGTATGCTCTATTTTATAAGAATCGTTTTTATAAGAACGTCGAGGCTGAAAAAGGACAAAGATTAAAAACGTCCTTAGAACGTACCCAATGTTGAAATTTGGCTACGAACAAATTTTATACTTTCCTATTCGTTGTAAGTGACAAACATGTGTATATACTAAACGAAGAATCAAGTCGTAAATCTTTAATCAAATAAGACCTAGAACAAACATTGTATTCACCCATGAACGTGACGTGAACATGTACATATCAGTTTAAATAAAACTATTTTCACAGGGGCGGATCTAGGGGAGGGTACAGGCGGTGCGGGTAGGCTTTCTAATACAACTGGCATTCTGCAAATAAAACAAATATCTGCACCCCTCCTTAGAAAAATCCTGGGTCTGCTCCTGTTTAAGAGCATTTTAGGCTTAAATCATCGAAAACGTTCGGACAAAAATGAGAAGTTCTCTCCCAGAAGGGATACCTTTTTCAGGCTGCAGTTATATAAAAAGGTAAGGTTTTTTATGAGTTGGAGTAGACAAAAGGATAAAATTTAGGTATTTGAAAGGACCTTTCAAAAATATCTCGAACACAGCCACCGAAAGGGTAAACGTAAATTTAAGTGACATTTTAAGAGGTCCAAAGAAGGGACAGAAGATAGAAGAAGTTGACCCCAACGTAAGAGCACCTGGTGTACCCCCGTTTTAAGTATTTTAAGGGGATTGGACCTCATGTGCAAGAAAATTACGAGTACTCCCTAACCCTGGGCAATTTCACCGCTGACACGGTTGCGTGACAGATAGGGCCAGAACCGGACTGGTAGTTCGTTCATTGAATCAAAGCTCCAAATTGTACCGGTCATTTAAATGCATCACCAACAGAAAAAGTCAAAAGAAGAAGGGGAAAAGCCTTTTGGAACTCAGGTAAACTATAAGTCAATTTATAGTCCAACAATCAGAGAAAATGAATTTCGATTCAGTGTTGACAGTGGTCGAGTAAATCGTGAGTGAACTCCGTTTGTATTCTAAGTGCGTATTCAAAGCTCAGATTTGGCTTAAACTTAAACACAACAACAAAATAACATTTTCAGGATATTTGTTTTGTGTGCAAATGTGATTTGAAACGAGATTCAATGAAATTAAGACGGCCAGTGCGATATGAAATTTGACAGTTCTGGTTTGGATCGAATTTCACTGTTCGGTGAATATTTAATGAGCCGATGATCACTCTCCTCCCAATAAAATGAAACGGCGAACTAAAAATTAAAAACACTATTGAATGTGGCTTTTTATTTCTATTCCCTAATGTTTTAGTTTACTTTTCTTTAGTTTTCTTGATGTAAGACCGGTATTGGTCCAAGGTATTCAAATTTTAAACAATTAGCGATTTGGTGTTGTTTTTGATAATTTCTCAAAAATAGGAAAAATTATCCCCTCGACATTTACAGGAAAGGCGTCATAGACAATATTTTTTTACATATTCGTATAGGAGAAGGCTAAGGCTTTACATTGATGTAACTGCCATGTTTTGCCGGATTTTATCCGCCAGCTGAGAAAAGAGGTCCACAAAATGACCAATTTTCGGGTTGTCCCTCGAGCCTCCTAACATAGGCGTGAGTAATATCATAGAATGCCTATAGATTAACTTCAAATTGCTTGAAACTCCTACAGCTCATAAAATAGAAGTAGATCTTTCTTGCTATGTAAAAATTCTGGCGGTACAGTTTGCCCTTGCTTTGCACCGATCGCTTAAAAAAGGTAAACAATCGTCTTGATTTTTGGTCGCGCGCGAGCAAAATTCGGTCAAAATTATTTTTAGCTCTAGCGGAAAAAGCCTTAAGCCAAGAACCAAAACGATTGTGGTTTTATTACTTTGGCATGAAGGCCTTTCACCTCACAAAAAATCAGGCGATTTGATTTTTCGATCCGGAACCGACCGGTCGAAAATTAGAGAGACTCCCTCTTAAATACAAATTTTGCGTTCATATTATTATTTTTTTTTTTACATTTATTTACCTGCTACTTAAAAGAGGCCATAGAGAGGACTCGAATTTCTTCTTCTTCTTTTTTTTTTGATGACAAGTATTTAGTATCCTAATATGGACTCCTGAAGGTACCATCTAAACACCACTTTTTTTAACAAAGAAAAATATTTTTGAAAGCATCACCACGAGCATGTTATTTGAAAAGTAAATGGAAATTTTTATTTATTTTACATATTTATTTTTCTCCTTCAGTTGTTCGCAACAATTAAGATAACCGCAACTGTCAACTAATAACAGCCAGGTGCAAATAACCCGTTGTGTATCTAAAGCGTTGCTCAAAAGTTGGGGGATTGACGGTGACAAGTTGTAGTTATTTGTACATTATGTCCACTATTTTTCGCTACTAGTTGTTAAATTGCAGACTTTTGAAATGACTTCTAGCTGAGCTGCCTTAATACGTTGTTATTTTTTTAACAGCGTCATAGTCATAGTGTATCTTTGGCTGAAAGAGGTGAGTTTCTACAAAATAATTAAATTGAACCAAACCACTGCAAAACAGATCAAGCGAACGGCTTCATGTGTAATTATGGTGCCAGCATGCAATTTACATTTTAGCGATATTTTCCTTCAAGAGAACTTAGCCGCGACAAATATTATATAATATATTGCCAAATTCCACTTTGTTTCGATATGAATGATGCTTTTTTTATCATTTGTGACTTAGACAAAAAAGGGAGATAGTTTTTTAGCACCGAAACGTTCACTGGCTAGTTATTATTTCACTGGACGTTAAGCACTCAAGTAAAGGAAAAGTAACTTAATGATGTTCCCCGCGCTGTAATTCACCGACACAGCTACAACACACCTGCCTTATTTTAATTTTGTCATTAATCCGGGCTAATCGTCTTTTCAGGCGTTTCTTTTCCTTTGATGAAATTTAAGATGGCTTACTGCAGTTTTTTTACGTGGCTCGAGAGCGCTATGATTTTCTGCCTGACGTAAACATTGCTCGTGCCGACACAACATCGCGCTGAACAATCGAGCAATAAGTACACGAAATCGTATGAACGCGAGTGCATTACGTGACTTATGGCCACGAGTGATGTTTTGAAATTTTTCAAAATTGCACGAGCCGTACGCGAGTGCAATTTGATAACTTGCGCGTGCAAGTTCATACGATCTTTTTTATGGACTCCGTAACGCTACTTTGCATACCATACGTTTTACATGAAACGCTTTAATGGTTTCCCAAATGCTCACATGTTTTTTGAACTAAACCAAAAATATCATTTTTTTTTTCACAAGGCAAACCAAGGGTGAAGTTTTTGAAAGTTTCTGTTTACAAGCTGAACTAGAAAGCTAAATTTAAGTTGTTAAAAGCGGCAAGATACTGGTCCTCTCATCTGTTTTCAAATGTCGTTGATTTCAATCGGCCTCAGTGAATAACGCGATATTTTGTTGAGTAGAATAAAGGGAAAAATAAAGATACCGAAAAGAATTCACAGCATGGTGACAGTTTGAATACAGTTAAGAAAAACGTCTCAAAGCTTTAACATTCAAGCTGATCCCGCGAGAGAAAAATGAATTTGAAGTCGGCCATATTTCAGTTCAAAACAAACTAATACGCGTTTTAAGCTTTTTTACGAGATTTATCATTCTCGAGAATGCTTTAGAATTAAATCGCGGGGTCACTTATGAAATGAACTACAGTGAGATTTTTTAAATAGTATACAAAATGTTACTGTACTTTGAGTAGATTTCTGTTAATTTTTGCACTTATTGCTCTAATTTTCTACGGAATCCGTCTTCAGCTCTTTATTCGCGTTTAAAGTGCTACTATGATGAAATTCGCAGGTTTTCTTTTGCAACCGTTTTAAAATATTAACAAGTACTCTATATGAGAAGCAAAATGCCGTTTACTGTTTTTCAATACCTCTTTTCGTTCCAGAGATATTCAAGTTTTTAAAATATGCAAATTAGCAAAGTAGTGACGTCATACACTCAACCAAATTCTGATTAAATACTAAGAAAGTGATATCTCAGCCAATTTGAATTGAAAGTCTCTGATTCTTTGCAGTAACACTCTGCTAGTTGTGTTTCACAATATGAACTTGACAGCTTGGTTACCATGGCAACATACTAGGTTCCAGATCCCCCAAATGCTTAACGCCTTTCTGGCCAATTCTGGCATTCTCCGTTAATATTTGTAAATAATGCTTTACATGCGAGATCTAGCAAGCATATCAATGGATTTTGCAGACGTCTTGCCTGGGTTTAATTTTTCCGAACTGAAAAATTCTGAAATATTAAAATAAAATTGATGGGGACTGGAAAAGAGTGAGTTGCCATGGTAACATAATTTTATTACAGCTGTAGGTGTGTCATCTGAGGAACTGTTAGTCTGCCAAGTTTCATTGGTCTCTGCAGAAAAATGACCGAGATAACTTAATTTTTGTACTTGACAAAAAATTGGGTTGAGTAGATGACGTCATCAGTTCCCTAATTTGCATATTTCACGATTTTTTTAAGCTTAAATATCTCTGGAACTAAAATAGATATTTGAAAACCGTAAACGGCATTTTTAATCTTTCATTAAATACTCTTTGAAACACCTAAAATTGCAAGGGGTGAAAATTTGATCGTAGTACCACTTTAATCAAATCAGTATACCCGTGAAAGCTTCAGAATACTTTCAGACATGTCTTAAAACCTAAGACCGAAATATTGGACAAAAAAGGTAGATAAACAACCGACAGAGGAGTTCAAATTTTCTCTTTCTTCATCACACATGCGCGTGGCGCCATATAAGCGGGTGTTCAAAAATAATGATCATGCGTAATTCGACTCTCCTCGGAGGTCGTAAAAGCCTGTTCAAAGTTTCAAATTTCTCGAAAACCTACCCTACAACCCATGACGTAATAATGATAATAATAATAATATAATAATAATAATAATAATAACAACAACAACAACAACAACAACAACAACAATAATAATAATAATAATAATAATAACAACAACAACAACAACAACAACAACAACAACAATAATAATAATAATAATAATAATAATAATAATAATAATAATAATAATAATAATAATAATAATAATAATATCTGAAATTTTGAGTTCGGCTCAAACGGACAGATCTTGAGAAAAATGCGATACTTGCAACCAGTCCCCTCTTAAACACTACATCATTCATTTATTGGCATTTGTATTGTTCAAATGTCGCATACAGCTATTTCGAGAAACGTTGTCGAAAAAAAAAAAAAACAAGTGCATGCGACAAGACCCAAAGGTACTATGGGTAGATGTATTGAGCTACTTCCCGGGATTCTGATGTGATAAAACGAATAAATAGATGCGAATTTGTACGTATTCTTTTTCTGCAGACATGTGGAAACAAGGTACGCATAGCCACTCCGAATCTAAGTAGACATGCGACAGTAAAAGTAAAGCTATACATGTAGGCCTCCTGGGATGAAGAACAAATTCCCCATGTGCAAAAATACGAATTTGTACATTTCCTCTTGAGTATTATGCAAAATTCCAGCGAATATCCAGATGACCTTTCGATCTTGACGCGTCCACTTCAGTGCTTTTCGCCGACAACCTTTTTGTATGATGACTCCCGAAGCGCATCTTATTGGAAATACGCGAATCTTAGTGGTTTCCCTTTTGTTTTCCCTTCGCTGATAAATCGCAATCGCTTTTACCGATAAGAGAAAATTATTCGTGATTTTTTGGATTAAAAATACATATAACTGTGGACGGTAATCCTTCAGAATTTCTTCTAAAACAACTTAACTAAGCTACTCGCCCTCGTTTTTTACGTGCGATAGTTCACTCGGCAGCTGTGCCTCGAAACACTCGTACATATAAAGTTATTGTCCGCAATTTTGTTTTTCAAACGATTATGTATTTCTTCACCAACTCTGTGCTGGTCAGTTTTTCTAATTACTGGTAAATATTAATATTATTGTATGGATTGCCTTGATGATATCTATATATTTACACCTCTTTCCCTAGTTACATCAACAAACCTTTAGCAACCTATTTATTACAGGCTGTTTTGCTGAACTGTAAGAATGTGTCATAAGTCACTTCCATTAACGCAAAGGACGCTGCTGGTTCTTCTTGTTTATACGTTATTTGCAAAAGGTATTTTTTTTAATATTTGTCAATTAATATTCTGTCGTTCTTATTAATCTTCTTTGTTGTTTCCGTATTTCTGTATTCGCATTCCTTATCTTTTTGATAATGGATAGTAAGAAACACATATACCAGTTGAGATAGAGCTTGCAAAGAATCACCTAATGAAAAAGCTTTTTGGTGCAAAACATGCAAGGACGTAAGATGCTTTGATTACAAACGAGAATTAGTCGAGAAACAAAATAACACGACTTCATTGAGCACTCGATCGTCAAAATTTGGAATTATAATTACAAATTTGAAACGAATTACTTTTAGATCTCCTCTTCGCTTTAGGCGTAAAAATAGCGTTCCCTCTTGACGATATAACACTAAAACTGTTCCAATTTTGTACTTTTAATACAGGTTCGAATGCTGCACCATGTTCCTTCAAATTTGAAGGTCCAAAAGGTACCATCCGCTCTCCTCGTTCCAAGAGCGTCGCTGACTGCAGCTGGTTGATAAAAGGACCACTCAACCACAGCATTATCTTGTCCTTTGTCACTTTCCAGTTATATTACAATATCAAAAAAGCTGAATGGGAAAAAGAAGGAATTATGACTCGGTTACAAATCTGGGACGGGAAAGATGAAAATGCTACCTTGCTTGGAAGTTTTCGTGGCACAAAAAGACCGTTTTCTTTGCAGTCAAACGGTCGCAATCTTTTCCTTCGTCTTATTGTCGACCCAGATGCGCCTCTTTGTAACTTTGAAGGAGCCTACGTTGCCACGACTACGAAAGGTACAGTATAAATAGTGCTTTCTTATAATATCACGATTATTAAGAGTTTTAATTAATTTTGGTAGTCCATGTCCATTACATAAGCTGATCCTACTTCTTTAGTGATATGATGAATAATACGTTTTCTTCACTCCAGTAAAGTCCATGACCATCGAAAATCGAAACGGCATTTCAACTATACCATGATTATTTCCAAGTTGCATTGTATCGAAAGTGTTTTGCTGAAGTAAGGGTAACGTCTGCGAAAATTGCGCAGTGTACAGCGAATATTGCCGGCCAAAGTTTAAAAATTGGGGAGTTTCAAACCATTATGCTGAATATTATCTGGGTATGGTCAACGTAATTGTATGCAAATGGTGGTCGCATTTGAACACTCCACTATGTAAGCTCACGGCGTAGTCTGCAGAATTTTTAAAGCAAAATTTCGTCTGACCTGTCAATTCAATTTCTTCTCTCATAAAGAAAAAAAAAATATATAAGATGGCAATAAATTGAATAGATGTTCAAGGAGGTAACCTGCAAAAGTAAAAGGCTGTTGTTTTACCGTGGGTGAAACGCGAGCCAAAAGTACCAGATAATGTCGCAGGCTAGCAAGGGTAATACTGAAGCTGTCTGTTCTCAAATCTCGCAGAACGTGTTTCATTATTTCTCAAAATGTTTCGTCTTCGCAACGTCTTTTAAAAGGATTAAACTAATGCCACGCGTTTATTGATGCACATTGTCGGCCAAAACGGTTTGAGACACCACTTTTATCGCTTTTGGGTGTGCAAATGATCTAAACTTAACCCTATTCAGACCGGGCTTTTTTGGATCTTTTCAGACCGGGGGGGGGGGGGGGGGCGGATTCCGCACCCCCCTCCGTAACTTCCAGAATATTTAAGCAATCGCAATAAAACTTACAGAATATATAGTATGTCCAGAAATCTATCTTTTTATATACGTCACGTGCGGTGATGACGTCACATCACGTGACAATTACATCATGATGTCAAAACAGCCGCCATCTTGGATCCGCCATCTTGGATTTCAAAACTTTTCCAAAACATCAGAAAACCGCCCAAAATTACTGAAAAATACTCAAAATCTATAAAACAGTGCAAAAAAACCTAAAAGAGGTGAAAGTAATTGAATTAAAGTTAATTTTTATTAATGGCAACACGAAAATTACAAATTTGGAAAAACATGTCTGTCAAAATGACGTTGCCATGGTAACGTCAAGTTCCAGACTCAACAACCTATCCTACCAATTTATTCCCAGATAAATTTTAGAAAAACTCGTAAAGTTTGGTAGCGTTTGGTTGAATCTTGAAAAAGTTATAAACGTTCAAAGTCAGCGCGGGCACTTTCCGCCCGCCCCCCCCCCCCCCCCCCCCCCCCCCGGTCTGGATAGGGTTAAACAAGTACATTCACAAAATCTTACTGTTGAAGACCTTCAACTAACGAAGGGGAGGGGGGTAAATAGAACTGTTATTTTCGTAAAAAGATGACAAAGGTTCCAAAATATGTTTGACTAGAATTGTTTACCTGAAATATACCTGTTGTGATTTTGTGGATAGAAGGTATCTTTTCAATTCCATTGTAGAAAAACCCAATTTGAAGATACCAGGTTCTGTTGTGAAGGCTTTGCAACTTCAGTGGCTATGGTGCTCATCCGCGGGAACTCCGCCTGTACATGTGGGAATAACGAAAAGCGGTGAAGTTCTAACAACTAGCACAGGGTATGCTATGGTGCGTGTTTACGATGAGGGCACGTACAGGTGCGAAGCAAGTAATGAGGCTGGAATGGACTCCAAAGAAATACAGGTTAATTTGACGACAAGTAAGTTCATGGGTATTTCGATACACCCGTTGTCATTGCTAACTGTCAACGATTTATCAGAAACAAGACTCTTATCAGGTTCATTGTTGTTAAGGGTTTGTGGTGCCACATTTTTTCCAGGCAATAAAATCAAACAAATGACACACTAAATGGCGTCATATTACGGTGTATTCAAAGTAAATCTGTCGTCCCAGAATGTTCAAATGAGCCCGGTCTGATACGGTTAATTAATTACTCACTTAAAGTGGCATTGCAAAAAACCGTACTTTTATCTTCTTTATAGATTGTGATGAACAATGTGTTTACTATGGCGACGTAACTGATGGAAGGGCAGATAATCAGTTTGAGTGCTGGTCTTCACCTTACCCTTGGAACTTTTTTTATTGTATGCCGACGATTTCCGCGACATTGTAAGTTTGCTCGAGGTTTTGCTCTACTTGATTACAATAAGCCAGAACAGAACAAGTTTAGAAAAATAGCGTAGGCAGTACATTTGCAGGCCCATCAGTCAGTGGACAGCTTTAATTTTGACACACGTTTTGTTTCTTCATCTTGATCCTCGGCTAAGCTTTGTGGCACCGTAAAAGGAATCTTAAGGATCATAAGACGTTGCCATGTTAACATCTTGAAAAGTAGCTTTAATCTAGGCCTTATGGCTGCCAGTTAGGTACCATTAGAGAGTTTATGCAAAACGTGTATTTTTCTTAATTATTGAATATAGATAATAAAAATGTTCCTCAGTAGTTTTCAAATTTGAGAAGATTTTTTAAAACACAATTAAAAGGATTCAAAATTAATATTTCCTAAGAATTAAGTTATTAAACCATAAAATAATTGTGTTTTCCCTTTAAGGCAACTAAAAGAAAACAAGATTCGTGAAATACCAGCAAACGGCTTTCATAACATGGGCAGCTTAAGAGTATTGTAAGTATAGCACAGAAAAAAAAAGTAATTAAATTATCCTCAAATAAGTCAAATAATGTCAGTATGTTAGGCGTAACAGAATACGTGTTGGGGGTTGGGAGGGGAGGGGGAAGAAAGGTGCCTGCATTGCCGACCTTGAAACAGAAAAAAGCAGAAACACGTACATCCTCTTTAGCATTTTCAAAATGTATTACTGGGGAAGGGAGAGAGAGCGGGGAAGGAGGAAGGGAGGGAGGTAGGGAGGGAGGGTGTGGGAATCATCTATCGTCTTTTCCACTCCGAATTAAACATGCCATAATTCCAAACATGTAATAATTTTTCAATACATATATCAACTCCTTACGTCTTGCACTTTACCAGATATGTCCAGCTTTGAACGCTAATGAGAAACACGTTTCTTATGATGGGCGTTACAAGATGTCCTCATCATTAAAAAATTAACCAGAACACATCTAATTCTGTCAAACTATGAAGTAATAATTATGGAAGTGTCAAATAACCCAGTCAAAAATGAATCACATTATGAACAATACTTGCGTTCAATTCTGTACAGAAGTGTACTTTACACTACACAACTTTTACTTTCCAAAACTATGTTTGCAAGAAGAACAACAGATACGGTTTATCCAATGCAAATACCAACGACAACACCTTTCCCTTTATCTACTTCCCACACTCCTGGCCAGCCCCATTAAAGGGCTGACCGTGATATTACGTCAAATGACGTCATCAACTTCAAAATCAGCAAATTTTAGATTGTCGGTACACAGTCAGTACATGATGCATCAAAACTTGAAGATACATGCAAGATATGGCGTTCTTTATTTGTTATATAGAGATCTTCGGCGGAATGAAATACGCCGCTTCAATTCAGATGCATTCCGTGATCTTAGAGAACTTCGAGAATTGTAAGTTTAACCGTTTTATTCCATCAACTTATCTGCTTCAGTTAAAATGCTTGAGTTGCAAAACTCTATTAAGTAACTTGCACAATTAATCTAAAGTGAATCATCTGGAAAACTATTGAACCTTTACTGAACATTTTCAATTTAAACTTATTTTAATTCAGGTAACATCCTTATGTTTTGCTATTTGGCTTCGCTAAATAGACACCTTCTTATTAATTTGAGAACAACGAATTATTACTAGAAATGAACCTGGATGTATTATTGCTTTGTAGGTTGCTTGGAACAAATAAAATCGAAAGCTTGCCAGATGGTATTTTTGGAAATCTGTCTAATTTACAAATCCTGTGAGTAATATTTCTTCTCCAACAATTCATAGTTATTTGTTTCATTACATTTCGTCCTTTTGTTTCATTAATAGATTTAAGACGCCAGATCGTGTTAAACTTATGAACTAAATATCGCTTATATTTCATCTGAAACTTTTCAAACTTCCCATGATAAACATTGAAAGGACATCATATTTATAATCTCGGAGAATTCCCTTTCAGCCAAGTTCACATTACAATAGTAGAACCCATGACCTTCCGTTTGGCTCTTCTGCTTTCAAGATTTCTGTTTTTGAAACTATACTAATTAACTAGCATCTTTTTCTCTTTTAGTGACATTGGTTCAAATCAAATTGAAAAGCTTCCAAGAGGAATTTTTGCAAATATTATGACCCTGCAGCGACTGTAAGCAAATTAATATTTTTTTGTATCTCTTTTATGGTAAAAAAGTGACACAAGTAAAAACAAAAAAGATAAACTCTTAACACGATGTTAAGATTGTCTATATAATTTTTGTTTACTGTGTTCTATAATGCTTGCTAATGAAATTGATAAAATGCTTGTGTAAATCACTTTATGACGATGTCAGTTTCACTGGGCGAAAGAAGGGTAGCAAATGCAGAGCAAAACTATAGCGAATACCACATGTGCTCAACTTTGCTTCAACGCAAAGACCATCTTTGCACCACATTTGCTACCATAGCAACGCTTGGAAATCTCACATTTGCTTTAAATTTGCTTACCCTGCAAAAATGGAGCATAGTTATGTATTTGACTTAAATTTACCCCATAGAAAATATTGTGGCCAAATTTGCTAATTTGAACGCTTTTGCTCCTATGAGTAGTAAATGTGTCTAAAGCATCATCATTGAACAAGTTTGCCCTGGGTAGCAAAGTTGATCAAACTATTAATACCGAATAAATTTGCTCAATTTTCTGAAAACGAGGTTAACAATTTGATGGCAGGAAGAAAGGGAACGAGGCTGGTATTGTTTCCTTATTCTCAATAAACCTTCCGCTGTTACGTTTTTTATCACATTTATCAAAGAAGAAAATGCCTGAATAGTATTTTTGACCTTAAACTGAAAGACTTATTCATGTGTGTATGTTTATCCTTCTAGCGACGCTAGCACCAACAAGATAAGCGAGCTATATCACGAAACGTTTCAGAGTTTTTCATCACTTGTTCGACTGTAAGTTATCATAAAGAAACTCTTTACCGAATTTACAGCACACGGAAAGATTTTCAATGGCCGATTTTGCAGTTGGCATGTTTAAAACAATATAGGGCGTTGTTGCAGTGTTATCAAAAAACGGATTCGATTGATTAGGTCCTACTTTAACATAATATTTCTAAACCTGAGTAAATTGTCTTCACAACAACGCTTTTATAGAAGCTCAATTCAATGTATTCATACATTATAACAAATTGCAGGGATTTGTTAGTTTTAGTACGTTTTAAGAATTCCTTTGATTTACACAGAAAATGTTGTGTAATCATACCAACTTAATGCACCTTTAATTAATTTCAACTCAGTGCCATCTCTTTTGAAGCAGACTTTCTAAGAGTATTTTTTTTGCCAATTTTGCTCTTCTGTAGATCCATATAGAAAGGTCACAAAATTATTTCTGGAAAGAACTTGGTGTGTCATGTTTTCTTCTGCTATTTTTTTTTTCAGCGAGTTGCAAAAGAATGCAATTTCCAATCTTTCTGCTGGTGTTTTTGACGACTTAAAGTCCCTGTCGTATTTGTAAGTATTACACTATTTAAGGTGCCGAGTGTTTTTGTATCGCATTACCCTACATTGTGAAAAGGTCGCTTCTGAAGATGCATGTTGTAGCATACGAAACTTTAAGTTTGGTAAAATCAAAGTTTCTTTCTTCGACATGCACTGTCTTATTGAGAACCAGCGAAAATGTATATGTGGAGCTTCGCTTTTCGGCTTGGCTAAATCTATATATTGCATACATACGGCAAAATCTGTCTGGCCAGAGAAAGGAAAGAGAAAAGAAGAAAATTTGACTCTTCGTTAAACTTAAGACTTTTGATAGCACAGTTACCTTTTATCAATGGTTTTCTGGTTTGCTTGTTTTCGTTAAATAGTGAATAACAAGCTTTTACTCAACCATGAGCCAAAACAAAAGTTATAATTGTTTGATATATTTTCGTTTAGCATTTTTGCGCTTCTTCTCAGGAAATTGCTTCAAAACACAATACAATGCAATACAATACAATGCTACGCAACGCAAACCAATGCAATGCAATGCAATACAATACAACACAATGCAATGTAATGCAATACAATACAATACAATACAATGCAATACAATACAATACAATACAATACAATACAATACAATGTTTAATGTGGTTCTTACACTTAGCTGGGGTTTCTTTTCTTTTCTTTTTTTTTGGTAAAGATAAACTTTATTACCAGCAAACAAACAATTACAATTACGCATACAGTACAACTACTAATGCACGATACTAAAAGTGACGAGGAAATGGACTATAAAAAAGAATTACAGAAAGGGTGGAGCCAAACAGACCTTAGTTATAATAATTACATGTATATTACTTTAAAGTAGCTTACAAAATTGTTCACAGCTTTTACGTCAGTCAAAGGAAGAGTAAATAACACATTATAAACAATCTTAGCTGGGGTTTCGATGCGTCCCGCAAAATCTGCGGGAACGCACCAGCTAGTTTACAGGTGAGACACAAAAAAAAGGAAAAAGTAAAAGAAAAAGAAAGAAAAAAAGAAAGAAAGAGAGAGAGAGAGAGAAAGAAAGAAAGAAAGAAAGAAAGAAAGAAAGAAAGAAAGAAAGAAAGAGAGAGAGAGAGAAAGAAAGAAAGAAAGAAAGAAAGAAAGGAAGAAAGAAAGAAAGAAAGAAAGAAAGAAAGAAAGAAAGAAAGAAAGAAAGAAAGAAAGAAAGAAAGAAAGAAAGAAAGAAAGAAAGGAAGGACATCTTCAAAAATCGTTTTCCAAAAATCTTCTTCCTTTACAAAAATATTTACAGTTTAAAAAAGAAGTATTAAATAAATCATAACTGTCTTGTTACCATCAAATCCGTGATATCCGCCGTGTTTAAGAAAAAAATGACCACAGTCGAACTTCCACATCAAACTGGAAGTTCAACCTCTTGTAAAAAATCTCTAGATAGGGCAGATTTGACAAATATTTATAAATATTTGTAAATATTTAAGATATTAATATATTCTATTTTCATTGTTACAAAAATATTTACAGTTTAAAAAAGAAGTATTAAATAAATCACAACTGTCTTGTTACCATCAGATCCGTGATATCCGCCGTGTTTAAGAAAAAATGACCATGGTCAAACTTCCACATCAAACTGGAAGTTCAACCTCTTGTAAAAGATCTCTAGATAGGGCAGATTTGACGGATATCATGGAGAACAGAGATGTTCTAACTATTTAATACTTCCAGCTAAAACTATAAATATTTAAGATATTAATATATTCTATTTTCATTGTTGCAAAAATATTTACAGTTTATAAAAGAAGTATTAAATAAATCACGACTGTCTTGTTACCATCAAATCCATGATATCCCCCGTGTTTAAGAAAAAATGACCACAGTCGAACTTCCACATTAAACTGGAAGTTCAACCTCTTGTAAGAAATCTCTAGATAGGGCAGATTTAACGGATATCACGGAGAACAGAGATGTTCTAATCATTTAATACTTCTATTTAAACCTGTAAATATCTCATATATTAATGTTTTCTATTTCCATTGTTATAAAATCTTTACAGCTCAGAAAAGAGGTATTAAATAAACCAAAACTGTCTTGTCACCATCAAATCCGTGACATCCGCCGTGTTTAAGAAAAAATCACCACAGTCGAACTTCCACATCAAACTGGAAGTTCAACCCCTTGTAAAAAGTCTTTAGATTGTGTGGATATGATGGAATTGTCAGCTATTCTTTTTTCGAGCTAGAAGTTCAACCCCCAGCAAGAAACATCGAGATAGGGTGGATTTTACAGAATTCGTGGATATTTCCTTCAGAAATGTATGTTGCATTTTTTATGCCCTCATGTTTTTGAATTTTTTCTCCTACGATCACGATGTTTTGTTGACTCATGACGCTATTCCAAGGTCAAGGTTAACCGCAACATTCACCCTTCCACCACTTTTTAGGGGCAATAGTTCTTATAAAGTGCAGTTAGTTAACTTTCCTTGGCACCTGTTACGCAACTCATTTGAAATGCATTGTTTGATTGCGCCCCATTGCCGTAAAGCAATGCAACATTCTTTGAACTCGAACATAACTTGTCCACTATGCTTTTATTGCTAATTTGCCTGTACTGTGAAGCAAAATAGTTAAACAAAGAGGTCACTGCAATTAAGTAGCACGTTTCAGTCCAAAATTGTTCGCGTCTCGTTAGCAATTCTCATAGGTTTATCGTGGTACAGTTTCCTATCTCAAATCAACACTTCTTCAATTTCCCCTTGACCTTTGTTTCCTTTTGCCAAATATATTCCACGAGATATCACAAGTCGATTTGGTATAAATTCAGCATGCTCGTTGAGGTAAAATCAGTAGCACCATGAACAGAACACGATATCCATGTCGGCAACTGAACAGCCAGGCTATAAAAAGTACAGCACTGCGTTACATAAGCCCTATAATTTCGGGAAAATTTAGCATTATCAGAGCACAATTTGTAAAGTCAATGAAGAAGGTTTGCAGACAGCATGTGGTGAGGTGTGTTCGAAAAGAGAGGCTTGAGACAAAGCAATAAGTGGTAAGTATTTCCTTTTAAATAAGATTTTGCTTATATCATAACTCGTCAGTTGATGATAAAAAGTTGTTGCTGAATGACTATTCTGATCGTTTTTCTTTTATTTTGCCCAGAAATTAAAAACGTCGCATTTTTCTTTAGTGCCATAAGTGCACAAAGGACGCAAGAATAGCAAGGGGAAAAACCAGCAAAGCAGGGCAAAGATGGTGAAGACAGCGATGAGAACGTCGACCAAGTTTTAACCCCTAGCCAAGCTGCCAGTAGCGCAACACAATAATGGATTTCCAACCACCCTACAGTAATAAACGGCAAATTACGTCCGTCTGTTGAATACTGGATAGCATTGACAACCCCAAATGGTGCCCCCGCTAACCCTATTACCATTCATCGTGCACTACTGGATTGTGATGTGGACACCACAGCAAAACAGGTACACCAATCTTTATTATATACATACGAACTGTCAAAAAGGACCAGATACATATGTAAAAAAAATATATATATGTCTGAGAACACCGTGCGTAAGTTGTACTGAAGTAAAAAAAAATCCCTGCTTTTGAAATTTCATGACATATCTTCGAAGTTTTAGGCAAGATATTGGCTCTTCTGACAAAACGTAGTCTGAGAAACTGTAAAACGAATTGGACTGGAGTATATTAAGTTTACTAAAAACTCAAGTTGATCAAGTACCACTTGTTTTTTGCTAGATACCATGCTACGAAGACAAAGAATCTACAGCGATGAAAGAACTGTTTCAGGTCTTAAAGGATCACAAAAATCCTATGATTCAAGAGCTAGTAAATGATTCCTATGAAAAATGCTTCCAACGAGAAATGGAAACTTTGTTTGACGATTTTGAATTCGATGGCGATTGCGGTACAGAGAACGTTGTTAGATATTGTCTCATAAATCCCTCTTATAGTTCCACACTACAAGAAGCTACCACCAAACTTCTAGATGCAAAGCTAACAATTGATCTGTTTGGATTTCATGATGAAGGCCAAGGCACTACAAAAGTAGATGACGACGACGGCTATCGGATCAATTGACTGTTCTAATAAACGACATTGGTATCGCTGTGAAGAAATTGGAGTATGCACTGCTCCGAGGAAAGATTTACAAGAAGAAATCCGAAGCAAAGTACACATACGCGTACAAATGCGAGGTTAGTGCATTTGTAAATTGCCTTGCGGCGAACGAATATTTCAAGGGGAGGCTGTTAAAGAACATGAGGAGAGTAATCGACATTCTTGTCGATCCAGATTGCGAAGTCATACAACCAATTAGCGTCGACTACAACCTTATTGAAGTGAATGCTGGCCACTGCTGATCCATTAAAGAAAGGCGATTTTTGGAAAGTCCCATTCCAGAAGAAAAAATTGGCCTGGTTACGCCACGCGCTTTCTCAAAATACGATCATCAACGAAATGCAGATCCTAAGTACTTCAGAGAAATCCTAGAAAACAGCCTAACGGACAGCGACATGAATGAGTTCAGCGAGGACTTTCTAAAGTTGCTACACTTTAACCAGAAACGTCACAAAGACAAAGTTCCATGTCTAATCGGGGACGCCAACAGCGGAAAGACTAGTCACTTTCAACCAGTCCTTGGGCTCATCCACCACTCCAACATTGCCACTGTGACGAAACAGAGAGCCTTTAACAAAGCAATGATCAATAAAGCCACCGAAGTGATTTTTATTGACGAGGCATCCG
Source organism: Meandrina meandrites (assembly GCA_963693305.1). Lineage (NCBI taxonomy): Eukaryota > Metazoa > Cnidaria > Anthozoa > Scleractinia > Meandrinidae > Meandrina > Meandrina meandrites. The sequence continues at coordinate 48,245,092 of OY855903.1, forward strand.
TATCAACTATGGAAATAGATGATTGGAAAATATTGACCCAGGGAGGCTACACAGCAGCCGATGTAAAGTACCAAACAGCGAAATCATTCATCAACCGGTGCCCCATGTTACTAACTGCCCAACAGAACTTGCAGTTCAAGCCCGAAGACCAACCGGCCATGGACAGACGGCTTCGAAATTATACATTCAAGAGCCTGCCAGAACCCCCCAAAAAAGGCTGCAGAATGGCTGAGAAAGAATCCAATGCACTGTGTGGTGTGGGCGGCAGAAAAGGCGCGCCGGGCAAATACTGACGATGACTTAGACGACACGGGGGACAGTGACGAAGACCAAGCGGCTAATTTCGATGGTTCACTGCCGGAGCTTCAGAAAGACGCCCTCAGAAGTTTGTCATTGGCTGATGTATTGACAAGCAACATTGAAGAACAAAGTGGCGAACACTCCACGAGAGAAAACAGAGAAGTACCACGGGAGAGCACCGATGAAGAAAGTGTCGATGATTCAGACCAGGATGAAATGGTTGCTGTGTTGGAGAGAGCGCTCGAGCAGTGTTCGCCAATGTCTCTTCGTTACCGCCAATTATCTCAAATGTTGCAAGCACGGCTTAAGGAGGCCCAGACAGCGAAGGGGTTTGAAGAGCGAATGTATCAATACAGACGGCAGAACCTTTTGTCCAGAGGCGTCACAGAAGAGCATGTGGTATTGCTTTCGAGACATAGGTCAGATCCCTTGCCTACGCCAATACAGCGCGACTTGGATGTAGCCAGCGTGCAGGCTCGTCGAGAAGAACTGGTGGCCAAGAGAGAGCGAGCGAAAAAGGCATTTGAATCACCGTGGTTGCAAGCGACCGAGAGGGAACTACACCAATGCAGCCTTACCCTTTCAGCAGTGTTGGCTCGAGAAACAAGGGCGTCGATGGAAGCATACAGACAGGTGCTGCAAGACAAACTCAAGGACCATCATCAAAACTTGGGCACCATTAAGTGTGAGTTTGCGTTAGAAGCAAGGAGACGATGGTGTCGTGCCGAAGGTCTGCTGAAGAAAGAAGACAGACATCTGGTAACCACCCTGCTCCAGACATTACCGACCATCAGTGATCTCGGAGAATCGTCGCAGCAAGATACCCTAGAGGAAGCTTCGCCAGCTTCCCCTGAAGGTGAAAAGAACAGCGACGAAGAAGCGATGTTCATCACCCCCGAACCGAGTAGCAGTAAGGGACTATCAGCCTTGCAACCTGACGACTGCGCAATCTCAGACGAACTGCTTCGCACGTGCACCAGCAGAAAACGCAAGCATGGCCCAAGTCAGAAACGAGCCAAGAAAGCCAGGAACACTATTCTCAACTATTATACGATCCAAAAATGATCTCGTTTCATTATGACTGTCGATCTAAGCAGTCAAGTAATATAATAACCGTCTCCACACAATTCACAGGTAGATGTAGGTTGTGACAGACTGATTTATTACATTTGCCTTATTACCAGTAGCATTATATTTTCAATGTTTTTGTTTAACAGTGAATGAATGAAAACTGTTAATGATAATAAATATCTGGCGTTCTATAAATGGTGTCGTCATTCATGAGACAATCCTGATTTCGGCTTGTTTTCTCAGCTTTACTAGCCTTGTCAGGCTAGCAGAATTTTCATTCCGGCCCTTTTCTTTAGCGAGCCCGCTGTTCTTCCGTCTTGAAATTTGAAATCGGAATCTCGCAAAATCGCCGTCCATTGTCCAAACCCGTGCTTAGTTATCCCTTCCTTTAGAAAATCATCCTCTTCTTTCGTGAATTTTAAAACATTACGAGTTTTCCTCTGAAGGTGCAAGTTTCTTTTAGGCAGGGCATCCTTTATGGGGGTCGAGCTGTTGCTATTCTGAGCTGTTTCAATTGAAGGCCCGGAGCTGGACGTTGAACCGCCTAGTCTTGCGTGTACGTCATCGTCTACCTTGGAACCCTTGGTACCTTGAAGTTTTTGAAGACACTCGTGACCCTTCAGGGCAACCTCTCGCGATCGTTGCTTTTGATAATGAACTTTGGCAACGGCAGAACTGTGTTTCTGGTCCTCAGACAAAAACCTTTGCTCTTCGCTAGTGAGCTGATTGAGGCTTTGCGTTTCGACGATTTGGCGATAACGTGTCGGATTAACGTATTTTCCAATTGCATCAAAAAACAGTTTGCTCATAGTTTCGCCCAGAACGTGCATGTTTGCATCGGTCAGAATCAAAGAATCGAAGCCATATTTTCCAGCCGTCTTGAACGTTTTCTGATCGATAAATCCACCGTTTTCCTTAGCTGTGGCAATCATGTCCACCGTCAAATATTGATAAGTCATGGGTCGCGATCCCTTCACCTTGATGAACAGATACATAGCTACAAATGTCGTGGCAAATGTTAGGTCTGAGGGGTTCACTTGGGCTGGACTGGTTTTGCACATTTTCACTGTATTTTCGTAATGGGGTAGATGAAGTTTCACCACCTCCAATAACTCCTCCATTGTTGCCCAGTGCCCTCTTGCTTCCAGAGTCTCGATGTCTAAATCTTGTGTCCACTGCAATCTCATCATCTTTGCAACTGTTTTTCGGGCTCTCTTGAGGTACAACTCTGTCGTAGAGAACTTTTTTAGAACTGCTTCTGATGCGCCATGAAGTTTTCTGAAGTCGATCAATTCAGAAATAGCATCTATGTAGCCCAAACGCCCACCATGGCCGAGCTTACATTCATCTTGTAAGTAGTCGATAAACTTAAACAACAGATTTGGAGAACACAGACTAAAGTCGACCACTTCAAACGTTAACTCTTCCTCATCTTCACAGCAAAATCTAAGAAATTTGAAGCACCTTGTCACTATCTGTTGAGCGGCACGATCTTTCTTGCAACCACCAGCACTTCCTGTCAACCATTTCGTGAATACTTCGCCAATGTTACATGATAATGGAAATGAAGAAAGTAACTTCACGTTGTGCTTTGTGGTTTCGCTTGTCTCATCTTCATTTCTTCCAATCGTCAGCGACTTTGTTAGAATCGGGCCTTTCGTCAAAATGCAAGAACCAACTGTGCTTAGTGCTAACGTGTTTTCTACAGCCTCTCTGACTTTGAAATCCATCATGTTCACACTCTTGTATCGGTCAATGGTACAAGCTGTCTGCTTCATCCTTTTCCAAGTGAAGCCGCTTTGGTTTGGGTGATGCTCCTTGGACATCTGACCAATTGACTTTGCACTTCTTGCTCATTTTTCCCTTTAAACAACATGTGGCTAACACAATCGCCTTTAAATCTTAGCCGAAACAATTAAACGTTTCAACTCGCCAAAACATGCCCTTGCTTGCCCACGCTCATTACTATTGTGTAAAATTCATGACAGTGAGATACAACCCAAACTTGCCCAAGCAGGTCTGTACGCGCCTTTTTCAATTCGGGATCACAATGCATCGTTAACGGATAGATAAATAGGGGAACAAAACAGTCCTAACTTTAATCCTGGCCGATGAATTTGGGAACATTATGTTCCATACGCAAATGGGACCACGGAACAGAAAAGTCCAAAATACCACTTTTGGAACAAAATATTCCTTTAGCAGATATAAAATCAGAACAATAAGTTCCAAAACTTGTTCGTAATGACCAATTTCGGAACAATATATTCCATTCACAGATAGCAAAATCGGAATAAAACAGTCTTTCTTTATTAATTTCGGAACAATGTGTTCCACGCACAAATAGGAACTCGGAACAAAACAGTCAAAATTTATCAAGTTAGGAACAATGTGTTCCATGCACAAATAGGAACTCTGAACAATACAGACCTAATTTATCAAGTTAGGAACAATGTGTTCCATCCACAAACAGGAACTCGGAACAAAACAGTCCTAATTTATCAAGTTAGGAACAATGTGTTCCATGCACAAATAGGAACTCGGAACAAAACAGTCCTAAATCACTCATTTGGGAACAATGTGTTCCACTTGCAGTTGACAACTCGGAACAAAATGTTCTTGTCTTACCTTACAGGGGACGTTATGTTCCTACTCTGTAAAAAGCTGGTCCTCTTAAAGTTAATAGCAACACAAAAATGAGGAACACTCGATCCTAGAGGAACGTTCCTTTACAAATATCGGAACAGCCGAAAAAACTTAAAATAAGTGAAAAATAAACCAACAAGTTCAGCTTAAAAGCTAAAAAAGCATATATTAAACGTTAAGGTAAAATAGAACGAAGCTTCAAAATCTAGAGCACTTTGATGTTCTCGAAGGCAGTAAAATAAACCCTGGAAAAATTTTGGGAAATGTAGAGGATAAGCATCCTGCCGGCTAGTGGGTTTGAAAAGCTTAAGAGTCTGAAGACACTGTAAGTTCTTAAACTCCAGTTTCATTTTCTTCAGTATGGGCGTAGTGAAAAGAAGCATACATACAAGTCAAATAGTTTACATACAGTCACGGTCCCAACCACACATAAACATGGCATTTTTAACTTCCCATAAAATAGACACCACCCAAAGATGGACAAATAAGCCTTTAATTTTTCTTTTCCATGGTGAGGAGTTCCCTTCGTTATTTTATGCAGAAGCTTAAATGTGATCGCATTAGTACGTTATAATCAGATATATATCCTGTTAACTCAAAATACTTTTAGTAAATTAAAATGTAACAAGTGACTTTTTTTTATATTTTAACAGACGAGTAAAATTATAATAAATTTTAAATAGATTGTAATAGACTTGATGGATTTAAGTAAATAAATAAGAATATAATGCTAGGTAGAACTAGAGAAAATATTTCTCTGGTTAAACGAGATCTCTTTGTAAATTTTTAGGGATTTATCAGACAACAGAATCAAGGAATTGCCAGCAGGTTTATTTCAAGGAACAAATCTACTGAGACACTTGTAAGTTTCGCTGGAATAAAGTACTGAGTGACAGGCTTTAGTAAATTAAATGTAATGAGTGACTTATTTATCTATTAAAAGGTAAATAAGTCACTCATTACATTTAATTTACTGAATATATTTAATTAAGTAAATAAGAATATAATGCTGGCTAGAATTAGATAAAATAATTCTCTGGTTGAACGAGATTTCTTTGTACATTTATAGGGATTTATCACAGAACAGAATCGAGGAATTACCAGCAGGCATATTTCAAGGAACAAATCTACTGAGACACTTGTAAGCTTCCCTGGACTTTTTAATAGCAATACCTTTTCATAAAATAATTATGCCTTCTAGTTGAAAACGTTTCGTTTTAAGGCAGGTTTGCTTACTGCATGCACTGCGCATCCAAACCCGTGCGTGTTCAACTTACTCAAGCTTTTCAGTCAGTTTATCTCAAGTTACCAAATACACCGTTTTATGGCCAGAGAAAGACTATGCGACCAACCAATCTACACGTCAAACGACAGGTGCTACATGTAGGGGCATACAGAGTGAATTTGGCCTTTCATTTTATCTTACAATTAGGGACTTCAGTAACAACTTAAAGGTCAAATGAACCAAAATTTCGAATTTTCTTTTTTTAGGCCAACTTGTTGATTAAGGTTACCGTATACCTTCGCGGGTGTCTTTCGCGAAAAAAATATTTACGCACTATCTTAAACGCAACCACCACAAACTATATATCAGTACAAAGCTAATGAAATGCACTATTCGGTAAAAATTATTTTTCTTTGATTTTTTCTAATCGTAAGGAGAGTGCGTCCCAAAAGCCCAAAACGACTGACGTCTTTCTTGAGCGAATTTATCGGGTATTGAATTAGACCGCACAATCAAAACTACTGCATTATATCAATCACAAGGCATCAATCTTGAAAACCGTGTGAGGCTTTGTCAATGTTCCTATTGGTTGCTTCGCAATTTTTCTGTCAATTTTGATGATCAAAAAGTTACCGAAGCCTTTTACGACGAAGGCCATTGCGGGAGATCAATTACGAAAAACGGAAATCCCTCACACGGTTTTTCTGTTCTATGTCTTGGGCAACTTCGGGCCAAATTTCAAGGCAATCCGTCAAATTTACGTACCCTATAAATTCGTTTAAAGCGAGCGCACTCGCGTAAAAACGAAATAGGTTTTTTTCGCTTCTAAAGGATTACAAACATTTCACGCCCTTGCTGCGCCATATGTCAACACTTTGGATACTCCCGATGCTGACAGCCAATAGCATATCAGGACGTCCCACGAGACTACTGGTGTCGACTAGCATCTCGTGGGAAAGTAGTTGCACGCGTGACCACAGCTCGTTTGATTTGAATTTCTCGGATTTGTTTCCAAAATGCCGGGCAGAAGAAAAAGTTCAAAGAAAGGAAAAACTGCAGTGGCTTCGACGGTGGCGACGTCTGCATCTATCAGTCCAAAAGAGCAGCTTCAGGCAGAAATGCGGTCGCTGGGGTATGTCGAAGTATATTATTTCTATCTGGAATGTAAACAAAGACGGAGTCACGCAGTTCATCGAACAAGCAAATAACCACCATCCGACTATCAAGTTTACGGCTGAAATATCCGAAACAGAAATAACGTTCCTGCCTTTCATTGCACAATACCGTCCAACGATGCCTGACTTAAAACAAATACTCATGCAAAAGTGGCATTTAATCCAACAACAAACACGACTTAACAGTTAACGAGATATTCAAGGATCCCCCAATTGTTTCAAACAAAAGGGGCAGATCCCTAAAAGATACACTCGTTCGAGCCAAACTCTAAACTGGGTATTACACGTGGATAGGAGTTGTGTGAGGCCTGTCACCCCCATTATCACTTTGTCACTATCGGCAAGAGTTTTTCGCCATTCATCATCGAAAACCTTCTTCTTCTTTTTCTTAGGGCCGGTTTTCTTCTTTACTTTCAACCAGGGACTTTTTTCTTTCTTTTTTTGTACATATAGGTGAAGTAAAGACCAACACAAGCGAAAACTTGGTGTGAATAAATCGCATATTGCAAGCGTAAACAATAGCAAGGGACGCCACATGAAATGAAATACCCCGAATCTTTTGCCGCGAAAAACGTCCCAGGAAGTCATGACGCTGACACATTTTAATTGGCTTATAACTCTCTGGCGGGTATATAGAGTTTCACTTGAAAAAACATTTTTGTTGATAACTCGCGCGCATTTCAAGATTTTGAAATATTTTTTTTTAGAAAATGAAGGGAGACTAGTAATGTTTAATTTGGCCGTAAAATTTTTTTTTGAAAAAATCTACCCTTGAAGGTATACGGTAACCTTAAGAACCAAATAAACATATTCCGAAATTTCAAAGTAATTGGACTGTGCAAAACAGAGAAATTTCAAGTTGAAAAATGCTTATTTTAGGCCTTCATAATCGTAGAGCGCTCGGGAAAATTGTCGAGAAATTTTCGGAACTTAAAACTGTGACGTCAATATTGGTGTACTGTGAAATTGCGGGAAATTCAAAGTCTTTCAGTGATGAGCTCACAAGAATGGGACATCATGGTGTTTTGTGCAGCACCAAACTGCTTAAATAATTCTAAGTCGAAAGTAAATACGTTTAAGTTTCCAGCAAATTCAAAGCTCAGGAAACTATGGCTTTTGAAAATGAAAAGAAAAGAATTTAACCCAGACAAGAGCTCTCGCATTTGTGCGGTTCATTTTACCGAAGACCGCTTCAGAGAAAATCTGGCGATACGTAGGTTTCTGGTTCTGATTTCAGGCCGCTCAGACTCCACGTCAAAGAGGATGCTATGCCGACTAGTTTTTTTGTTCGGAAAAGAAATCACTGGGAAGAATGCCTCCCGAAGCACAAAGGTCCCCCTGTCCGTTCGGACTTTGCTAAACGAAGGAAGTTAGAGGTATGCATTTTGCACCTTTCTTATTCTACCTAGAGCTTGATAGAGTATTTGTTATAATTATTAGCACTTTTACTTTGTTGGTTTGGCTGGTCATGATCAAGTATTAGAATTTCAATTCGTTAGTTCAATATCCTCGCCACATAATTTGCTTCCATGCACGTGCACGTGCTTTTTGACGCGTATAAAATTATGCTTCAAAGGTTGTATTTATGTTGGGCTTACAACAGTTAATTTCGAGCACTAAATAACAGGCACCTGCTAAATAAATAAGGACCAAAAAACAGCTAATACAAACAGAACTCACAGTGTCCACAGGAACAGTGTGTAAACGCTCGGTACTGATTTCAACATTGAATTTTCCTTCAGTTGAAAAATAAAACGACACGAATTTATTCATTGAAAGTTTTACCCTGCGTGATGCTCAGTTTGCGGTTTCGAATTTGCATTGAGAAATATCCTTACATTCAAGTTAAATTTTTGAGTACAAATTTATTTTTGTGTTTTGTGTGACTCTCGAGTACGGAAAAGAAACAGTGAATTCAATCTTGGATGTGACTTTTGGCCACATCCTATGCAAGCCGCACACGTCCTGATAAGGATTACGTGCAAATCCAAAAAACTGCATTTCACTTGGGGTATATAACAAAATTAATTGTTCTATACCAAGCTGAGCAGACTGATGATTTTTATACGCCATCCAGTGTTTGAAAACCTCCAAAATCGTTCAATGCTTACAATTTTACTCAGTGCTTTGATAATTATTAATCTTTGAAATTGGATTCCAATGTAGTAAAAAATATAACAACAATGTTTTAAAAAAGCTTAGATCTGTACAGGCCCGCAAATGATCCCGGCCCGCAAATGATCCCGGGACTGCAAATGATCCCCAAAGTGGACCGCAAATGATCCCCAAATTGGACCGCAAATGATCCCAGGACCGGAAATGATAGCCTCCCCATAAAGGATGGAAAAGTGTGAACTCACGAATTTGGACAGTTAATTTATAGATTTAGGCAGGCCTAAAAGCGGAGCTCCCATTTATTAATCTATTTTGCTCGAGTTAATTACAGTCTTACCAAATAAGTAGCCAACTATATTTCTAAGCTTATACAGTGGCCCATATAGGTACAAAATAATTTTAATCGCTCATGGTTAAACCTAAGAGAGCGTGCACCTAAGAAACGACCGATGAATTTTGCTCGAAAAATAGATCGGGCTGATTTTAATATTATAAGTACAGGTTACCAAACCATAAATAAAAATGTATTTCTTTTGTTTCAGTATCCTTTACTTTCAAAAATATTCACTCGCGAAGTTTGGTCGGTGGACGACATCAAAATCGGACCGAAACATGCTGTTTCGAAAAGAGCCTCAAAATTTATTTTCGCAGCATGAATCGAACTAAATCCACTATTAAAGTGAAGAAAAATATTTAGTTATGGACTCTAGCGGGATAATGATCGAAATATTTAAAAGTAAAACGTCGAAATTATTATTTGACTGTACTGCACTAAATCGACAATAGCAATGTGACTGATTTGTAGAGAATTAATACTCGAAAGTGGCACCAGGTCTAAAGTTTTAATACCCCTATATCACACACATGAAGGATACACTTCAAGTTTACGGGGGAAATATTTGCGGCCCGTGCGAATTCGTAGTGTAAAAATTCGTTTAAGTCACTGTAATTTCTGCATTTTTTTTAAATATGCAAATTACTTACACCACAGTTTTACATTTATTTATACTGTGGAACCTCGTTAATACGGCCACCAACGGGCCATGGAAGTTTGGCCGTATTAACGGGGTGGCCGTATAAACGGGGTAGGGTCAATCTTTTGATAACAATCTTTCTGTAAGAGATGTTTACAAAGAGGAGTAAAGCTCAGAGATCCACGGGCGTTTTGAATATAATAATATCTTCAATATTGTTTCTCAAGTACTGTATTTGTTTCGTTTGGTCAATTATTAATGGATATTTGGTTCGAGTGGCCGTATTAGCGGGGTAATATTATAAAGGATTGTATAGTTTGGGATTTCAGAATGTGGCCGTTGCCCTTATTGACGGGGTGGCCGCATTAACGGGGTTTTATTATAAGAATATGTATTGGCGTTTTTCCAGGACAAAAAATAGTGGCCGTAATAACGAGGTGGCCCTATTAACGAGGTGACCGTAAGGCGGGGTTCCACTGTACTGCTCATTTAACAAGAAATTAATAAATTACAAATGTGTCATTATCTCCGCATGTAGAAATCTTTTGCGCTTCCCCATGGAAGCTCATGTGTGCAAAAGACGCAAGTAGTCCAAGTAGTGTGCAACAACAACAACAAAAAAATAGTGGTTTATAATTACACAGCAGAGGCATCTTTACAAATTCCTGTTCATTTTTGTGGTTCAAATTTATATAGTTACGTGTACTGTTAATTTTGTTATGTCGCGTAGTATGTTTACCTTCGTGTACGGTTGCTTTCATGCCTGAGGTTCTTGCCTCTTCACTTAGGATAATTAAAAAAAACCTCCATAGACTTTTCTTGGAGTCCACGCCATTCTATTTTTCAGTGATATCACTTGCAGTAATCATTTCCGGTTCTGGGATCATTTGCGGTCCAATTTGGGGATCATTTGCGGTCCCGGGATCATTTGCGGGCCGAGATCATTTGCGGGCCTGTACAGATCCTTTCAGAATTATTTGAATTACTCAGACTGACTGAAACTCTCAAACTTCACATTATTCGCTCTTTAAACGACGATCGTCTCTTCGATCGCAAAGCCGTAAAATAAAACTATTACGTCAGAAAATTCAAAGCTCGATCCATTCCTTCCATTTCAGTGCGCGGTCATTTTGGAAACGTTGTCGTGAAGTCTTCGGAAATCTTCGTAGTTTTTGCTATAGTTCGCGCTTTAAGGCTCAGAAAGCAAAATTTTGCGTTAAGTTTACTTAATAATGGGTTCTTCTAGCGTTTGGTTGCTTTAAAATCGCTAAAGAAAGAATGTCGAAATTTTGGTTCATTTGACCTTTAATACAAAATCTTAAAGCGGACGTTCTTCAACAGCTGAGAGTAAATAATCTTCACAATTAACTATACTCTTTCAGAAGTTCAATTTAATGTATTTATACATAAAAACAATTTTGAGAGGTTATTTGTTAGTTTTGGCACGTTTCAGGAATTGCCTTGATCTACACAGAAAATGTTGTGTAATCATACCACTATAATGTGCCTTTAGAGGCTGTCCGCGTAAGAACGGATTAGGCAAATTTCGAACCTTCGCCGATTTCTCTTACATTTTCAGTTTGCAGTCGACCATTATTCCCATGAACAAATACCACATATGTTTGGATCGAATTTTTTATTTTTTATTTTTTGGGAGGCGGTTTTCGATGCAACTTTAAAACTGCCCAATTTGCATTTTAAGACTATAATTTAGCATTAAATGTCGGTCACTGCCAAAGCGTAATTCCTAAACCAAACAAGCTGAATATTTTATATTTAAGGTTTTACGTTTCTTCTATACTTTAACGGTTAAACAAATGTATTCTATAAAATTTGGACTGAGTTATGTTTTTTGAAAAACACCTCTTGAATGGGACGTGAGACACGTGACACCTGTAGTTGAAAGCGATTTTCTCTAATGGGGACCTAGTCATAAGTCAAGTCTGTTGTATCTCGAAAGTACTAAAACCTGTCTAGAAACCAATTGAATACAATTTGTGGGCACTTTGCACTTCGCGCCGTACAGAGCTACAAGAATTTCCCAAATCTTCGCCATTTTGATTAAAACCAAAGATAACGGCCAGGCCCGTAGGGTGGGGGGGGGGGGGGGGGGGGGGGGTTCGAGGGGTTCGAACGAACCCCCTAAAATTTTTGAAGTCGTCATAAAACAATCAAAAGACTGTGACCGGTCGATTACAAGGACGAGTACCTTCCTTGCCAGGATTATCGGAGGAAGCCGCAACGTTTTGGCACTATAATTATAAGTTCTAATCTCTTGGATTGGTTAATTGATGTCAGATAATACATCATTCCTTCAATTTCTTGTCCACTCATCCACCCTGCATGTTAATTTAATATTTGTGTTTTGAAAACTGTCTAAACGCACACACTCATTTCTGAACATTTCAGAATTGTTTTAGAATGAAAATTACTTTCCGAAGAGCTAATATTGAAGGAAAATGCACCCCACCTCAGGAATGATGTCAAAATGCAGGAAATGGCAGTTGAGAGAACCTAAATTTGCAAAATTTTCTGGGAGGGCATGCCCAAAAGACCCCCCTAGATGTTCGCGCCTTCGGCGCTCGTGTAAGCGCCTCCGGCGATAAAAATACCTCCCAAAAAATAAAAGAACCCCCCTCAACAGAATCCACCCTACGGACCTGACGGCTGTCCGAGTTCTTACCATGACGATCTCTAACACTTAACAGCTCACTGTGGCATGCAAATAAATAATATTTGTCGATTTAGCCGTCGTTTGGGGAAAAAACTATCGTTCTTGCAGTATTTTCAAAACACTGAGCTGAGAGAGCTTTGAAAAAAGTAGACAACTTGCCTGCTTTTAATTGAATTAGAGTGAAACCAACAGCCTTGCAAACAAAACAAACACTGTGTTACCGGCCACAGCGTGGGACATTAAAATAATCACTCATTGCCTTGGAAATCATTTTTAAGGAAATATGTTTTCGGGAATTACAGAGGGAAATATAGCAAAACGTCGCTTCTGCAGCTAATTTGCATATTGATATTTATTGCTGTTTGTTTTGAATATACTGCAAGAACGGTAGCTTTTTCCACGAAACGACGGCTAAAGCTTTGGTTAAGGAATAACGCTTTGGCAGTCACCGACGTTTAAGGTGGCTCGACTGGATTTTTTAGGGACAATACCGCTCAAGTTTGAGAACTAACCACATCGTCATTGACAGTGCCATCGAAAAACGATCACCACAACTGAATTAGGTAAAGATGGAAATTTGTTATGACTGGTGTTATTTTGACATCAGAGTTGTCATAGCAACGTAATGACGTCATCACGTTTATTACTTTCGTTCGTATTGCTCGGCACCAGAGGATTTTTACGGAAATCGCTCAAGGGAGCATGTACCTCCTATAGCTGCCTCAATATTGGCAAAGTTTGAACAAATTCTGTAAGAGCGTTATCGAAATTTTTGAGGATGAAGTTTTGGGGGTTATAAATACAGTAAAAAACATACTATGGAGATAATTGGGTAATATCTAAAGAACACGACGCGCTTTGGGAATGAAGTTTCATCTCATAGTAGTTTGATGCCATTTAAAATTGTTAATTTTAAATTGATGGGGATTGCTACGGCCGATTGTGAAAAAACGGATTTGATGAGCGTGCGTTCAGGTGCTCTTGTTGCCACTTTTGTATATAATTTGGTCTACACCTACAATTGTAATAATAATTTGGAAACCGCTCAATGGATTTTTTTAAAAAATTGTCAAACTAGAGGTTAGTTATCATTTTATATTGACTGCAAGTTTCAAGGTCATTGAAAACATGTAAGACAATAAAATCGGAGCTCCAATGTACTAATTTTTTCTCGCAGATTTTGTGTTTATAAGTGATTGTCCTCATTATTCACGGGCATTGTATTCAACTTTCATTTTCACGTGCACGACTCAGCAAAAAATTCATTTGCATTTTATCAGTGAGTCTAGACTTTTTTCCTGATCTGCTGTTCTACACAAAAATAGCTTTTCGTTTTCTGGAGAAGGAAACCCTCGGCATTGCTATATTACAGTCTAATGGCGTAACAAATGTTATTCAGTACAATTTTCAAGTCATATTAGCATGTTTTCCGAACACTTTTTGCTGAGTTGTGCACGTGGACATGAAAGTAAAAAAAAAAAAAAACAATACACGTGAATAATGAGGACACTCACTTGTAAACACAAAATCTGCCAGAAAAATAATAGTAAATTGGAGCCCCGATTCTATTGTCTTACATGTTTTCAATGACCTTTGACCTTTCAATGATATTTGCTCATGGTATACAATGGTCGACTTTCACTGAAAATATTAGAAAATCGGTGGACGTCGGAAATTTGCCTTATCCGTTCTTACGCGGGCATTCTCCTAAGAGTCTGAAGACGCTTTAAGTGCTTAACTCAATCACTCTTGGGCTCCAGTTTTACTTTCTTAAAGTGATTTTCGTCTTTTTTTTTACATTTTCGTGTACAATTAGACTTTCTCAGGGCCAATTCGCACTAGCGGACAAATTTTGTAACAATTGGTAGATTTCATCACTTGTGTGTCACGTGTTACAGAAAACAAGTGCGAATACGTTTTCTGAGACCTAGAACTTGTCAAACAATTCAGGAAAACAAAGAAGCAGTTGTCTTATGATTGATCCGCGTTGCACGCGCGATACATTTTGTCAAACAATCGCAAAAACAAGTGCGAACTACTTGTTGGACAAGGGCAAATTTTGTCAAAACGGATAAATCTTCAAAGGGGCCGATGTCCTGCCTCAAGGCAGGACAAGTCATGACAAGTCGCATTCCAACGCCCCTCGTAATGCCAGATAACAATACGTTGTTGATTGGCTATTGTGTTTGGTGTGGATTGTACTTATAAACAACACGCGAAATTTCTCCGCGATAGGCGAAAAAACATGTTTGTGTGCCGAGGTGAGGTCGTGGAAGGATGGTAAAGGCCGGGGTTAGAACAAATAAATGCGGAGGGGACCAGTTTATGCCGATAAATGGAGGGGAAAAGAAATAGTTTACTTGCGACATTTTCCCCGCACGAGCACAAAAACATCAGTACACGCACACTTCAAATCCAAATCGTTTTAAAATTTTTCACCACGTGGACCTGCCTGATTATTTGATGTTTGTACAAGACGACCGTGCCGAGGAATGTACTAGGATGCCAGAAGCACGTGCAGAGCTATTGTACTAATAATTACACCTTTTGGTTTCTTCCAAATGTCTCTGACTTGTCACGACAATTTTGTTTCTGTCAAAAATGTTATGACATTTAAAACTTGTCCGCTAGTGGGAATCGGCCCTTACTCATCCTGCAAAATTTCAATCCATTTCGAACATCAGAAGTCGTTAAATCAGATTAATTAAGTATTGAAACTCCGGTGAAAAGCAACTCGAACTTTAGACTTGTTTTTTGTTGATTTTTCTATGCTGGTTGTTTTCATTATTTCAATCCGTGAGGTATTCTTTAGCCTTTGGCATCGTTTTCTCCCATGCGCAACCAAGCCTTGGAACAACTGTGATTGATGGTGCCGGTAAATTCATGGAAATATATGTTAAAATAAAGCAACTTCTGACCTTCGTAATGATTCAAATTTGGCAAGATCAGTAAAAAAAGTCTAATTGTGTAGGAAAGTGTAAAACAAAAAAATAAAAATAAAATAAAATAAAATAAATTGAATACAGCGGCACTTTAAGTATGGGCGTATTTAAAAGTAATATCAATGAAAATTCCACTACAATATATTCTCTTTTTTATATCATGCAAAATTTTAAATTTGATCGCATTATACGTTCATAATTTGTACGATCAGATATGTGTGTTTATAACGACACCTCGTTACTATTTATGTTTAAAAATGATGACTGTAATCTCCACGAGTTTCACATCTAAATCGCCCTTTATAAACAGGCAGGGTACCCCAGTGGGTCAAAGATACGTTTTTTTTTTCTTGTTTACCTGGGCTAGGGTTACCCTTATCTTCCATCTGTTGCATTTATGTACTTGGTGACCGCATGCGGTCGTTAAGCATCCCAATCATATGCAGAGGGCCTGGAACACAATCAATATTCAGAGGACCTGGAAAACAGTAAAAAGTTTCTTTGATAGCCGATTTGTCACTAGCAGAGCGTTTAGAAGTCAGCTAGGGTCATCCAAGTGCTCGGCTAGAGTTACTCTAGTGATAGGGCATCCCTGACTACTTAGTATGAAAAAAACGAAGCAAAAGGACAAGAGTGACCTCCTTTCAAGAAAACCCTCATAGTTAAGTCACCCTTCCTGATTGCATTGCAAAAAGAGTCTAATTTTAGAATATTGTACTGAATATTAGACTTAAGTAAACTAAACTGTATTTAAAATAGATACAAAAGACTGAATGGATTCAAATTAATAAATAAGAATGAATGATAGCTTGAATTAAATTAAAAATTTCACTGGTTGAACAATATCTCCTTGTACATTTTTAGGGATTTATCGCACAACAGAATCAAGGAACTACCAGCAGGTTTATTTCAAGGAACAAATCTCCTGAGACACTTGTAAGCTTCGCTGGAATAAAGTACTATTCGACAGACTTTAGTAAATTAAATGTAATGAGTGACTTATTTACCTGAATATATTTAATTAAGTAAATAAGAATATAATGCTAGCTAGAATTAGATAAAATAATTCTCTCGTTGAACGAGATCTCTTTTTACATTTATAGGGATTTATCACAGAACAGAATCGAGGAATTACCAGCAGGCATATTTCAAGGAACAAATCTACTGAGACACTTGTAAGCTTCCCTGGACTTTACAACTTTAAGAGCAATACCTTTTAATAAAATAATTACGTCTTCTAGTTGAAAACGTTTCGTTTTAAGGCAGACTTGCTTGCTGCATGCAGTGCACATTAAAACCCGTGCGTGTCAACTTACTCAAGCTTTTCAGTCAGTTTATCTTAAGTTACCAGATACACCATTTCATGGCCAATCTACACATCAAACTACAGGTACTACATGTAGGGGCATACAGAGTGAATTTGGCCTTTCATTTTATCTTACAATTAGGGACTTGAGTAACAACTTAATACAAAATCTTAAAGCGGACGTTCTTCACCAACTCTAGAGTAAATAATCTTCACAATTAACTATGCTCTTACAGAAGTTCAATTTAATGCATTTATACATAAAAACAATTTTGAGAGGTTATTTGTTAGTTTTGGCTGACTTTTTCAAGTTGAGATCAAAAGCTCCCAATGGTATCACAGTGATATCACTCTATATTTAGCTTCAGTACACTGGTATAGTAATTTTAAGAAAACTTGACCACTGTTAATAGGTGTCAAATGGTGTAAACATGTTTTTGGGCTGTTGATTTTTTTATGAAGTTATGCTCGTGACGATTTTTATTTAGGTCTTTCAAGAGCAACAAGATTGCTTTTCTTGAGGATGGACTTCTTCAAAATAACACTAAGCTCGAGGAATTGTAAGTGTACATTAATTCAGAAATTATCGTGGGGCGACGTTAAAACTGAGCTGGTTCTTTGTAAACAGCTTTATTCTCGACTTCTCGCTACAACACTCGAGTGAGCACACAACACCAACAACAACAACGACAACAGCTCACAAACTGCACTCACCACATGCTCGCATACGGTAAGTCCTCTCAAAACACACGTGGCCCATAGCAACCATGGTGACGTCAATTCAAAACAGTTTAGCGCAACGACAGAAGTTCAGGAGGCGTGTTTACCAAACAAAAGTGTTATTATGGTATAATTGTGTGACTGTGCAATTTTATTATTAAAGAATATACGTAGCAAAAGATCCTGATTTTATTTCGTTAGAAGTTACTTTTAACATTTCCGAAAATGCATCGCACCTAGTTAGACATTCTAGTTTTCTCGGATAAGGGCTATAAACCGTAGGTCCCGTCTCCTGTATTTTTAGAGTTATATGGTTAGTAGCGGACGCACACAATTGGCAAAGAGTAGGACACGAAGCTCCCGGTGTTGTGGTCTGGTCCACATCAGCATTAATGCTGCTAATAATGAAGACGAAGGCGAAAATAAGAGAATGAAGATGATGAAGACGGGGGGCGGAGGAGGAGGAGGAGGAAAGGGGGAGGAGGGGGAGGAAGATGATGATTATAATGAATTTAACTATCATTGAGTGGTTAGCACTCTCAATTTGTTTTCACGTCTAATATCTTCGTATATCTTTTATTTAACACATACATTTATTCACAAAACAGGGAATTGAGCGACAATCAGTTAACAACGATTCCGTCCAACATCATGAGTAACTTCTCTTCCTTGCTTGTTCTGTGAGTACTAATATTATGGTGTTATATAATATGAATATTATCATATTATTATGTATTAGAAAACAGTCCTAAGAAAATATGCACGCTGATTGGTTAAAAATCGTGTTTCTATAACTCGATAGAAACACAGAACTAGCAAACGCTGCTGACGTGATGATGGCGCGAGCAAAGAGAATTTACATTTTGATAGTCAAAGTTAACAAGTTGTTTTCGGTTTTTTTTTTTCGTCGCGGTGTTTTCTAAAAGAAATAGAAAACATGTTTTTGTGTTTCTATCAATTTAAAGAAACACTCGTGAAAGTTTGGGAGAACTCCAAAAAGCTGTGGAAACACTTGCCAATCGGCTCGTGTTCCCACAGCATTTCTCGTTCTCCCAAACTTCCACTCGTGTTTCTATAACTCGATAGAAACACAGTACATGTTTTCTATTTCTTAAATGATGGCTTAGATAAAGCGAGAAAAATGAAGAAGTCCCCCGACCTGAGTCAAACCCATGACCTTCCAGATACGCTCTAACCACTGAGCTATTGGAGACTCGTTGTGAGCGAGGTCGTAAACTAGATTCTTCGCTCACCACAAGTCGTCACTTTCTCCAAGTCTCCATTCCTCTTATCATTTATCCACGTTGTTTTTTTTTAGATATTGAGCCTTGCAGTTACAGCAGGACACGTGTCACTCATAAGAACTTAGTTCATTTAGCTTATTTCATCGCCAAAATTTGCATTACCGAGTAAAATGGTACAAGATATCTCTCTTGCAATACAAATATTCGTAAATCTGAAAATCGTCTACATACACATTATCGTTCCATTTAATTTACCTTTTGCGGGAGGTTCTAACCAACTATTCATTCCTTCTTTGGCAGAGCATTGGCCGATAACCAGTTGAAGGAAATACCTGAATTTGTTGGTTTCATGAAAAACCTACAGCTACTGTAAGTTGTTAGAAATATTAACATCCCAAAAAAGTTAATTATTTCATTAACATAACTAGAGTAACAATTGCGTGCCATTGCTTTAAACAGAGATCTGTCGAGGAATGAAATCGAGAGTATTCCAGTCGGAATATTGGCAAACCTCAATCAGCTCAAACTGCTGTAAGTATACTATAACATATGGAAATATGTTTCAAGTTAGAACGTGTGCTAGTGACAACATGTTTCCGATAAACCAATCGTTTGGATAGCCGACCACGATACGTGACTTCTCCTTTTGCTGGAGAAAAATAAGAGGCCACACGTTCTTCGCTAAAAGGAGCATTACACACCAGCTTCTTCAATCAAGTCTTAACACACCCTTCTGTCTTTTGATCTGTAATAGAATATACTTTTGTCATGCAATACCACTTCTCTAAATGACTAATCTATGCAACAAATTTCCCTTCTTGTAAATTGATTTGTTGTATGTAATTAAAGTGATTTCTTGTGCGCATTTACAGGTCATTGCAAGGAAATATGATCAGGTTCATATCAAATAAGACTTTTGCTAACCTTACAGACATCTTATACTTGTAAGTTGCAAATCATGCTACCATCTGTTCATAGTAATATTCAATTTGATTATTTAGGTCGAAAACGATCGGTTTTTCTTTTTTAAACAGTGTTTACAATATTTTACCCTTGCAAATAGTTATTTTTAGGCTACAATCTGTTTGCAAAAAGCTGAAGAAGTTTGGTCATGATTTCAATATGTGTTTAATCGTTCCATTTTATTCTACAGGCTACTGAATTCAAATAACCTCACTTCGATTCCCGGTGAAGCCTTCTCTAATCTTCGAAAAATGAGATTACTGTAAGTTTTTGCTTAGCTTTTCATTCTTTGGCATTTATATTTCGTAAGGTTGAAAATTAAGGGGGCCCTTTAGTCTTCGTAATACGTTTAACCAACAGAAATTGTCTATTTTGGAATGTGTTTCAGTATGCTTTCTGACAACAGAATAGATTCCATTGGAGCCAAGGCATTTGCAATTGGTGATGGACCTATAATAATGTAAGTTTGTATCTCTTATTTGAGTTGATATGTAATATTATCCACCCATTCGTCCATTCGTCCGTCCAACCATCTGTCCGTCTGTCCGACCATAACATACGCTTCCTTTATAAATAAGTATCTTTAATATCTTAAGTGTACATTACATTATAAAATGGTGATTCATTTTGTTCTTTCCATATATAGACCAAAAATGTAGTATTATAACTTTTAAGGTACCCTCCCTCCATCAATTAATCCTAAAACTAATAACAACGTACTTTTTTTTACAAATGTGAAACTTACATGTACTGTTAATTGATTTTAATTAACCACGCTAACTCTCTTGTTGCTGAAAGATATTTTACTATATTTATATTTTTGTTAGATATTTGTTACGCACAGGGTTAAAGATGCTGAGCTTTCGAGAACTGGAAGGCCTCGACCGTTTTAAGCCAGAAATGCAAGTATCAGAAAAAACGTTTCTTATTTATAGTCGAATATTTAGGAAGGACGATTTTAATACGATGAAAACAACTTCTTCGCCGAACAATTATCGTAATTCTTAGTTATTGTGCTACGTGATTGGAATTTTAATCAGTGGTCCAAGAGAACCCCTTTGTTTTTGTCATATTTTAGCTGTGGAGCATGAACTAATTAGTTAGATCTTTTATATATATATATATATATATAACTGGTCATTCATCTGTTTTTGCAGAAGTATGAGTGAAGGACAAATGGGGTCGCTGTTGTTTTTTAACAAGGATTTGAAACCAGCCTGTCTTATACAACTGTATGTAGTGTGTGCTATAAAACCATTACTTGTTGAGATAAAAATAATTCCAGATCAGCAAGAGAAGGAGTCAACAACTCTTCCTTCTCTTCATCCTTCTCTTCCTCTTTCTCTTCCTTTTCCTCTTCCTCCTCCTCCTCCTTCAGCTTGCTCTTTTTCTTCGTCTTCTTTTATTTTTATTTTCTTTCTTCAATTGACTTAAATTAATTTAAAGAAACTATTTCGTTTACTTCATCGAGTTATATAATCGATTTATACTTATACTGTGATCGATATTTCCATTGTTATTCAGTGGTGTTGGACAGAATTTCAATCCAGTCGGTGGAATCGATATAGCTGAAGATGTTACGAACTCTTTTACTTCAGTGCTATCAGACGCCCTTTATCATTCTGGTTTTTCCGAGGAGCTTGAGCCTTGTCCAGCCGGAACATTTGTTAATTCATCTGGTTATTCAGGTTGTGAAATGTGTCCCCCAGGTAATTTCAGTAATTTAAATAAACTGATAGAGTCGCACGGCATTTAAAAACGAACTGCCAATCTCAACATTCGGCACAACCCCAAAAAAATAAAAGAAATGGTAACAACTGCAGAAATACTCAATTTAAATCAGGGCGATGTTCTTGTTTTTTTTTTTTCCGTAGTTGTGAAAAATTAGCCATATATGTAAAGCATTATGGATTAACTGAGATACTACGCGCACTGTGATTGGTCAAATTGGTCATAAACATACGTTCTATTGTACTGGTAAACCCCTGCTAGACTGCACTCTAGGACGTAGAGCTACCTCAAGCTATTAGTTTAATTTCTTAGTTTGATCTATCTGATGATTAAAACAATGGATGACTAAGATTAATTTTTCCCGCCCACCGTTGTTGCAGCGGAAAACATGAGTTGAACAAAGCGCAGAAATTAACATATGAGTAGTTGAGCACAGTAACACAACAGGAGCACTCTCACTGGAATGGGAAAATATTAATAACATGGATACCTTATTATTGAAAATTTACTCGGAATCCTGTTTTGGAAGGAGCAATACTACTTCAAATTGGTCGCGATGAAAGCTTACTTATAAGATGTCCCAATACAGTTTTTTTCTGGATCATACATTGCACTTTTAATTGGCTATTTAGCAGACTTTTTGCACTCAGATCGATGTGAAATTTAGGGCCTGTTTACAAGCAGGTAGAGAAACCCTAGTGCTAGGGTTATCCTAGCAGGAGGGTTACCCTAGCGCTCCCACATTTCTTCTTATTTTCAACGACGTGTTTACAAGGCAGCTAGGGTTACCCTAGCACTAGGGTAACCCTAGCTTAGCGCTAGGGTTACCTTAGAGCCAGGGTAACCGTAGCGCCTTGTAAAAGCTCTGCTAGGGATAACTCACCTACCCGGGAAAACTTCATTTTGCCTCCTAGAAGCTAAATATGTTTACAAATAACGACAAAAACAGGGAATTGTGACCAAGAAACATCGTGTTCATTCACAATTTGCCGTATTTTTGCACTGGAACGGAATTTGTTTCGAATAACAGCTTCTTACGACAAAATGTTACAAGGTTAACTGAAGCGTAACCGGTGGAAGTTGACCCGGTTAGTAGGGTTACCCTACCTGCGAATTTTTGCTAGTAAACCCGGGCTATCTTCTAACCCTCTTGCTAGGGTAACCCTTGCACTAGGGTTACCCTACCTGCTTGTAAACAGGCCCTTACACCAGATATTGGAATGGGATTGTAGTTTGAT
This sequence comes from Meandrina meandrites, assembly GCA_963693305.1. Lineage (NCBI taxonomy): Eukaryota > Metazoa > Cnidaria > Anthozoa > Scleractinia > Meandrinidae > Meandrina > Meandrina meandrites. Next base: position 48,267,416 of record OY855903.1, read on the forward strand.
GTAATACATTTTAAGGGAAATCGCTATTTCCATGGCAACGATAATCAGGAAAACACAAAATCAGTTAAACCTGAATTCTATGCGAATGAGATTTGACGTAAAAAATTACCACCAGTATCTGAAACTATGGTGTACTGCATATCAAATATTTAAGAACAAAAAAATTCTGTATGTTTGATTTCGAATAAACTGGCAAATAAATTTCAAACCACGCTTTTTGCATGGTAATGATACACGGACCGAGATGCAGACATTGCCTTGATAAAATTACTTCAAAATAATGCCAAAATGTGTAATCAACCTATCTTTCGTCGCCATAAAAGTTGGTTTTGTTCATCACGATCCTGAGAATTGGATTTTTTCGTACTGTCACTACCACTACACCTTTAGGGTTTTTTTGAAAATCTCGAAAACGGTTCCAACGACTTTTTGAGCACATATTTGATAATTCAAAAAACTTAATTCCAAAGTTTTATTAACATTGATTTACCCGAACACGTTCAAATTTATTGATAAAGGCGGCATTTTTACCGACAAAAAAAAACGTTACAAACTCACCGTTTGCAAAATTATATTAAAATATTTAAATCAATGTGCATTGCATTCCTACGACAAAAATACATGTTTGAAATTAAAAAATAAGAACGAAATTTACATGAGAATAAGTAAGAGGCGGCATTTTTCGCGGATGAACGCAATACACAGTGATTTTGCATAATTTTGCAAACGGTGAATTTGTAAAAAAAAAATTTTTCGATTCAATTTTTTTTACTTGCTTGCTTGGTTGATGGATGGATGGATGGATGGATGGATGGATGGATGAATGGATGGATTGCAAATGTTCCAACGCTTTCTTTCTTTCAGGAGGTTATTACTCAGACACCTTGGCATACGTCAGCAAGCAATGCAGAAAGTGTCCAAATGGTACATTTGTTTCTGATGAGAAGAGACCGGGAAAGCGAGCGCAGGACTGCGTGGCATGCCCTCAAGGTTAGCTGCAAAACAGTGAACACACGGATTCTTCGATAAAGGGTTTATCATCAGTTTGTCATGTTTCAATCTCACTGAGAACAAGCATTTATGTTTATACAGATTCAAGGTTGAAGATATAGATTAAGGTCATTCCCCTGTATTGTATTGCGCATCCTTACTGCGCACGATTTATTGCGACATTAGCGGCTTTATGACACGGCCTTGAAAGCGGCCTTACAAGTTTGCAATGAGGCTCAGCGCACAAGGACAGAGAATGGTTATTTTCTCTTAAACAAGCACGGGGATCTACCTTTTTTTTCATTCATCCTCTTTTTGTTCAAAGAGTTAGAAGAAATCACGTTAGAAAATTAACTTATTGCTAGAAATGCGTTACTCACGGAGATAAAATCATGACCTCCAGAACCCGCACGCGAGGAAGTTTATGAGCCAATTTCGTCTGATGGTAGGGGTATTTAGCATTGTTAACGATATTACGTTGTTCTACGATTTTTTGCAGTTATGTGATTCTTGTGTCTACGGAAATACGAGTAAACTGATCAAATAAACATGTTTTTGTTAGGTGAAATTACAAGGAGTTATATATGGGTAACTTGAGATGATAATATCTCGTAAACAGACCCCCGGGATTTATTCTTTTTATTCGATATTTCGAAACATTGCATGATTGATTATAACTTGTTAAGGTTTGACAAAAGTCGTATGTTTAACTTTATTTCGGGAGAAAGACCTTTAAGAGTTTCAGATACGTAGCAGGAGGGCTGGGTCTGAAATCCTCTTTTTTTTTCATTCATTTTAATCAAGTACCAATAGCCTTTGCATGAAAAAGAATGATCACATTTCTATTGTAACAAATTAAATAAATATGGGAAACAACATCAACTGTAGTTTTTCTGTTTAGCATTTTGGTCACCATGGCAGCCAACCATTGTTTAATTGTTTCCCAGTAATAAACCTTTTCTGTCTTAATCAAGTGTAAAAAGATTACCGGTGTCCGAGAAAATGTATTTGCTATTTTGTTAAGCATGTCGTTGCGAGTTTGGAGGTACGGCAATGTTAAAATAAATTACAATGCCCTTCTAAAATATTTGGTAAATTATGTACACCTTAACCAGCCTAGGGAGCCCCCTTATTTATTTCAAATTTGGACTTGTCATATGACTGAAGATTTAGTACACGACATTTAAACCAAAATCTATTGTCATCTATATTTCAGGGGAATGACCTTATCTCTCTAGTTATACATATATGTACCCCCTAGCATATGTTGATCTTGTTACTTTGTGTTTCTACGTGTCTTGACGTTTGCGTAGTTCAACAATTTTAACGTTCATATTTTTTTTGTAACTGATTTGAGTTAAGTACAGATCATTATTATGAAACAAAACAATCACTTGGTCATGTTGTTGATGTCACATTAATATGCCACTAGACAGAAGTAAGTGGTGTTGCATTGTGTCCGCCATGTTTCTGGTATAAAATAATTTAATTTGATTATTTTGGCACGATTTCAGTTTAAGTGGAAATTACAAGAACCATTTTGACCTAAGTTGAGACCTTTCCAATCGTTCCAAGAAGTCGCTACATGTTGGCTTATTACAGTGGCCGCGTTTTCTGTTGCCGTTGTTACTATTGTTTTTGTCAAATTGTTTTTTTGTTTCTTCCGGGTTTCATTGATGATTTGTCTCCATGATCTTTGCACTTAAACTACTGTTGTTGTTTTTTTCGCAGGAACAGATACAAACTCGTTTGCCGGATTTCGTGCTTGCAAATGCCTGACTGGATTTTATCGCACTCACCTGTTCAAGAGCTGTCAGCCTTGTCAACTAGCCGGTCTGCGGTGTTTAAATGACTATGCCACTCTTAAGCAGGGCTTCTGGTGGAAGTGGTACAATGACACGTTTAAAGGCTTGTACCGCAACTTTACACTAAATCTTCGCTCATCAAGTCCTTCTTTTGACTCAAACGTTGTTAATTACCCGTTCAACATACCCAAGCCCTATGAATGCCCAAGAAAGAAATCATGCCTCGGTGACCTGGATTCTAGTTGCGAGGACGGCTATGAAGGTCCGCTTTGCGAAGTGTGTAGCCACGGATACTATAACAGATTTCAAGCATGCGAAAGATGCCCGTCAAGGGCTTGGATGGCAGGACAACTGGCCATCACCACAGTTTTGTTGGTAATACTCCTTGTGGTCGTTGTATGGACAAGCATAAGAAAAACCAAGCGAAGCAAACAACGTCCTCTTGTAGACATTATTTTGGCTAGACTGAAAATCATCATTGGATTTTACCAGGTCATGTTTGGATTGCTAGAAGCGTTTTCTTTTGTAGAGTGGCCAGATTCCTTGGCTGTCATCTCGAAGTATTCGGAAATACTACAACTCAATGTCCTTCAGATTGCTCCATTGCATTGCCTTTTTCCTCAATTCAAAGTGGACGCGTTTGGAAGTTTGTTCTTCATTTTGGCGATGAACGCTTCAGCTGTATTGTTTGCAGTGGTTGCTTACTGGGTTAGGAAGTTAATGATACTAAGGAGCAGCCAGCTCGACGATGAAACCAAAGCCAGACAAATGTCCCAGACTAAAGAACTTGTTGACAGAAACCTGTTTTTCTTCCTCTTTGTGACCTACCTTAGCACCTGCTCTAACACTGCAAATGTTCTCCCACTCACATGCCGTGAGATTTGTTATGACGATACAGGTGAATATTGCTTCAAGTATCTTAAATCTGACTTCACTGTTGAATGTCGCAGTCCAAGGTACAAGCGTTTGGTCATCGTGGCATATTGCGCAATCGCCTACATCGTCTGTCTACCACTGGCCGCCTATGGAGTTCTTTGGAGGAAACATAGAAATTTCAAGGTAACCGAAGACGAAATAAGACCGCGCCAAAACTCTAACAACGAACTAGCTGCAGGTTTGCGATTTCTCTGTGAGAATTACAACGCCAAATCATGGTATTGGGAAGTTGTCGAGACGGTCCGAAAAGTCATCTTAACATCTGGCCTAATCCTTGTGGGAGGGGAGAGCAGGGCGTATGTTGGCTTGGCATGTGTCGTGTCGGGACTCTATGGAATGTTCTTTGCGTATGTAGGCCCAGTTGAAGACCGTTTTGAAAACAGAATGATGCTTATTTCCCTTGCTGTTACTTTTGTCAATCTGGGTATTGGGGCTGTCAGCAAAATCCCCAAGGAAAATGTCCCAGCGTCAATTGACCCGTATGTGGACTCTGTTATGTTCAAGATACTGGTGATTGGTGCGAATACCTTGGTAATAGGTTTACTAGTTGGTAAGTCTTTGTAAGTAACAGACTTTATTGTGAAAAAATGCAAAACAAAATACATGCCCCAATCAATCCCTGGCCAATCACTATGTACATCCAAGCTAAAGGCAAACTCCTTTAATATCAGGATTAGCTAACTATATAAGTACAGGTTATCACAGGATTTCGAGTGCAATTTGGGATAAATAAGCACGAGTAAATGTTTCAAAGGCTAACAAAATTGCACGAGCCCGTAGGGCGAGTGCAATTTGTACTCTTTGAAAAATTTACAAGTGCTTATTTATCCCAATAATTTATCCCAAATTGCACGAGAAAAATCATGTGATTACTTATTAATAATATTCATGATAAATTGCGAGAAAGCATAACATGCGCAACTCTGGTATAAAATTAATTTATTCAAACTCGCCAAACATCATCACGCCTTCAGTCAAAACAAGGTCAAGCAACGTACGAAAATGTCGGCTAAAAAGTTCAACGAATTTTCTGAATAAAAGATTCTGGGTTTACCTTTTCCAGAGATTTTCTTCTGCTTCTGATACTTGTCCAGCCTTGCTTGGACGCTTTCGATTGCCAGCCAAGTTCAGTTGTTTCGCTTTCCCGTAACAGTTCCTTGGACGAAACAATTCTCTGTCCCGTATAATAGAAAGCTTTAAGGTTCTGTGCTCTTAGCACATTGTCTCTCGAGCGATGAGTCATTTCTTTGAGGCTATCTGGACCATAACCTTCGCAAATGTGTTTGTTTTTGAACTCGACGTAAATAAATTCGCTCTAGCAAAACGTGAAGCTCAGACGACTCGTAGTTTCGATTTCGTCGACATTTCCCTTCTTAAGAAATCACCTATTCCAAAAAGAGAACCCACAACTAGTGCTTTTCAGTGCTATGGTATTTAGAGCTGTCTTCAGGTCCTCTACTGTGCTCAAAACGTCAGCCATTTTTTTTTACTCACCACTCAAACTTCGCGCTATTCAGATCGCGTACGTGGAAGCGTTTGATCGGCTCTCCGTTGGTGCCTTTGTTTATCAACCAATCAGAATGTTCTGTTTTGTTACCTCTTTTTGCACTGAATTACCTTATATCTGCACTGAACTACCTCATTTCTGCATCGAATTTACTAAAAACTGCATTTCAATAAGCCAATCAAATTCGAGAAACTTTTTCATGTATATTATTATGCTGGTAATGCATTGTTTTGATGAACACTTAACTGAAAATAACTGACTTTCCTTCTTCTTCCCGATATCTTAAATCTATAACATGCTATATGACAAAAGCCGAAGGAGCCAACACAAAATTAACAGTTTTGCAAGACGAATATGTATAAGTGCTTTAAACCAGAACGACGTCCACGTGGCCATTTATTAGTTTTGCTAAGCAATTGTAAACCCTTCTCCCTAAGCGAAACATTAACAAATATTTGTTATGAGGCGAGTTTAACCAAGTGGTTAGGACGCTGGACTTGTAATCCTCCTTCCTGTCTCTTGATGGGATTGGTCCAATTCGGTAGTTCCGAATTCAACTCCTCCACCCTTTGTAAATAGCCAACTGGTTCGTCTCCTGCCAGTTGGGATTTTTAACGTATTTCAGTTCTATTTACAACATTTGTTTGCTTATTCACAGTGTCTACAATTAGTACAACAGGGTTAAATACTCTGACTAGATAAAGTGATTTTGTTTAAAGTGCTCCATGCTACGCTTTAATTCCAGTTCAGTACGCTATCTACCTGTACCGCTTCATTAAAGAATGGCGCAAAAATCCCAAATGATCCATGTCCTGTTTCCTGGCAATGCTCTTGCCTCTGAATGATCTACAGGGAGAAATACGAGGCCTGGTAGGAAGGAACGTCATGAGACAGCAACTTCAAAGTGGAAGGATTGGCATGCCTTCTATAGCGGGTGCTGTGAAGGACACTGGAGCTGTCGACTTTTCTCTTGAGGAGAGGGATGATGAGTCGGCAGAGAATCAAGACCGCAGCCACAGTCTGCGAATAAAAAGAAACCTTGAAAATGCTTCCGTTAGCAATCTCACCTTTTCCCCTCTTGCAGCTCGTTATAGACGTGAGAAGAATGATACTAAACTGTAAGAACGAGGCAACAAGCTGTTTCGTCATCCCAATAAATTGTTTTGTTCCCCATACCCCCACCAACTCCATTTTTTCTGCAAAAGTAGGAAAAACCTTTGCTCCTGTGTTTTTAAGAAAGATATTACACCTAAAAAATGGCTCTAATATTTATACTTGCCGCGGAAACGTCTCTGAATACCTTTGAAATGACAAGTTCTCGTTATCAAAGCCTTTCACGGCGTAGTTAGGATTCACCCTTCTAATTTTGAGTAATATATTGTTTGTTTGTTTATTCGTTGTCTTTACTTTGTCCAGGCTTGACCGATTAACCCACGAGAGACTATGTGATGGAAGACGAAACATATCGGGATGGCCTTATGACGAAAATTACGAGCACAGTAGTATAGTCTAACATAGATATTTGCCTTTTTCGCCCGAGAGCGGGTACCGTTTTTATGTTTAAGAGGGATCTTCAATATCGAGCAATATTTCAGGGCATATATGCATTAATGTTCAGCTGAAAAGATAACTATAACAAAGCCCGCGTTAAAAAGGATTCAAGCACGGGAAAAAGATTCTTGGGGATATGGGAATGGAAAAGTGTATGATAAATAGTTTATTCAAGAAGAGCACTCCAAATGTAGAAAATGTGTGTAATGGAAACTATTGTAGCATCAAATTTAAATCGTTTAAATTTATCTGCAGGAAAATCCATCATGCAGTTTCTTATAACACAGTTCTTCAAGTACACGAATAAAAATATATTCGACTTCACAAGCAAGAACGCGAGGCTCAAGTTCACTCGTGAAAGTTTGAAAGAAATCGAAAAAGCTGTTGAAACTCCAAAGCATTTCTCGTTCTCCCAAACTTCCACTCGTGTTTCTATTAAATTAAACAATTAGATTATGAGCTCGAGATTTCTGTCTCGTGATAAACGCTCAGAAATCGAGAGCGAATAATCTAATTGTTTTAGTACAAATCTACTAGTCGATCAAAGACAGATTCATGTTTTTATTAACAATGATTAAAAACAGGCCACGCCACTTGTGGATAATTGACAAATATATTGCATTGTGTTGGTTTCTGTGTGCGCGCACCTTCACATTTCATTCAAGATGAGCCAAGCCGATGAGCCTAGTTTGATTACAAAATCAACAATCAAATGATGCAAAAATGCCATTGGAAGCCAGGTTTCTCAATTTAGAAATGTATGGAAAATCGACTAAATGGCCCTAAATTTCAATAACAGAAAGCTTGAGATGGTGTAAACAATAATGATGTGGCACTGAGATGGATGTGCGCCCAGTTATGGTATGTTTCTTAAGAATATTTCTTGAGTACTCTTGAGACTATTTTGCAATGCATTTTGTGCTTTGGGTCGGACAGTTTCGCTACTTGTTCGCAAATTATTTAGGCGAAATTTGAACTTGCCAGTGTAGTAAATAACTTCCGCGCCGAACTCACGCCCGCTGTTTACTTCTTTATCAAAAGGATTAATTAACAACCAGTTGGTTGCTGACTCATCGCGTACAGTTGCTGACACATGCATCTAGTTCTTTAATTAATGTTTAGTTACTAATTTATAAAAGTTGCGATCAGGCGGCAGGAAAACCGCTCCTAACACTTAAGAATTTATTAGCTATTCACCAGTGTAAATTTCGTTCGGTAGTTTTAATTTAGTGTAATTTTAGCTGTTAGACTTTCTCCGCCAAGCAACGAACACTTTTAACAATGAACTCGGAAAGTCAAGTTTGAATTTTGATTAGGTTGCGCTATCCTCAAAGATCAAAGGACTTTGTATTCTGTTGTAGTCACTTTTTCTGGTGTTTGCGCACTTATTATACTCGGTTAAGAATTAAGACATTACATTTTTCCGACGAATAAAACGCTGTTGGAACCAAGCTGAGTTGTTGCTGTTGTTGTCCGTCTAGTTCGTGGTTATATGTGTAACGGCTCTTCCTTGCAAGTGAGTGCAAGAGATTTGAGTTTTCACATTTTTGCCGATATTTTTCGTTTTTGTTTGATTTTCGCAGACATTCACTCTTAAGTAATAACTTAAGTATAGTTGAACAAACAGCAATGTATCTACATACTGAAACGAGAAGGAGGTTTTTTTCATTACATGAGTAATTGTTTACAATGAAGGTAATTAATTATCCGTATACCAAACTTTTATCGATCCTCCAATGATCTATATGACAGCTCCTTAGCCTCAGTAATTTGTTCTTGATATTACTAGACTAAGGGTTATACTTACCAGAAATGCTGATATTTTTGTGGGCATCCAAAATAATAGGCCTGAAAAATAGGTCATTTCCGGTTGCGTTTGAGATGCTTACAAGTGGCCTAAGTTTTGATTAATGCTATAGGCAACAATGTCTTAAGCTATAAAAACTCAAGGATTGAGCTTTAGATAAATGTCTCTGCTTTTTCCTAATTTTTTTCTACGTATTTCTAAGTATTTGACGTAGGAATTGAAAAGTACCCAAAATTTGGTTGAAAATTTACCTCAGGGGGCCCTCCATGAAGCTGATATCCGGTGATTTTGATCGCGAAATAGGCTTTTTTACGAGATTTTCGCAGAAATCCACCGCAATGTATAATATTCATGCATTGACTGATTTGACAGGACAAAACGGACTAACAACGGAAAAAAAACTGTTCTCGAATATAATCTTACCGGCCTAATTCTGACTAATGAAAAGCGGTTAGTAAAGGGTTGGCGAAAAACGTAACATAAATCGATTATTAAAATGAAACGTTTCCTGAATATCTGGGATAGCTTCCAATTTGAGAGGCAAATTCATATTTTATACTTAAGAGGTTTTCTATTCACTAGGACCAGTTGCTCGTTCTTTAACGTGATGCTACACGAGTGAACGCGTAGGTTTTTAATACCCCACGTTTTTAACACAACATTGTTGCACTAAAAATCGATATCGTGCAACCTGGCCTGCTGAGCGATTTTTCACGCAACAGTTTGTTGGCGCAAACATTTTGCAGGTGTTTCAATTACTTTAAAAAACTTGGAACATTTTTGTTTGAATTTTTAATGTTGCGCTCAAAATCAACAGGTGTAATTATGATATATGTCGTTGCCGCACTAATGCTGTGTTTTTTAGAACTTTAAAACGTTCTTTCGTATAACACGGATTAAAAATCGCTATTCCACCGTGACTACTCCAATAAAGAGTAAACGCCGAAGTAAACGCTCTGGCAAGCCATAAATTAAATTATCCTCATATTTGCTCAAACAGCTGCAGTTAAAGCACCACAGCTCATCAAAGCTCAGTTGATAATCACAGTTATCTTGGGCGGTACCGTGCGGATGACCGACGTATTCCTCTCCATGTTGAACTTGTGTATTTTCATGACGCTCCCAGTGTGGTGATTCACTGAAGTATAAACCAACAATGCTTGAAAACCGGATGTGTGATTGTCACACAAAACCGGGCAGAAGTCACGGATCGGCGTCGGCCGACTCCTTCCATATTTAGGCTGTTTTATATATTCGATCAGTGATGTTGAAAGGCAGTATCCTTAGATCTCAAGAGCTTTTCGTTTTCAAGATCAGACCACCCCCCCCCCCCCAAAAAAAAAAAAACAAACAAACAAACAAAAACAAAAACAAAAACAAAAACCGACCGTTAATTTCAAAAAATGCCGTTAAATAATACACTCGACAATTAAACAAGCTTTATAAATAAACGCGCTCCTTGAAAGCTACTATCTTTAAGATTCCTGGACTTATATAGACTTGTGATAAGCCATTATCAACCTTTCTGAAGCATTTTTAAACTTTCAGTACAAAAACCAATTTGCAGCAAGCAAACTTCAAAACTTCTCTTTGCATTTTTAACCACTTTTTGCGAAATATTTATCTCGAAAAGGCGGCGGTTAATTGCCAAAAAATGTATGCTGCTGAGTGGCAATTGATCTACCTTTCCATATCCACAAAAAATTTCTGGGATCTACAGATTCAGAAGCGGCTTCAGCGAGTATTCGAGGTGCGTTTTTACGACCAAAGCTGCAATTTGTCAGTCATCCACTATGGTCACGCGCTCATTTGTTGGCACAAATTAGGAAAAAGTGTTAAGGTGGCTGGTAACGGTTTCCAGCACGTTCCAGCTCTTACACTTTGAAAGGATAGTACAACAAATTTTTATCAGTTGCTGCTACAGTAATGGTATCAAATAAATGCCCAATAATTGCTAAGTACGTTTCGGTTACTTTATGGACCTCACTGGTTTCCATAGCAACAGTATAACCTGTTAAAAACACCCGTAATTTTGGCTTTAACTGCTTATAGCTCAAAAATGAGCTCGGTGACCCCCATTTTCTATTATTAAACATTGATCAGCATGTTAAGATACAACAGCGGAGCGGTTTCGGAGCCACCTTAAATGTTTGAAAATTTAAGGTGGCTCTGAAACCGCTCCGTAGAAAACTTTACAAAAAGTTGTATCTTAACATGCTTATCAATGATCAATAATAAAGACCGGGGGTCACCGAGCTCGCTTTTATTTTTAGTTATAAGCACTTAAAGCCAAAATTAAGGGTGCTTTTAACAGATTATACTGTTGTTATGGTAACCAATGAAGTCAAGAAAATGACCACAACATATTAACTCGTCATTGGGAACTTCTTTGATACCATTACTGTAGCATCAACTGATAAAGATTTCTTGTACAGACCCGTCAGTGTAAGAGATGGAAAATGCTGAAAACCGATACCAGCCACCTTAAATTCTTACAAGAAAAATAGCCCAAATATGATTATTTATTTTTCATATTCAGAGTTTTCGTGTATTTTAATCCAATCGATAGATCCATCTGGATAAATCGCAACAGCATATGTATTTGAAATCTTGTTGAATGCACTAGTTTCTTACGGACATGAAGATGGATTTATTCACACGATATTTGCGGTCAGCTTTTTCCGCTGAGGAAATTTTTTTCTCAGTTGAAAAAAAAAGAAAGGGTTTATCTAAATCTTCCTCCAAATCGCTCGAATCAGCTGTTTTTTGAATTGTGAATTAGGACGAATGCTTTATTAGTACTGGACCCACGGCACCTCGCAATCACTTCCGTCACCAGTATGTTGCGGTTCTCATCCAACGTGTCACATGATACTATGTTTCATCCCTTGTCTCTTTTCCTTCCTCGGCACTTCGTGGCTCGCTCGGAAAGCTTACGGTTTCCGTTCATTGTCCTTCGGGCAGCGAGCGCAAAGGGGTCACGTGACGAACTGAAAGCGTTACCCGCTGAGTTTAACTGTCGCGTAAATAAAAAGATCGGCTAACATAAGACGAGCACCCGATATAAAAAAGGTTCAAAGACCGGACTCGAGAAAGCGGCGGAAACCGAGCCAAACATTTTAATATTCACAAAGGTTAAATCTGGCTCCTCTGATGCCTGTGGTATTATCTGTTAAATAAGGCAGCCAAGCAAAGAAAACAAGTTTGTTTTCTTGAATATACGTTAACAGCTCGAACCCCTTCTCCACAGGTAAGTTTCAATTTTAGGCTTCAATTTTATCATTCTAGTTTTTAGTTCAATAGATAAAAAAAAACCGTTTTATATCAATTGAATGATCTCACGCTATCGATATATTAATGACCGACACTCAACAAAACGCCGCTGTAACAAAAGCATGGTGGAAAAGGGCATAAAGACATGAATATTAATCGTTCTGGAAACACCAAAGGTAGTATAAAGCCAAACATAATAGGTTTTTAATCGCAATGACCGTCAACCTACCGATGACAACGTAAAACAATGGAAATAATGTCCTCAACGTGCTGTCACGACAGACGTGTACAGTTTAACAAAAGTGTTGTTGATGTGCTACAAAACGATACTTTCTGGTACGCTTCGATGTTTTTTGTCTCTCCATCAGCATGAAAAAGGCCGTTAACAGACAGCACACGCAACATTCTGCATTCGAAGGTGAACATTGACTTTTTTTGTGACAGTGGAAGCGCGCACTTATGGCGAAGCTGGATACATTCCTGGCAAAGACCAGAATGATCGCGGCCTCTGATGACGACATTGAGACGCATTTTAAATCGATTTAAGAGTGAGTGTCAGTAAAAATCGAAGAAATCGTGGCCACGGTCAAAAATTCGATTTCGCTCATACTATGTCAATTTGAAGGCCTAGGTATGTAACTGAAAGATATGAAGTTAGTTTTTGTGAAATATTCAATTTAACGGCAGAAATCCACGAAAAATGGTCAAACTGACAAAGTATGAGCGAAATCGATTTTTTTGAACGTGGCCACAATTTTTCGAATTTTCTTCGATTTTTACTTATACTCACTCTTAAATGTACATTACGTTGGCCCTCAGGTTGAAATTATTCGTTAGCTTACTCTTCCCATCTAAATAAAATAACCCGCTCTGATTAGACGCTACTAATCAGAGCGGGTTATTTTATTTAGATTGTGCTAAAAAATTATGCAATGTCCACTCCAGATAGCTTTCCTACATCACCTTGCACCGGTTTATTACTTCTTCCCGTATTTCTTTGCAACACTATTGAAGCTTGACAATTTGACACTACCTCTACACCTCTAGTCTATGCCAACTACATCCTTATTAATGCGCAACTGTGACCGTACAATACAATAATGCATAAAGCTCAATTAATTTGTTCAAAAAAAGTATTTTGGAACATTTCAAATGCAATAATAAATTTGTGGCAGTTAACCAAAAAAAAGAGCAGGCTCAAAAAGAATGGCCTGAGTGAGAATTAAAATCGGGGGAGCCTGCAGACAAAGGTTTAATTTTATGCCGTCGTTCCAAAGCACCCGCCTTGCACCAGATTCTGGTGCAACTTCTGATTGGCCAGATTACTGATTGTTGACGGGTCTTACTGACATCTTGATTTTGCCTACGCCATGAGACGCGATACGATGAAAATTTGCATTTCGGCTCAGCGAAGTGTAAACATGATGGTGTCTTCTGGCGGTGGGCGAGTTACAGATGATCTGTTTCAAAGAGTATTAAGCGATTCATTAAGGGAATTCGTCATAATAAGACAGCTGAAGGAAGAGCAGAAACGTTGCTTGCGATCTCTGGCGTAGTAGAAAAGAGGTGACAGGCCTACACGTACCCCTGCGTTCGTGAAATTTGTACATTTGCCGTTCTGTATTGGATTTAGTCGTCCAACTTATTTCGCTTCTCACTTGTTTATAAAGGGTACTACATGTTGCCAGCTGTATTATTAGGAGGCGTTTAACGGTTTTAAGCTGAGTAGAGCCGCGAGACTGCCCAACGAAATGTGTAGCGGTCATAGGTCTGCATGGTTTTCCGTCAATAGAGTTTGACACCTCTGTATTAAATTTGTCATATGTATTGCTATTACGGTTTGTTTTGGCTGATTCATATTTGCAAGATATGTTTTTAGCTCTTAAAAATGTTCGTTCTGGAAGGACGAGATCTTAACACCGGGAACGGCTGTTTATTTTTGTTGCAAGATGTGTTGCATCCTTCACGGATGAAAAATTTATTTTTGTCCAGTTGTTGTTGTTGAATATTCATCGATGCCTGGATTTCTCCTCCAAAGTAAGGGGTTTTCTCTGTTTTCGTCGCTTTCTTCATGGGTAAATGTCAGTGTTCTGCAATAAATTTTTGTCTTTGAGTGAGGCGCTTTATCCCCAGCGACGCTATCATCTTTTGTATTTCGCTTAACCGAAGGTGTTACTCCTTTCACGTTAACGACAGATTAATGACAGGTTAATTAAACGGGGGCGGAATGGCTGCTACAATGCTTTGTCAACAGGCTCTCCCCCTCTCCCCACCTTTTCCTCTCGCTTTCTTTTCGCCCCATTTGATTAATTCATTTTAAACACAGTTTGGCTTGATTTCTACATATGAAACTATCAAATCTAAAAAATTTCAAATAAGGCAAACCAATACAAAAGTTAAACAAACCAAATGTATCTACCCGTTAAATTACTGCAAGAAATGAAGATTTGAACGGATAAGTTAAATCCCCCCTCCCAATACATTAAATGACCTTTGTATGCCAAAAAATTCGAATACTTCCACTTTTTCGTTTTTACGACAACTTCGACACCCTGACGAAAATATTTAACCTGAAAGACTTCGACTATTTGGTACTTATATCTTACCCTATCGTGCAGTAATACAGTTCATAACTGATTATCCAAACAATTACACTACTTGAGACGACATAGCACAAAAGATATGGACTGATCTTCAAAGTGGAGTTTTGAGAAACTATTTGCCCAACAAAGCGTTGACTTTTAACTTCCATGATATTTACATTCCACTGAATTAACGGTTTTGAAAGTCGCGCTGTAAAAACTACTTGAGTAATACACAGCAGCAACAGTCATCACAATTAACGATGTTTTCCCTCCAAGGATAGCCACGAAATATGCAAAATTTAAAGTTTGATTCTGCATGCAGAAAGCGCATTCACAAATCGGTACCTTTGAAAGTCTGCGAAACACAAAAGACGTATTTCTGGTCGTCGCCATGTTCATAGCATTTGCAAAAGAATCAGTGTTTTCTCAGTGTGCACAAGAAGCTGAATGCATCACTGTAAAATAATTCTTGTAAAAAAGTTCTCTTTTCTACCAGCGAAAAAAAAAGCAGCTCAGACGCAATCCTCATTTCTTTGGTTGTCACGCACCATTTCCTACAACGTGACCATGCGGTACAGTGACTCGGTAAGGACCTTCACCATCATCATCAATAGAAACTGCATTGATTAGAGATCGTCAAATAATTGAATTATCAGTGAACTGGAGTCTCGCATTCTTGCTTGTAGAGTCAAATATAATGTATTTTATTCATGTACTTGAAGGACTGTGTTATGAGAAACTGATGGATTTTCCTGCAAATAAATTAAAGGACGTAAATATGCTACAACAGTATTCCATTGCACAAATTTTCTATATTTGGAGTGCGTACCTTGAATAAACTATTGAAATATATATCATACACTTTTCCAGTCCCGTATCGCCAAGAATCTTTTTCCTGTGTTTGAATCCTTTTTAACACGGGCTTTCTTATAGTTATCTTTTCAGCTGAACATTAATGTTTGAAATGTTGATCGTTATTGAAGATCCCTCTTAAACATAAAAACGGTACCCACTATCGGTCGAAAAAGACAAATATCTATATTCGACTATACTACTGTGCTCGTAGTTCTCGTCATAAGGCCGTCCCGATATGTTTCGTCTAACATCACATAGTCTCTCGTGGGTTGATCATTCGAGCACTGACAAAATAAAAGCAACGAACAAACGAACAACAACAAGAAAAAAAATTTTCCTCAAAATCAGAAGGGTGAATCATAACTACGCCATAATAGGCCTTGATAACGAGAACTTGCCATTTCAAAGGTATCCAAAGACCTTTAGGAGGGAGGTAAAAATATTAGAGCTATTCTTAGGCGTAAGGCCTTCCTTAGAAACCCAGGAGCAAAGGGTTTTTCCTACTTTTGCAGAACTGAACATTGAGTTTGTCGGGGAATAAGGAACAAAACAATTTATTGGGATGACGAAACAGTTTGTTACCTCGTTCGCCACGGTTTTCCCTTCTTACAGTTTAGTATCATTCTTGCTACGTCGATAATGAGCTACAAGAGGGGAAAAGGTGAGATCACTAATGGAAGCATTTTCAAGATCGATGCTTCTTAGTATTCGCGGACTGTGGCTGTTATTATGTTGGTCCTGATTCTCTGTTGACTCATCATCCCCCTCCTCAAGAGCAAAGTCGACAGCTCCAGTGTCCTTCACAGCACCCACTACGGAAGGCATGCCAATCCTTCCACTTTTAAGTTGCTGTCTCATGACGTTCCTTCCTACCAGGCCTCGTATTTCTCCCTGTAGATCATTCAGAGGTAGGAGCATTGCCAAACAACAAGACATGGACCATTTGGGATTTTTGCGCCATTCTTTTATGAAGCGGTAAAGGTAGATAGCGTACTGAACTGGAATAAAAGCGTAGCATAGAGCACTTTAAACAAAATCACTTTATTTAGTCAGGGTATTTAACACCGTTGTACTAATTGTAGACACTGTGAATAAGCAAACACAAATTGTAAATAGAACTGAAATATGTGAAAAATCCCAACTGGCAGGAGACTGAACAGTTGGCTATTTGCAAAAGGTGGATAAGTTGAATTCGTCACCACCGAAGAGAAATCCCAGGGAGGAGGATTTGAACCCGGGAACTCCAGATGACAAGTCCAGCGCCCTAACCACTAGACAATACTGGCCTCCTAGCATATATTTGTTCATGTTTCGCTAAGGGGACAAGACTTACAGTTGTCTAGGAGTACAAATAAATGGCCACGTGTACGTCGTGTGAGAACGCTTTATACCATACACCTAATTCCAAAATGGCTGACAATAAATTATTAATTGGCCCTCGTTGCTTTAATTAAAGCCAAATAATCTTTTGAATTCTGCAGGTGCGATCGAGGCAATGAGGGCCATGCAATTAACACGAGGACAAAAGAACAAACGTATTTTCCGCTATTATGGGGTGAGGCTAATTTATTATGCACTTTCACTCGTCCTAACCCTAATACCTCACACTTTTTACCTTTAATTTTGTTTTAATGCCCTTACCCATATTCGTTTTGCAAAGCTGTTAGTTTTGTGTTGGCTCCGTCGGCTTTTGTCAAATAGCATGTCACATATTTAAGATATCGGGAAGAGGCATGCAATTTGTAAAGAAGGTAAATCAGTTATTTCGAGTTAAGTGTTCATCCAAACAATGCATTAAATAGTTTGCTAATCCTGATATTGCTGGCTTTTGGAAGTACATAGTGATTGGCTAGGGATTAGTGGGGGCAGATGTTTGGTTTTGCATTTTTTTACAATCAAGTCTGTTACTTGCTAATATAATTTTACAAAGACTCACCAACTAGTAATCCTATCACCAACGTATTCGCTCCAATCACCAGTATCTTGAACATAACAGAGTCCACATACGGGTCAATTGACGCTTGGATATTTTCCTTGGGGATTTTACTGACAGCACCAATACCCAGATTGACAAAAGTAACAGCAAGGGAAATAAGCATCAGTCTGTTTTCAAAACGGTCTTCAACTGGGCTTACATACGCAAAGAACATTCCATAGAGTCCCGACACGACACATGCCAAGCCAACATACGCCCTGCTCTCCCCTCCCACGAGGATTAGGCCAGATGTTAAGATGACTTTACGGACTGTTTCGACAACTTCCCAATACCACGATTTGGCGTTGTAATTCTCACAGAGAAATCGCATACCTTCAGCTAATTCGTTGTTAAAGTTTTGGCGCGGTCTTATTTCGTCTTCCGTTATCTTGAAATTTTTATGTTTCCTCCAAAGAACTCCATAGGCGGACAGTGGTAAAGAGACAATGTAGACAATTGCGCAATATGCCACGATGACCGAACGCTTGTACCTTGCACTGCGACATTCAACAGTGAAGTCGGATTTAAGATACTTGAAACAATATTCACCTGTATCGTCATAACAAATCTCACGGCATGTGAGCGGGAGAACATTTGCAGTCTTAGAGCAGGTGCTAAGGTAGGTCACAAAGAGGAAGAAAAACAGGTTTCTGTAAATAAGTTCTTTAGTCTGGGAAATTTGTCTGGATTTGGGCTCATCGTCGAGCTGGCTGTTCCTTAGAATCATTAACTTCCTAACCCAGTAAGCCACCAATGCACACAATACAGCTAAAGCGTTCATCGCCAAAATGACGAACAAACTTCCAAATGCGTCCACTTTGAGTTGTGGAAAAAGGCAATGCAATGGAGCAATCTGAAGGACATTGAGTTGTAGCGTTTCCGAATACTTTGAGATTACAGCCAGGGAATCTGGCCACTCTACGAAACGCTTCTAGCAATCCAAACGTGACCTGGTAAAATCCTATGATGATTTTCAGCCTAGCCAAAATAATGTCTACAAGAGGACGTTGTTTGCTTCGCTTGGTTTTCCTTATGCTTGTCCATACGACGAACACAACGAGTAGCACCAACAAAACTGTGGTAATTGTTAATTGCCCTGCTATCCAAGCCCTTGACGGGCATTTTTTGCATGTTTGAAATCTTTTATAGTACCCGTGGCTACACAATTCGCAAAGTGTACCTTTATAGCCGTCTTCGCAACTAGAATCCAGGCCACCGAGGCATGATTTTTTTCTTGGGCATTCATAGGGCTTTGGCATTTTGAAGGGGTATTCAACAACGTGTGAGTCAAAAGAAGGACTTGAAGAGCGAAGATTTAGTGTAAAGTTGCGGTACAAGCCTTTAAATGTGTCATTGTACCACTTCCACCAGAAGCCCTGCTTAAGAGTGGCGTAGTCATTTAAACACCGCAGACCCGGGCCATCGTTTTGACAAGGCTGACAGCCCTTGAACAGACGAGTGCGATAAAATCCTGTCAGGCATTTGCAAGCACGAAATCCGGCAAAGGAGTTCGTATCTGTTCCTACGGAAAAAAGAAACAACTGTACTTAAAGTGCAAAGATCATGGAGAAAAAGCATCAATGAAACCCGGATGAACCACAAAACAATTTCACAAAAACAGAAACAATAACGGCAACAGAAAACGCGGCCACTGTGATAAGCCCCCATTCAGCGACGTCTTGGAACAACTGGAAAGGTCTCAACTTAGTTAAAAATAGTTGTTGTAATTTCTACTTAAACTGAAATCGTGCATAAATATATCAAATTAAATTATTTTAGACCGAAAACATGGCGGACACAATACAGCAACATTTACTCCTGTCTAGTGGCATATTAATGTGACATCAACAACGTGACCAACTGACTTTTGTTTTTTCAGAATAATGATCAGATCAGTTACAAAAAAAACATTGACGTTGAAAAACTATGCAAACTTCACGACACGTAGAAACAAAAAGTAACAAGATCAACATATGCTGGAGGGTACATATATGTATAACTAGAGAGATAGGATCTTAAGGTCATTCCACTGAAACATAGCTGACAATAGACAACAGGGGTGCAAATACTCGTCAGTGAGCTTTCGAATTCGCTGAGGATTTCAGACCAAGCCCTCCTGCTACGTAACTGAAACTCTTAAAGGTCTTTTCCCCGGAATGAAGTTAAACCTACGATTTTTGTCAAACTGTAACAAGTTACTATCAATCATAAAATGTTTCGAAATATAGAATAAAATGAATAGATCCCGGGGCCTGTTTACGAGATATTATCATCTCAAGTTACCCATAACTCCTTGTAATTTCACCTAACAAACACATGTGTATTAGATTAGTTTACGCGTATTTCCATAGACACAGGAACCACATAACTACAAAAAATCGTATAACAGCGTAACAAATATGTTATATCGTTAACAATGAACAATTTAATATATATTTTTTTTATGCTAAACACTCGTAGCATCAGACGAAATTGGCTCAAAACTTCCTCGCGTGCGGGTTCTCGAGGTCATGATTTTATCTCCGTGAGTAACGCATTTCTAGCAATAAGTTAGTTTTCCAACGCGATTTTTTTTCTAACACTTTGAACAAAAAGACGATGAATAATACGAAAAAAAATTCTTAGGTCCTCATGCTTGTTTAAGAGCAAATAGCCATCGCAAACTTATAAGGCCTTGGAGTTGCGCGTGCTCTAAGCGTGAAATTAAAACATGACCAAGTGATAATAAACCCTTTATCGAAGAATCCGAGTATTCACAGTTTTGCAGCTAACCTTTAGGGCATGCCACGCAGTCCTGCGCTCGCTTTCCTGGGCTCTTCTCATCAGAAACAAATGTACCAGTTGGACACGTTTTGCATTGCTTGCTGACGTATGCTAAGGTATCTGAGTAATAACCTCCTGAAAGAATCAATCAATCAATCAATCAATCAATCAATCAATCAATCAATCAATCAATCAATCAATCAATCAATCAATCAATAAATAATTACACAAACAAGTAATAAAATAAATAAAATTAAATAATAGTATTCGTTTAGCTCGACTGCTAGACCTATTGAACTGAAATTTTGTGGTAAGCTGCTAGGTGTGACTGGTATTAAGGGAAGAAAATGTTTTGTGATTTGAGATATAAGCACTTATGTAGAATTTGCCCATACATTCCCTGTAAATATGTAAATCATTTCTGCCATTAAATAATTCTACAGCACGAATACTTTTGGTGAACATCATTTATGAACTGAGAAATTTGCAATTCAGTGCAACATGCCCATACATTCTCTGTAATAAGCATGCCCATACATTATCTGTATGGATCGATAACTAAATAAATAATTCTACAGCTCGACTATTTAACTTTTCGATCTAGAAAATGGTGGAAAGTATCTTTATACGTTAGTAATTAAGCCTCCAATTTTGTATCTGTGTAAATCATCGAGGAGCCGAGAAATTTGCAATTCTTTGCAACGTGCCCATTCGATGCCCATACATTGCTCTGTAATTATACAAATCATATCTGCAATTAAATAATTCTACTGCCCAAATATTAAACCATTTGACCTAAAATTTGCAGACAAGTAACCCTGTATGAACCTTATTAACCCTACGTTTTTTTTGTTTTTAGTGAAAATGTTTTAAGAACCGAGAAATTTGCCATTTCGTGTAAACAGCCCATACATTCTCTGTAATAAGCTTGCCCATACATTCTCTGTATGGAGCTGTAACTAAAACAATTAAATAATTCTGCAGCTCGGATATTAAACCTATCAATCTAAAACTTGGTGGAAAATATCTCTATAAGACTGTTATTAAGCGTCCATGCTTGTTACTTGCGTGGATCATTGAGAAGCCGAGGAATTAGCAATTCGTTGCAACGTGCCCATTCAATGTCCATACATTGCTCTGTAATTATATAAATCATGTCTGCGATTAAATAATTCTACACCCTTCCAACCTAAAATTTGGTGAAAAGTATCTCTGAATGACTCTTATTAACCCTACATCTCCAAATGAAACAGCCTGTTCAGTATAAAGCTATGATTATTGATGGAGAGCAGTTCTTTGAAATACTCGCCATTTGTCCGGTCGTTGCTTCGAATCCGGACGGTACAATGAACTTTTTTTTCTTTCTTTTCTTTCTTTTCTAGGCCACTTTTTTGGAATCAGTAAACTTTTAAATTTGAAATATAAAGGTATAACATAGATGCAACAATTAATTTTGATAATTATGTGGATGCGGGTCAATCGTTAAAGTCCGCTATTTCAGTAACAAATGGAAGGAATGAGAACGGTGCTAGTGTAGAAAACAACAGCGAAATTAATGACTCCATCACATCAATTACGTAGCGATAAACAATTGCATTAAGGGTCCCAAGTAGAATTTACCGTTTTGTGGTTTCAAATCCGGACTATTGAATAATAAGGCGCCCAAGACATTGTGACAAAATAGCTTGCAACGAAGCCGTTAAATATATTATCCTTGACGTTTATTAATGGCATATAAATGCCCAAATTAGAAAAAAAAAATCACCACTGACAATAATAAAGAGTGCTCCCAGTTATATTTTGCTGAAGCTGGAGTTCAGGGCTTATTGTTGAAAATAAATATAAAAATAGAAATTCCAACAAAATAAAATGCTCCTGAAACATTTTAACGACACAAAAAGGCACAAACAAGATAGTCACAAAAATGTTTGTGACTATTTTGTTTGTGCGGTTACCCCTTAGATAAAAAATAAATAAATAAATAAATAAATAAATAAATAAATAAATAAATAAATAAATAAATAAATAAGTAAATAAATAAATAAATAAATAAATAAATAAATAAATAAATAAATAAATAAATAAATAAATAAATAAATGTGCTTAATTACTCAAATGTGAATTAGGTTAATGCGTATTGTTGTTCTCATGTTTTTATCGCTCCGACTACGGTGGACGGGAAAATTAATTTTAGTCATCCAGCGTTTTAATCATCAGTTCTACGTCCTAAAGCGCAGTCGAGCAGGGGTTTACTAGTACAATCGAACGTATGTTTTTGACCAATTTGACCAATCAGAGTGCGCGTAGTATCTCAGTTAATCCATAATGCTTTACATACATGGCTAACGTTTCGTAATTAGCAAAAAAAAAAAAAAAAAATGAATGTTTCTGCAGTTGTTACCATTTCTTTTATCTTTTTGGGTTGTGCCGAAAGTTGAGATTGGCAGTTCGTAATTAAATGCCGTGCGACTCTATCAGTTTATTTAAATTAGTAAAATTACCTGGTGGACACTTTTCACAACCTGAATAGCCAGATGAATTAACAAATGTTCCGGCTGGACAAGGCTTAAGCTCCTCGGAAAAACCGGAATGATAAAGGGCGTCTGCTAGTGCAAACCCAGAAGTTCTCGTAACATCTTCACCTAAGTCAATTCCACTGACTGCACTGAAATCCCGTCCAACACCACTGAATAACAATGGAAATATCGATCAAAGTATCAGTATAAATCGATTATATAACTCGATGAAGAAAGCCAAATTGTTTCTTTCAATTCTTTTAAGTCAAATGGACAAGAAGAAGAAGAAAAATAACAGAAGACGAAGAAAAGGAGCAAGCAGAAGGAAGAGGAAGAGGAAGAGAAGGAAGAGTTTTGTTGACTTCTTCTCTTGCTGATCAGGAATTATTTTTATCTGAACAAGTAATCATGGTTTTATAGCACACACTACATACAGTTGTATAAGACAGACTGGTGTCATTTTCTTGTTATAAAACAACAGCGACCTCATTTGTCCTTCACTCATACTTCTGCAAAAACAGATGAATGACCAGTTATAAGTTATAATATATAAGTTATAATATATATATATATAATATATATATATAAGTTATAATATATGTATATATATATATATATATATATATATATATATATATATATATATATATATATATATATATATTAAATTAAGTGTGGGGTGGGGAATCTGGACAACTGACTGCCTCATTTATATAGGATCACCAACCTATTCCCGTTCGGAAGGCGATTCACAGCGATTTCTGATAAATAAATACATACACAGTTAAATAGGAACAGAAATAAACACAACTATATAAATGAGTGAAAATGTGGTCCAGCCGGGAATTGAACCCGGGTCTCCAGATTACTAGTCGGATGCCTTAACCACTCGGCCACTGAACCAACCACGCTGGCAACGCAGCTGGAAATTGACCTTATAGTGATTAGGTCCGGGGAGACATATCAACACATTTTCTGCAGCCAGGATCACCTCACTACACCCCGGTCGATCGGCGATTCACAGTCCTATTCCCCCAAGGAGAGAAATAAATATTAAATTAAGTGTGGGGTGGGGAATCTGGACAACTGACTGCCTAATTTATACTATAAGGTCAATTTCCCGGCTGGACCACATTTTCACTCATTTATATAGTTGTGTTTATTTCTGTTCCTATTTAACTGTGTATGTATTTATTTATCAGAAATCGCTGTGAATCGCCTTCCGAACGGGAATAGGTTGGTGATCCTATATAAATGAGGCAGTCAGTTGTCCAGATTCCCCACCCCACACTTAATTTAATATTTATTTCTCTCCTCGGGGGAATAGGACTGTGAATATATAAATTCCACCACCGTAATGTCTGGTAATTTCCTTTTCATTTCGCCGTTCCTCGGGTTCCGAGTGCTGTACTGAAATGTTGAAAAATCCGCTAAAGTATGCGTACTAACTGGTTGAACTACACACAAAATGGCGCTCGGTTAACAAAATCGACCTCAGTATGGGAGGGCATGGGAATATTGTCACCAACGCCAAATTACGCTGTGAGACCAGGAGAGGTCGAATTTATACCGGAAATAGGAAATTAGTACCAACCCCTTCGAACCATACTTGGAGCTTCCGGCCTCGCGAACCCAACGAAAATGCCCATACTTTACAACTGTCGATTTCCTGGCGATCACAACATTATGACCGAGTTTAATGAACTTGACAATTTCGGCTTGCCCTTTCGTTTAGTTGCTAATCGGCAAATGTGTACACGGGGCTTTTGATTTCGAAAGGGGTGAGATATTTTTAGAAAACGGTCGGGGCAATTTTCAAGTGCCGCTGATGTCCTATTTCCGGTATAAATAAACCTCTTTGGCTCTCACAGCGCAATTTGGTGTTGGTGACAATATTCCCATGCCCCTCCCCTACTGAGGTCGATTTTGTCAACCTGAAGCCATTTTGTTTGTGGTTCAACCGGTTATGCATAACAAGAAAAGCAATGGTCGCACTTTGGCGGATTTTTCTGCACTTCAATACAGCACTCGGAACCCGAGGAACGGCGAAATGAAAAGGAAATTACCAGAGATTACGGTGGTGGAATTTCTGTAGCGATTTGACCAGTTTCATGAAAGATATGGAGCTTCGAGTGAGATGCTGTCGATAATTGTTTCCAGCCTTGGGAATATTTAATATAGTACACGTGTTCAAAACGTGAAAAGGTTAACAAAATAGATTAGTGTGAACCAATCTGCAGCTTACTTTTATAAGCAAAAAAAAAATGCCTACATTGTGCAGTTCCAGAGAATATCCATACCCACGCCAAGGAGATGGTCATTGGAAATTCCGAAGGGGGAGGGGGGGGGGGGGGGGTGATCTCAATAACCCAAGTTTGTAAAAGAAAATATGAAGCTATACTGAAAATTCCAGGGGGTATGAGGGTCCAAACCAAGGAACCATCCTTGGGGGAGGTATGGATATTATTTGAAACCACACATTTTAATTAGACTGCCATTAAACTATTGAAGACACTTTAGCCTGTGCTGCAAAAAAACTTGACGTCTTTACTTAACCTGGAGTAAACTTTATGATCTGTGATAATAATTATGTAAATTGTCTGTAATTTCATTATTTTTATTGGAACAAAATATTTTTGTCACAAGCCCCAGAATGGTTTTAAAACTTACATGTAATAAAGTGCCAGTATTCACATGTAGCCTAATTGGGTTCTGGGATGCCCATATTACAGAATCACTTACTTATCCTCATCGGGCTCATGAGAACTCTTGAGGCTGGGTTCATATTACATAAATAGCTATGAAGGTCACTAAAGTATATTCAGGTTTAAACTGGCAACATGTGGGAATCAATTGTGACAATTTTATTACATTAACAAAATGTGTATTTTTGAGTTCATTTTCAAGTTGACTTAAGAGGAATGTCATTGCAAAGTCTTCAAGTCACCCGTAAATAGAAACAAAACAAACAAAAACTATTTATTCTGGAGAAATTGCTATCTTTCCAACATGCAAACTGTATATTAAAATTAAATGGCCTTTTTCAGTGTGTGAAAAAAACTGACTGCTTTCATGTTGGGCTATTGGATCCAATAATCTTTTACACTTGCTAGATAGAAAAATGATATTTATGGATTTTTGAGTCTAATGCGCATGCGCTTTAGACTCTATGTAGCAATCGTGACAAAATGTACTTTCCCTCCGGTGGAGTGTCGTGTTGTCAGCGCGTGACTTGGTTCAAATGGACCAATCAGAGATCAGATACTATTCGTTGAGTAACGACCGTTGTCGCGGGGTCGGTCACAAGCCTATTTGGAAAGCCGAATAGGCGAAAATAAAGCAAAATTTCTCGTTCTTTACGAGTCTTTCGACCGCCGAAGAACACGTATGTGGAGTGAAATTTATTGGGCTTTATGGAACTGTTCGTTTTATTGCGATTCGGGACTTTTCCTTTTGAGGAGAGAGCGATTTGTGGAGTGAGCTCTGGCCAGCGATCGATGGAGTGGTCAGCTGCCTTTCCTTCTTTTTAGAAGGGGAGACAACGACTTCGAATAACTTCGCTAAATGACGTCGGAATGGCTTCAAATTCGGCACAAGACACAAGTAAGCGACACATTTGAGGTAGGTAAACTTTGTTTTAAAATAGATAGTTATTTACCCGATTTTAGAGAATCCGTGATTTTCCCATACATTTCTCTATATACACAAGCTGTCGCATACACCACGTATGTAGAGTCGGCCGCCGAAGGGCTCTCAAAAACACATCAAAAAGACGACTTTTGAGCTTGGGAAGCCTGTGGCAGCACTTAAAATTATTTGCGCAACAGACGCACTTCTTCGAAATATCACCAAGATCGTTTGCCTCCGTTTTCTCATCATCGATAATTTAAACTACAAACCTTGAAAGCCGTGCGAAATTACGTGCGCCAATTTTTCAAAATCAGGGTAGTTTTCTACAGACTTTATCTCTCAAACGAAGTCGGTGACCCCCACTTTTTTTTGTATTTCTGACACCAGTTACTCATTATCTGTCCTCAGTAAAAATTTAAGAAAAATCTATCGACTAGAAAATTTTCGCGCGAACGTCCTTAAACGTCGCATTTGACATGCACATAATCCGGCATTTGGATTCGGCACGTGTGAAATGCGACGTTTAAACCAGGCCTTAGTCTTCTGTAAAACTGTTCTTGTAATTTTGTTGTGAGAGAAATACTTTAGATCTGGTCCAATAGCTTTTGCGTCCTTTGAGACCATGGTTTAGAGTAAGTAGTTAATTAATATACAGGCGTGTTGTAAAAATAGTCTTTAGTTACCATTAAACTTGTAGTTGGAAGTAAATACTGTCTGTTCTTGTTATTTCCAAAGATTTGGTTTGTCTTATTTCCTCAACCAGCGAGCGAATGAATGTCATGATCAGCGATTATGTATAATTACACAAAGCACAGCCATTGATATTATAATTTCAAAAGTGTTGTGATGATGGCCATTTTAAATGCCGCTCGCGTGCCAAGCGCGTGCCTGTTAATTCTCTTCGAGTTATTGAGAGTTTGAGTTATCGGGAAACAACTGTACTTAGTTAGAAAGCTTCGGAAAAGCTTCATTTCCTGCTTTGATCGAAGCTTACAATTTCTCGCACCGAATTGATAATTTCTCGCATCTAGTTTGCAAATGTTATCAAGTTTCACTTGATCTCTACAACAACAGTACTAAGTTTTCAATTTCTCGCATTGAATATAAAATTTCTTCCCATGAAGTTTCATCTCAATGAGTTCGGAACGCAACACATCTATAACACGTCGCTCAGGGGAGTACTTTGAATACAGACAAGCGAAGAAACTTATCGGCTGATTTAAATTGTTTTTATTCGATCCTCTTGTTCTCTTTGACTAGCATAATTCTAGTTTATCTCTTTGTTGGTGGTTGGTGGCGAGGCGACTTCGCTTGGTGGCGAGGTCGTTCCTTGGTGGCGAGTTCGTTGGCGCTGAGGAGTATTGGTAGGTGTGATAAAATTTTTGCCCTGCGATTGGTTAATAAGGACTTAAGATCAAGAAACCTCGCATTGTGATTGTGTGATAATGACGATAACTCAAGTGCATAACTTGTGCGTAAAACGTGTTCTGTAAACAAGTAGTGTGTTGTAGATTACAGCGCCGGAATACAACGTGCGGATCGACAGTTTTCAAAATACTCCAGATTACAGCGGTGAATACAACATGCGGAGCGACAGCTTTCAAAGTACTCCAGATGTTTACAGCGGTGAATTTGAGATCTTTTTGTTCCTAAATTACAATACTGAATGAACTGTAAGCCAGATAAATAAAGATCACTTGAGGAATTAATCGTCCCAAAACCACACTAAAGCTCGCAAAAACCAGGAGTACCCAACGGATCCGCTCGACAAAATATCCGCTCTGCAGGCCGAACTTGAGCTGGCTGGCAATTTTTGAAATGAGATCGAGCGCTTGCTGGGACAATTTTTCTTAGAGAAAATTTGCTGGGAGTTTGTAAAATATCGATTGTAGCTGGAGAAAAAACAACCAAAATCTCTCTGCTGGCTAAAACGGCTAAAACAGACGCGCCGCGATAAAGAATTCAATAATTAACTTTAACTTTTAACAACAAAAAGTAAGCTATTAGTTTATTTCCATTGTTTTCGTCGCTCATTCTGCCATCAGTGAAGAGATAAACCAGATCTGTCTCCCTTCTTTTGATGTATGATTTTAGCAGTTGATTGAGCGAGCGCGAGCGGCCCCAAAAAGCGAATGCGTGGATTTTCGAGAGTCATGTAGCAGATGTCGCACCCGCTTACCTATCGTTTTATGGAGTAACTACGCACAGGATAATAGGGGTGGCGAATGGTCCTTCTAAAACGGCGGGTCTCGCAAAAAAAATAGCCGAATTTGGTGAGTCTCGCAGTCTCGTCTTTTTTGTTTTTAGAATCGTCTCGCGGTCTCGGAGTCTCGCATTTTTGTACAGCTAGCGAAATCTAGCTAGGTCTCTTCGCATCGATTTTGAAGTTTTTTTTTCTAAGTGATGTCGTCGCGTTACTTCGTATAGAATTATAATAACAAACCCTCTAAAAGGTAATCGACAACGCATAGATTACTCATAAACAGTTTCTTATTTGTACAAAAACTTACCGCAAAATCAAGGATTCCTCCGTGTAGAGAGTAAAATGACAAGTATCCCCATCCATCATTTACCTCGTTCAATGGTTTTTGAAGTAAGTATAAGTTGTTCTCAAATCACTAATTCACTCCAGCGTGCTATGATCAAGTCCAACCGTAGTCATAAGTTTTAATAGTTTTAATTCATCCAGTTCGGCGATCAAGATCTGAGATTGAGCTGGAATGGACGTTAAACGCCCTTTAACCAAACAACTGTAGATTGCTATATGTCAATGTGAGTCTGCAATCGATTCATTGATATTCCATGTTTCACTTTTTCTGCTTTTATAAAACTACAAGACAAAACATTCACGGAGCTACCAAAACGACTGAGGCAAACAGTAACCGGACATTTGTTGCTACGCCACTTCACCCATCAAGCTAGAGCATTTCTGAGACTAATTAGCAGTGTTTGCAACCAAATTATATCACTAGTACCTTATTTCACTATTTACAAGCGTGCTTCACAAAACAATCATACCGACGGACGTTAAACGGCGGTAAATAGTCTAACGAAAAAATCTAGGTATGATTTTTCAGATCAATACGCTCTTACTGTATGTTCCATCCTGTCATATCGGAAAAAACGTTGGAAACCTTTACACAAGAGATGCTAAACACGAGCGACTAGAAAAGACCATGTCAACAGTTACAGACCACTACCGACGCGCGTTCGTTTGGGAGTATTCTGGAACAAGAATATATTCCGGCTATTCTGCTCCTGGGAGCAGAATAGCCGGATTGGAAATCCAAGTATTCTGGAATAGGAAGAGGAGCGAAACGAACACTAACTTGCATTATTCCAATTATTCTTATTCCGGATTGATCCCAAACGAACGCGCCCTAAGAACGACTTTTGAAACGTCACTCTCGAAATCTGTGAGGCAGACCAAGAGAACGACCCCTAGAGGTGTGGCCAACTGACGCTGGTTCTACGGTTTCCGTAGGAGAAGACTCTACTCTTCCAAGTCGACTCAGCCGCATGACGCACTGATGATAGACATGATCACTGATTTCTAATTGATAATCATCGTCAACATGAGCAATATTTTCATCCCCATTAAGCTGACTAACGACTTGATCAAGCTTCACATTACCAGTAAATTCATAGTGCAGGAGAAGACAGTCCTCTGGATCAGGTGCATACATGTGGACTTTTGCAGTGTCCGTCAACGACCGCGGTTTCCAATCTTGTACAAGGTGATAACAATGGGGGTGACAGGCCTACACAACTCTTATCCACGTGTAATAGCCATTTTAGAGTTTGTCTCGAACGAGTGTATCTTTTAGGGATCTGCCCCTTTTGTACGAGACAATTGGGGGATCCTTGAATATTTCGTTAAGTCGTGGTTGTTGTTGGATTAAATACCACTTTTGCATGAGTATATGTTTTAAGTTAGGCACCGTTGGACGGTATGGTGTAACGAAAGGCAGGATTCGCGTGTTTTCTTTGCATTTTTTTTGAAGGGCAAGTTTTCTGTCTTCATACTTTATCTCTGAGAGGATTGCCGAAAACAGAGTTTCTGGGTATCCTCTTATCATAAGATGTGCTTTGAATTGTGAGATTTTAGCTTTAAATTCTGTTTTTGAGGAGTTTGTTCGAAGAAGTCTGAGTGCTTCACTTTTAATGAAGCCCTTTTTGACCCCTGGTGGGTGGCAATTGGAGAAATGCGTGTACTGAAATGTTTCAGTAGGTTTGAAATGCGTTTTAATGTCTAATATAGACTCATATGCGAATCGTTCACCTTTGAAAACGTTTGTGTCTACACTGATAGCTCTTCGTCTGGCTCCATGTTAGAGTCATGTTCTTTGGAGATCGATGCTACTTTTAGGATTTTAGCAGTCCGTCTTTTGTTAGCAGGCTCATGGCCGTTAAACTCAGGCAATACCGCGGTTTCGATCCTTCTGGATCTCTTCAGTTGCCGATAAAGGAGAGCGATAGGGACGAGTGTTCGATATCACTCAGGCAAATGGCATGTTTTTTATGTTTTTATACTCGATCGACGGATCGAAAATTCTGAATTCTTATTGGTTGGTTTCTCACTAGTGAAAAGTGAGCATGTAGTTTTCGATCCTATTGTACACAGCTTGATGCTGTGTTTCTTCTTGTGGCTATAATGTTTGATTTTAAGCATGTATTATTTTTTTCTTTAACGATAATGAGTTAGGTGGAAGTGCGTCGTTATTTTACGACAGAACACCAAGTATGCGAGGTTGGCGTTCGGTATTTTAGAGCGCATTCCGTACTTTTATCCTTTGTTTCTAGTGTAGCTAATGTACACTCAATTGTTCACATGCTATGATTTAGTGTAAAGTCCGTACTCGAACGTGATAAGACGGGGCCTGTCTGTAAAAAATCATAGAACGAGCTAAAATTAATCATGATAATTCATGATAAATCGGTGACCAGATATTTTAAACTGGCCAAGATTAGCTTACTGTGGTAAGGTTTACTAGTACTGATAGACTAATACCGGCAAATTACCGGCATATAATAAGTTCTATAATAAGAGCAATAATTTATTGAGTACTTACGTGATTCGTACTTTCGCTTACGATGAGAAGACAACTTTTTGCGCTTCACAGTATCCTCCATGTCGTTGTCTTCCATGACCTATGAAGCTGAACTCCACGCGGCCGCTTTTTTTGAGGAGTTCCAGAACAAGATTGGTTGCAAGTGACAGTACGTCAATCAAAAGATCAAAGGGAAACGGCGAAGAGCAACAAGCGGAAATGAAGTCACGTCCAGAAAAACAATACTAATATCATTTAACCGTTGACAGATTGGACGTTTCGTATACAAGATTTTGGCTGGTTTGTATTGAGGGCTTTTTGTATAAATAAGCTAACGTACGTGCTAAGCTTCAAAGACTCGAATTTCTGAAATCTCAACGTCTCGCGCTCGCATTCAAAACGATTTAAAGTCTCGCTCTCGCAACATAAAACGTCAAAATGCCTCGGGCTCGCAAAGAAAAACCGAGGTCTCGCGGTCTCGCAAAGTCTCGCATGTACCATTCGCCACCCCTGATAATCAGCTCCACCGATATAACTCTTGGTGAGTATTTAGTTGTCCACTCTCTCTGCTGATTAAATAGCTTTGAGCATTTTTAACGGCTTTTGATATCTCGTTCAACTTTTCAGCTTGCAGCCACGATGGAATATAGAGATTCAAGTCATTCAAGGGGCGTATCACGGTATATTATACAGTCTTTTAACTGCCTCCGATTGTAAGTACAGTTTATAAGGTAATTTGCGTAGTTTTCACCTGCGTGAAACAAATGTTTCGATAACGTTTAATTTGCTGGAGGAGTCGAACGCGCTTTCATTGTGGACCATAATTTTGTGTTCGAGCAGAACAAAATCGGAAATTGAAAGATTCATTTAATTCGACCTGAAATAGCTATTAGCAGGCAGTTTTCTTATTTTAACTCTTTACAAAAATGGATCGGCGACAAGATGATGAACATAAAACTTTGGTCATGAAAACCGATGATAACCCGCGTTTTCATTTAGCAACTGTAACGTACGTTACAGTTTGAATTTAGACGCGCGCCTGCCAGATAAACTCTGTAAACTCTGCATCTGTTTCTTGGTGCGCGTCTTTTTAAATATGCAATGAGTTAATCAGAATGGGCTGAGAGACTTCCAAACTAAGTACTGCGGTCGAAAAAAACGGTCCTACGAAAAATTCTTCCGATTTCTCTGAAACAGGATCAAAGATCTGGCTGAATAAACATTTCCGGTTAAATTACTTTTTGCAACGTGTGTTTTTTTATATTCCTTCCTACACAAAAAGTTATCGAAAGGGATGAAAATATATCGTTAAGTCAATTGAAACAGTGATATTTTGAAGGAGAAAAAAATGCTGCATTGCCGGCTAAGTTGGACTCCTGCGTGTGACTCAATTTCCGTATTGCGTGACAAGGCACTGACAAGCCGAAAAAATATGAAGGCGGCCGCTAAGCCTCAAACAAGTACTATTCCTTTGCTCCATTTGTCTAAAAGGTAATTAACTAATGTCAGTACAGTCCTTCCAATTAAAAACTCAACATGACGAGCGTTGCTCTCAAAAATTTTCCGTTTAGTCTTTTACAAGACATTATACCACATGCCAGGAAATATGACATGAAACTGTTTGTTTTGTCACGCAGTCGCTGCAGTTCGTGGTTATATTGTAGTTATTCGTTCAGTAAATCTTCTTTATTAAAATGCCGCTATAGGCATTTGTGGGACCTTAAAACGATGATTATAGTTTCTTTTCCTGGCAACGCTATCAAGTCTGAGCCGGCATTTTTGTATCAGCACAACGTGAGATTCTGTTATGTGAAACACATCATTGATCATCCGCAACAAAGCCTAGCGTACAATCGACTTGGTAAGTTACAGCTGTACACGTATATGCGACCCAAGAAAAAAATCGACATCAGCAGTAGCCAGATAAAAGGCAATTTCTACAAACGGTATCAAGAGGAATGCCCGAAGTGTAGCGCTCTACAGTTAAGCCGAATTCCACTGTGTCCACTGTAGTGTATCGTTACCAGGGTTGCACATCTTCCTGGCATATTCAATATATTGCAAGTATAGACAATTGCGAATGCAAGTTTCTCGTCCAATGAATATGAGACTCAGCATTTTCTTCTTTCGATCTTAATTCTGGCGGGAAATACAAGGTTGCGCAAACCGCGCGTACATGACATTTACCCACTGGATGTCATGAAAGAAAGACACAACCAACACATTGGTAAGTTTTATTTAAAAAAAAAAAAAAAACGATCGCAAGTGATCTTTATTTATCTGGCTTACAGTTTATTGTAATTTAAAAACAAAAGATCTCAAATTCAGCGATTTATGGGGCATTACGATCGTTTGAGTCAAACCGAGAACGACCGTTGCATATCATTACCAAGGCCATCGCTTGGTCTGCCTGTGATACAACGTGCGAAGGGACAGATTTCGGTGCAGGTTTAAACATCTGCGTTTTCTTGATTTCAAAAGGTCTGGAAGTCGAATAGTAGACAATAGTCAAAGAATTTTTCCGGTAAAACTGGCAGATACAAGTTTGCTGGATTGAAAGATTCATTCAACTTTACGAACGCTTAATACTACTATCAATAACTCTACAGGAGATCGAGGAATTAATGTCATTTATTTGCAGGAAATGTGGCTTTCGGGTAACATTCATCATTAATCCCATTCAACAGCAATTGCCGGAGCATAGTGCTAAAAGCCTGTATTAAAGAGAAATACAGCGGTGTATTTTAATCCAATCGATCGATCTGGATAAATCGCAACAGCACATGTATTTGAAATCTTGTTGAATACACAAGTTTCTTACGGGCACGAAGATGGATTTATTTACCCCGTATTTGCGGTCAGCTATTTCCGCTGAGGAAACTTTTTCTCAGTTGAAACAAGGGGTTCATTCTAAATCTTCCTCCAATTCGCTCAAATCAGCTGTTGTTTTGAACGGTGAATTATAACGAATGCTTTATTAGCACAGGACACACGGCACGTCACTTCTCTTCCGTCACCAGTATGTTGCGGTTCTCATCCAACGAGTCACATGGTACTATGTTTCATCCCTTGTCTCTTTTTCTTCCTCGGCACTTCGTGCCTCGCTCGGAAAGCTTACGCTTTCCGTTCGTTGCCCTTCAGGCAACGAGCGCAAAGGAGGTACGTAACGAACTGAAAGCGTTACCCGCTGAGTTTAACCGTCACTTATTTCATGATTGACACATTTTCTTTTGTTATTCAACAACCTTTATTTAACTTACAACCCTGTTGAATATTAACTAACTGAAAGTCCGGGGAGGGCTTGATAATGTAGCAGGGAAGAGCGGGGCTGATGAATGAATTTATGAATATTAATGAGGGATTTATCTGTATAAATCCCTCGTTGCAGGGATTTATCTGTATAAATCCCTCGTTTCAGGGATTTATACAGATAAATGCGAGGGCTTTTATCTGCATAATTTATAAAACCTCTCACTAGCATTCTAATATTCTAGGTTCCGATTGATCTATTCCTGACAAAATAAAACTCTCTGGACAAATTAAACACTGCAATTCCAACAATAAAAATGTTACTGCAACCTGATACGAAATACTTTAAGCTATATAGCAGTGGCAGCCCAAATATATTTTTTTCCCTAAAAAATTTAAGTCTTTGAAATAACAAAGCCTTCTTCCATTTCTAAATTCATTTTGGAAATATAAATTCATGTCAATGGAATCATAAAAGATTAGCTAAGTCCGGTTGAATTTCCGTCATGCCGTTCTCAAATTTAATTGTCGCTGCACACTGCCTCAGTTAAAAATTCCTTCCTCTTGAGTTCAACAACAACGTGCATCTCATTCTTGAGAACTTATCTGGTGTTCCGAGCAGCCCATGTTCCTGTCCTTGGTTCTACTCTTCATAATTTTTTTTAGCCGTTCCTGTCGGGGTTTCAATTTCTTCGTACGTTTACTTCTGCAATTAAGACGCTGCCTGTATAAAACACGCTAAACCGCACCTTGCGAACAACACACAGAGCAAAACAAACCATCAAAACAAGCTTGTGTTATTCAAATAAGGTTGCAATCACAATAAATCGCGAAATCCGTGGAAATGCACAATCGGGCTATTCTGAGAAAACCACACAATGGCAACAATAAAAAACAACAAAGACTACATTGTTTACGCTCGGAGCCGATGTACTACTAATAAGACGGCTTTTGTCCTCTTGGAAACGGGCTTTATATAATGATCCCTCATGAATAATATCATAAAATAAGTCAGATAAATACCTCGAACGTCGGTATTTATCTCTTACGTAAACAAAAAGATCGGATAACATAAGACGAGCACCCGATAAAAAAAAAAAAAAAAGGTTCAAAGACCGGACTCGAGAAAGCGGCGGAAATCGAGCCATTTAAATATTTACAAAGGTTAAATCTGGCTCTTCTGATACCTGTGGTATTATCTGTTAAATGAGGCAGCCAAGCAAAGAAAATTACTTTGTTTTCTTGAATTACGTTAACAGCTCGAACCCATCCTCCAGAGGTAAGTTTCAATTTTAGTCTTCAATTTTATCATTCTAGTTTTTTTAGTTCAATTGATAAAAAAAAAAAAAACGGTTTATATCCATTGAATGATCTCGCGCTGTTTGGGTGCTGCCCTCTACGACATGCTCGCATCGTATATCGCGCTCGATCGCTTTCGCGTTCGTCCCCATCGACTTTGGGGCAAAAGGGAGACTGCTCACAGTCTAACGAAGCACCCGAAAGATATTCCTATCTATTTTGAATTTTCTCTTTAAACATTTGCCGAACAAGTTATGAGATAATGATACTATACTAAACATGCCATACATTTCTTTGTAAAACTTGACAGTTTTGGAGTCTACCTCGAGTTTGCAACGCGTTTTTATGAAACCTCGTATATGTACTAAAAATAGCCCTTTGGTGAATTTTCAGCATGTGGCGGTAGCATGCATAAGGCCTTTTCATCATGATAAATCGATCTGTGGGGTGCTTTTTGTCAAAATGAAAAAATAAGAAAAGTTGCAGTTTTGCGTGCGCGATGGCCTCATGACTTGGCAGAATGTAATATATGCGGAACTGATTAAAAGCCCTTTCTAGACGCACACTTATTTAGTTCGTAGCCACAACAAAACCAGGCCAAACTTTGATCGATCCTCCAAAAATTAAACTATAGCATTAGGACTTCAACATGGAAAAAGTGTTTAAGTCATTATGTGTTCAGTTTTCCCTCTCTCTCTCTCTGTCACGTAACACTACGGGAGAGAAGTCCAGAGACAACTGATGAATGTCAATCATCTCCGCCTCTTTGCTGAATGCTGCACGGAAACTCAGTTGTTTCAATAATATATCAAATTTCCAATGCTAAAAGATCCGATCATGTTTGAAAACATCCGACATGATGTGATAAAAACATTTGATGAATCAGCGAATCGAAGAATTCGTTTTAAGTCCTGTTCTTTTTGTAACGGCGGCATTTATTTGATCTGTCTCGCAAAACTGTGGGTTGCCCACTAGCTCTCAGAACGAGCTACTTCATTGGTTCCTAAAACAATAGATAACAGGTCATAACAATGCCCCTAGCCCTGAATAACAATAGAGGTAGTGTTTACAACGGGCGAATGAAAATAGAAGTTTCAGAGAGGTAGTGTCTTACTGAACACTGTCCAGGAACAATTGGTGGATGCCAATAATCTGGCCTCTTCGCTGAAAGCTGCACGAAAACTCAGTTTTTTCAATAATACATTGAATTTCCAATGTTAGAAGATCTGATCATGTTTGAAAACATCCGAGATGATGTAATAAAAACATTTGATGAATCAGCGATTCGAAGAATTCGTTTAAGTCCTGTTCTTTTTATAACGGCGGCATTTATTTGATCGGCATACATTTAATAAAAACAGAAACCCGATTATTTCGGCGCGTGTTGCCGACGGCTGGCTGTTTATATTTCTTGCAAATGCAATGACGCATTTGAGTCTACGGAAAACAAATTTTAAACGTACCTAAGCTAGAGGTTTTGAACACAAGTTTGCATGGCCGTAGGCAGGATTTTGCTTGGGTGGGTGTAAGCGCCGGAACATGAGCGTCTAGGACTTCTAGGGGCGATCCAGGGATATATTTCCCCTGGAAATTTTGAAAAATCAAGTCGTTGAAGTTCACTTTCCCTGCATTCTGAGAGTCCTTTGCGGCGCGCGAGGGGGTGCAGACGCACCCATTACACCTCCCCTGCCTACTGCCCTGGTTTGTTGCAACCGAGTGTTACGAGGTCTTACAACGACGGTTCGAGAACAGGATGCGGAGATGATTGACGGTCCTCTAAACTATACATGCGCACAAACGTTTATCAAAAGAACCTGATAAACCTCTCTCCCGTAGTGTTTCGTGTCGGACCCGTGACAGAGAAAGGGCAAGAGCTGGACTAGCGCAATGTAGTATTAGAATTACCCAAAGGACACTTAGTGGTCTAGCAACTAAAAGCAGGTTAGCTCAGGTTCGCAAGTCAAAAGTTCAATGATCGCTTAAAACCTGTTTTGACTCTGATTGAACACTTGGCAGTCATTGCGCGCGCTGCGATTCACATGATTCAGTACTTGAAGACTTGCGTCGGGTGGCCAAATCACAGGGTAACCACAATATTTGAGGAAATGAATAAATTGATAAAGAATATTACTCCCGTGGTTCCGTTCGTTTTTTATGTGTTGTTTTCCTATGTACAGTAGGCGTCGATAGACACGACAGCACTTCTATGGTGTACAGAGCTGTTCAAGTGCGCGAGCGAATCTGAAATATGTATAATTTTCTCCCTACATATAATGTAGTAGCAAGGGTGGCAATTTTTTCACCTGTTCACGAAACAGTTTGAACACGCTCCGCGAAATCGCTTTCAGCTCACTTTTTTCTGGATACGCTTACCTGTCAGTGTCCTGAAAAGAAACGATTTCCACACAGAATTTGAGCTCTCTTTTAGCTGTTTTCTTCGGAGTCTTTTTTTTTCGTCACATCTGAGGCCCATTACCTTGGCACATACGCGCGAGTTTTACGCGCGAATCAGTGACGCTGCCTCTGCTGCAAAGATGTGTTTGTGTGAAAACTCACCTCTCCTTATTAGTCAAAAATTACGCGACAAATCTTTACAAACCCCAGCCCTGCTCGCAGCTATTTGCACGGATAAGGTTTCCGATCGTTATCCCGCCACAATCTACAATCGCAAAAATATTCTGACGCGAATAAAGATCGAAAAAGTATAATTACGGGAGAGGTGAGTGTTCGCAAAAAAAGTATTGTGGTCTCCCCGTAGCCAAACGGTGAAAAACTTGCGTTGACGTGCTTGAAATTTGATATATATATATATATATATATATATATATATATATATATATATATATATATATATATATATATATATATATATATATATATATATATATATATCGATCAAAGTGAATGCAAGTAATCGCAAGTCAACGCAAGTGCGCGCAAGTCCTGGCCAAACGGAGACGCAAGTTGAATGTGTAATTACCTAATACAAAGAAATAATTCTCATCGTTTCTTGTTGACTTCAGTCGTTGCAGTTCGTAAATAACATAGTTTATGAGTGTTCTACATGTAAAGGATACATAACATCTGTGCCTCGAATACAAATATAATAAGAGACGTTACTTGAGGTAGCCGTAAACCATGACGTATATTTAAATACAGCTAATTATGTACCGTGGAGTCGCTGTTTGTTTCTGTTGTGAATGAATAAACTTAAATGAAAAATTCCCGCAGGTGAAAAATGAGTGAAGTTGTTATTATTGCGCTTGTCATACTTCGACATAAATGTCATTTTCATGAAATTACAAGTAGCTCAAGACTGCTGGTTGACCTTTTTCTTTTTCAAAACACTCTTTTGACTAAGATTAGAAAATATATGCAAATTTTGCGTTCATAATTTTTTCTACACCTATTACTTTAATACAGCATAAAGAGCACTAGAATTTCTTCATTTTTTGATGTGAAATATTTAGTATCCTGAAATGGACTCCTGAAGACGCGATCTGAACACCACTTTTTTAACAAAAAAAAAAAAGAGTTTGGAAGCATAATCACCAGCACGCAAGTCGACAGTAAATTTAAATTTGTATTTATTTTACATATTTATTTTTCTCCTTCAGTTGTTCGCATCAATTAAGACAGCAACTGTCAGCTAATGAGAGCAAGGTGCAAATAGCCGATTTATATATCTAAAGCGCTGCTCAAAAAGGTAGGCTTATTAACGAACAACTCAAAGCGATTCCATCGTGATACTAACGAATGAACGTTCACCTTTCCTTTCTTACATCACGATGAGCAACAAACACATCTTTAATGACAAGCTGTAGTTGTTTGTACATTATGCCGACTTAAATCAATTTTCGCTACAAGTTGTTAAAATGCAGGTTTATGAATAATGGAATAATGATTTCCAGCTGAGCAGTCTTAACGCGTTGTTCTTTCGAACAGAGGCAGAGTGTATCTCCGTGGCTGACAGAGGTGAGTTTATGCGGAACAAAAATTGAAATTGAACAGAGCCAATCGAAATAGATCAAGCAAACAGCTTCATTTGTTATTATGGTGCCGGCATGCAATTTACAATTTTAGAGGAATTTTCCTTCAAATATTATATAGCACATTGCCAAATTTCATTTTGTTGTGATATGAACGATGCCTTTTTTATCATCTGTGACTCAGACTAAAGCGGGAGGAAACTTTTTAGCACAAAAAATTGTGGGTAGTTATTCTTCCACTGGAAGTTAAGCACTCAAGTCAGGGGAAATTAACTAAACGTATTTGCCATCGTCACAAAAATAATTATGATGTTCTCCATATTATAATTAGCGGACACAGCTACAACACACCTGTCATTTATCTGGGCCAGTCTTCTTTTCAGGCGTTCTTTTTGCTTACTGCAGTTTTTTACGTGACTAAAGAGCGCGCGCTACGAATTTCTGCCTGACGTAATTGTTGCTCGCGCGGACAAAAATTGCAAGTTTTTGAAATAAATTCAAACACCTGCAAAGTGTTTGCCGCAACAAACCGTTACGGGAAAAATCGTTCAGCAGGCCAGGTTACACGATATCGATTTTTAACGCAACAGTGTTGCGTTACAAATGCCAGGGGTTAAAATTTCTACTCGTTCCCTCGTGTAGTAGAAAACGTCCTAAGTATGGGACATGAATTTACCTCTCAAATTGGAAGGTATCCCAGATATTTAGCAAACGTTTCTCATTTAAATAATTGACTTATGTCACGTTTTTCGCAAACCCTTTACCAACCGCTTACCATTAACTTTCAAGAATAGTTTTCCGTTTTTAGCCCCTGTTGTCCTGTCAAATCAGTCAATGCATAAATATTAGCGAAGCTCTCCAGCGGCCCGAAGGGCCGCAGAGCGGAGCCCCATAACTACCGTGCGAGGATAGAAATTGAGAAAACCATGCGTTTGAGTTTTCATGGTCATCGTGGCTAGCGGCATGGCTCGCGGGCGCGTGCGCGTGCGCCTAGCGACGACGACGACGACGTCGCCCAAAATGGCGGCCATACTCCAGAAAAAGCTTGACCTGGGCATCTTCCGTGTTTGATATTGACCATCAGGGGGGTCAATTTTTTTCAAAATTGAGACATTTTCGGATCATAAACTATATGACTTAGGCTATCTTTTTCTGAAAAAACAAATTCGAAATCTTTTTCCGTTGCGGAGTTATTGCAAATTTCCTTTTTTTGCGTGACGGATTACGTGACACTCCAAAGGTGTTGAGCTGTCAACACCGCTGGACCTCCTGGGAATTTTAGGGCGGGAGAGTGGTTTCCAACAGCGTGTCATCACAACATTATTGCCGATCGCATGTCCGCATCGCTTTGCTTGTTTCGCGTGTTTGTTGTTGGCGTTGTGGTTTTCTGAAAATTTCAATGGAAAATTCTGAAAAAGATAAGCGGAACAAGAGCCCTTGGGTTCCTAAACGTGAGCGGCGAGGCCGAAAGAAAAAAGAAAAGGAAAAGTTTAGCGAAGTAAGAAAGGAAACGTTGGCGGAGTCCGACAAAGGTTCGTGGTATCAACAACCTAGCGAAGAAGAAAGTACAACAGCAGCTATTCCCTCCACTTCTTCGAGCAGGAAGAAATTAAGAAAAGATACACTTGAAACTATGCCCGTGGAACTTGACGAAGATCTCGATCCCGAAGATGTAAATTCTCCAAGAAGTTCATCTGATGAATGCGATGAATCACACTTCATTGATAACAATCGCTGCGTTATATTTCACAAGAGAAACCTGCAAGAAGGACTCGACGAAACAGTAAGCTGCCGAAAATGCGGGTCAGATGTTGAGCTGAAACAACTTTCAAGAGCTGGAATAGCTGGGGAATGGGTTCTGCAGTGTCACAATCAGAAGTGTCCGCTTTCTGCAAATCCACGATCCTTTCACGCAACCGTCAAAAGTGGCCGCTGCTATGATGTGAACCGAGCGTTTGTTTTAGCATTCAGGCTAATAGGCAGGGGACATGGGTAGCATGCTGGATTAGCGCGAGCAATTCGCGCTGCCATTATTTTCTCGAACGAGTTTCGGCGACGGTTCACCGACAAATATTATTAAACATCAAGCAAATGGCTTCTAAAATTCATTCGCAGTAATAAAAAAAGCAAAAGAAACCACATCAATTATATAAGAGATTTTTATTACATACCCTGCCTCGCGCGTTTCGGTAAGCATAGTTTCCTTTGCTGCCTCAGGCGTGACTTGATCCGTCGTGTTTGACTTTTTGCTTGTCTTTTTGTTGTTCGATCGTGTTCTTGTTCGGACAGTTTTGGTTTTACCCATTGCGATGTGACGAGACGTGACTAAAATTTCTGGCTTCGGCCCTCGGCAATGGATACTTTGCACTTGAAATAATATCCACTACCATTTTCGCGCGAGTTTTTGGTTCACACCAGGTGATCGAGTCTGATTGGTTTCTTTAGGTGACAATCCGCAAGACCGCTCCCAGGGGGCGTGTAATGTTGGCTAACTTTCTAAGCTCTATTTTTCGATTGTTTCTTTTATCAATTTTTCGAACTTTAAGTGAAATATTCGTACATAAAAATTTATCGCAGAATCGTGAAATTTCGCCCAGTGGTACATCAAACCCTCATCTTCAAAAGGGTGTCGGGCTTTTGGGCTTTTGTTTTTCGTTTCAAAGATATAAGTCCTAACGCTATCCCCGTCCAATAAAAATACATCACCGAAATTTGAATTATTATAACTTTATTTTGAAATCAGATCTAAAGATTCCCCGACACCCTTTTCAAGGCAAACATCTGCTTAGCGTCATGGAGTCATTGTTTACTTCCCAAAGCGAAAATCCGTCGCGAGTTTTTCGCGTTCATGAATGTTGCTCCATTTGCATTTGACCGAGCGTAGATCATTTTATATTTAATTTTGCCCCTTAAAAACATTTTCATGTCATTCTTGGTTCTATAAGCTTTAAAAGGTTTAGGTTCTTTTTAAAAACTGTGCGCCCGTGAGACAGGTTTGGCGCAACGCACCCGCGAACCTGTTCCGTAACCTTAAAAGTTACCTATCATAGAAGTTTGTAGGACGCTGCACATTTTTTTTTTAAATCATGTTGAAAATCGACTAGGGATATTTCTTTTCGCCTACACGAATCGATTGCGTGAAAAGGCGACAAAATCTTTGCTCAACCGCGGGAATGAAAACTTGTGAAGAAAGTGAGCAGCAGAAAATATTTCTTCGTTATTATTTTTCACCCCATCACTTCAGAGATTTTTTCTCACATCAAAAAAATGATCTGGACATTTCACATCAACTTAAACGAAGCTATTGCATGAAAAGGCGCCAAAATCTTTGGCACGCTGTTCACGTTTAAAGCTGAATGAAACACGCGAAGAAAGCTGCTGAAGAACATAGATCTTCGTGGATATTTCTCGTTCTATTTACCCATCTACATCATGGTTATTTATCAAAATCATTTAGTACAACCTTGTAACGGGAAGAACTGAAGTAATTGCGGACTTGAACATGATATATCGGACTACAAGTCAAAAGAGCGATGTCCATTGTTCGACCTGCGGCTGAGCAAGCCTGAAAATCACTGAATTAAGCTCAAATAAAAGTGAACTCAAAGCCGATCAAGTTCACTGAAGTGAAGGATAAAAGACTGTTAAAGGCTACACCGATGGAAAGAGAGAAATTGATCTTCGTTGATAATTCATATAATGTATATGTCGGTGGTGTTGGAGAAAGCGTACAACGAAATTGCTGTGTTCGTCTCCGATATTATTGGGCTGGTTTGAAAGCTTTGCCCTGCAGAATATAAGCTTACAAGCCTTCTTCAATAATGAGGTAACAAAGGTAAAGTCTGTATACGAGCCTAGGGGCCCATCAGGCCGGAGCTTATCCCGGTTTCGGTAGCATGAAGCGACTAGGAGTAATGCTACTCCCCCCTAGACGGGATGCTAGTCCATCGCAGGGTTACCCCAGCAGTAAATTCGCCGGTACCCATTCATACACCTGGGTGGAGAGAGGCACTATGAGAGTAAAGTATCTTGCCCAAGAACACAACGCAGTGCCCCGGCCAGGGCTCGAACCCGGACCGCCCGATCCGGAGTCCAGCGCACTAACCATTACGGGCCACCGCGCCTCCCATTTTATACAGACATTGTTTATCAAATATTTCGTTTCGACTAGTACAGTGATGTTCACTACTGGATTTTGAAAACAAATTATTTAGCTTCACGGATCAAGATCACAATTTCGCAGAATTTCGGCTCGCTTGCATTTGTTTTGTTTCTCTTGTCCCTGCTTATCAGTGAGTGTGTTGAAATATCTTTGATGAGTAAACGTATATTTCGCCGGTTTCGTTGAAAGTTCAACCTGTGCTTGGCTGAGTGAGTTCAGACTTTACCTACCGCATATTTATACTTACCAGAAATGAAGAAAATTCATTCCGTTCTCTACATAAAATTATCTAGGGTACTTAGCAACGC
This sequence comes from Meandrina meandrites, assembly GCA_963693305.1. Classification (NCBI taxonomy): domain Eukaryota; kingdom Metazoa; phylum Cnidaria; class Anthozoa; order Scleractinia; family Meandrinidae; genus Meandrina; species Meandrina meandrites. The sequence goes on from OY855903.1 coordinate 48,311,667, forward strand.
GTACGATAAAACAGGATTAGTTAATCATTCCACTAAACCGCAACGAAAAGAAGATGGTTCAAACAGTCAAAACAACATTGTAAGCTCATTCTAAGTTAGCGTGCACTACTTCCCAAATCAACCTGTTACAATTCTTACACAAAAGCTGATTTAAAATGACTTACATAACCGGCACCATATAAATTTTCAGAGTTTGTTTTGCCGCCTCGATTTTCTCAGTTTGCCGTGGCGTGAGTTCATTTTGTTTCAGTACTCTGTTTAGCAGCGAGTTCACTTTGTTGTTCTGTATTTTGTTTTTGCCTTGAGTTGATTTTCTTGCCCTGACAGTTTTGTAGTAAATCGAAACAAGGTCAAGATTCTTTTTACATTCGAAAACTCATAGAGGTCCTGGAGGTGTATTAATTAGTGTACAGAAAACTTTATAAAGATTTGTTTTGCGCCGACGTACGTACGTGAGGAACCCAATAAAATGCACTCGTCAAATTCGATTTTAGAACCTGTCAGTGACAGGCTGTCACAGGAAAGAAAATTCAGACGGGACCACGAAATATATTGACGTCGCTTTCGTCAATAAAACCATGAGAGGTTTTAAACCATAAGCGATTAAAATTTATTTTGTACCTATATGGGCCACTGTATAAGCTTACAAATATAGTGTGACTACCTATTTAGTAATAAAATTAATAAATGGGAGCTCTGCTTTTAGGCCTGCCTAAATCTATATATTATACATTGTGGTGGATTTGAGGGAATCTCGTAAAAAAGCACATTTCGTGTTCAAAATCACCGGACTGGCCAGCCATTTCTGACTAATAATAAGCACCTTAACATTCTTCATTTTACAAATTTTGCAGCTTGTAATTGGAGTACCTCTTAAGACATGAACACAGTGGCGGGCAGTGACAGGGAGGTCTGAAAATCCCCCTTTCTGACCCTTTCCTTAGTGGTTCCCTCCTCTTCTCTCCCTCTCATTTCTATTGCAAAATGTAACAAAATGTTGCGAAATTTTCCCAACTTCTCCTGGTTCCCACCACCTCTGGACTCCCGCTTCCCGCCCTCTCTTCTCCCGGGCTCGCTCCCTGCTGTCCCCACCCACGCAGTGGGGACACATTTATCACAGATGGCTATGAAATTAAGGTCGCGCAAGACCCTTGCTCACACTAATAAATTCGTTTGCCAAATTTCTTGGTGGAGGTTATCTTGCAAAGCTCATTCGCCGAATTTTGAGCATCGATTCCTCTAAATCTAATTAAGAGCTTCTGCCTGAGAGATCGCAAATTTTCAAGTTTTTGCTCCTTCCAGACCAAACTTTGATCGATCCTCCTAAAATTAAATTACGTAATGTTCAATCAAATGAAATTAATTTAATGATAACTGATGTAAAATTAAGGCTCTATATATGACACTTTAAATCCAGAAACGTAACTACAGGTAATTATATATATACTACTGGATATATATATACCTTCAGATCTCAGCTGCAAATTGACGTCCAATAAAGCTGAAACTTTGGCAAATGGCATTTGGCAAATGGCATAAGTCTACTATAGAAGCTTCTGGCGTTTTGCCCTTTTGCATAATGGGTATCTACAGAATCGGCTTGTTGCCATGCTACTTTGGATTGATGCATTCCTGATTTCGATGATTTTATTTCAACTGCTGAGTATTGAATTTTGTCATAGATATACCTCCATAGGCTACACAAGGACTTTGTGTAATAATTTTAAGCAAATAGGCCGACCCTTATTTCCAAGTCTGCCCCAGTCCCTCAGGCAGAAGCTCTTTAAGTTCTCTAAATTAAAGAATACCTATGTCCAATATTACCTTTGATCCCATCGCAGTCGCTTTCAGAGAGCTTACTTTCGTGAATATCGAACAAAGTTTACGATGCTAAAATTAAAAAGTGACTGCGATATCGTTCGATTCGTCAAATGGACATTTTTATTTCCGATTCGACAAGTTGAGTTGTCGATCGGAAAATTGCATCTCATTACTGGCAGGTCCCCTATGGAAGTTTGTCAACTCGATCGATTCGTTTGATTCGTGCGAATGGATAAGTTTGCTGACGACCCGACAGAACAGAATGTCGATCCGACTTTACAAAAGCATGCTAAGTCCAAACGCTTTTCGCCCGGATTTCTATTACTCAAAGAATAGCAGAATGGGAAGTGGCCGATTAATTCTTGGTTTGCATGTGACGTCATTGTTACGTTTAAAGACTCTTACGACTTGTTTTACCATTAAATGATCATTTACTGATTATTTAAGTTTTTGATCAGGTTTTCCAGTAGTCCTAGCTGTTGCATAATAGACTTGCCCATTTGGTTGTTAGCTCAGTATTGTTTGTAAAAGGACATTCCATCGTTGTACACTTCGGATCGCTTATTCTGCTATTTACCACCGCTATCTTCGGACTATACGCAACCAAAGCCAGGAGCTAGACCAAAGTAAGTTAATTACACCTTGCTATAATTTGTTTGTAAGATTTATTGTTATACGTCGATTATGATTCATTTTTAGTTGGTTTCATTATCAGTATGTACAATGCATGTCACATGTATATAAGATTTCGTTCCTTAATTGCCTTTTTGCTCGAACCACAATTGTTTGTTAGCGTCATCGCTATGTTTCATTGCTGCCCTCCACGAATCGTTACAATAAACTTGGAATTGGTGTATAGAATTGAGTTGTACTTGGTCAATGGCTACACGTGACTTCTCGGAGGTCACAATCATAACATTTCGTTGAACGGTTTCTAATGTTATGGCGTGACGGTGCAAGCCAGCAATTGAATTTATGGTCTTTTATGTATTCTGTTTTTTAACACATAAAGGACGAAGGATGTACTAAAACTATCATCAGGTACTGTTTTTTAACCTTATAACACTTTCAATAAGACGTGATAAAAACTTAGACCTTGTATGTGTTTTTGGGTTTATCTTATTATTTTGATCGAAATTGTAAATCATAGTCTTGGTGCGCATAATTTTCCACTGATTATATCAGGGGGTGATTATTAATCACGGCATGGACAGCTGGCTGTTCACCAAACGAAAGTCGGGACTGTGTAGATTATTGTTAGAAATCGGCTTTATTTTGCCTTTTTATACATTATCTACCATGTTATTAAGATTTTGAGGACGAAATTTGAAAACAGCGGATGTGCCAACGTGGCTCAAGACTCTGAGAAACTTGATTGAACTGCAGCATTATTTGATTAAGGATCATTGAGTAAAGAGCTTTGTCCAAGAGAAACAGAGCGTGAATTGCACAGGTTTCTTATTTTTAGCAAGAATGTCCCGTATTATCTGTTAAATAAGGCAGTCAAGCAAAGAAAATTAGTTGGTTTTCTGAAGCTAGCTAGTAGCGTTAAAAGCTCGAACCCCTCCTCCAGAGGTAAGTTTCAGTTTTTTGCTTCAATTCTATCGTTCCAGTTTTTAGTTCAATCGATAAAACCGGTTTATATCGGTGGGTCATCGGTTGAATGATCTCGCGTTGTTTGGGTGCTGCCTTCGACGACATGCTCGTATCGTATTCGCACTCGCACGCTTTCGCGTTCGTCCCTTGGACTTTCGGACAAAAAGGGAGACTGCTCACAGTCTAACGAAGTAGCCGAGAGACATTATTCCTTTCTATTTTTTTTTTCCTGAGCAAGTTACGACCGAATTTTACTAACGGTCAGACAGTTCCTGGGGGGTCACGCCCCCTGCCATACATGACAAGACTCCAACCTTGCCAAGCTGGAGTCTTTATCGAGTTTGTCACGCGCTTTTAGATCTGTGGGGTACTTTTAATCAAAATGAAGAATAAGAAAAATGAGAGTTTTGCGTGACATCTGCGAAACGGCTACTTGACTTGCGGAATGTAATATACAGCTATTTCGAGAAACGTTGTTGGAAAAAAACACAAAACTGCACAAGCCAATCTCTAAAGGTAGTATGGGTAGACGTATTGAGCTACTGCACGCGTTGAATACTAATGAGATATAACAACAAAATAAGCGCGAATTTCAGGTTTTCTTTCTTTTCAGACATGTAGAAACAAGGTACGTTTAGACCCTCTGAAGTTTAGAAGAATTTTTCCTCACTCAAAGACATGCGACAGTAAAAGTAAAGCTACAAATATAGGCCTCCTGAGAGGAAAAACAAATTCTCCACGTGCAAAAATACAAACTTGTAAATTTCCTCTAGGCCAATATGCAAAATTCCAGTGAGTACCCAGACCACCTTTCGGTCTTGTCGCGTGCACTTTGATGATTTTTTTCCGACAACCTTTCTCGAAATAGCTGTATGCAGAACTGATAAAGAGCCCCTTTGTGGCGCCAATTCACAAAAGCGACAACTAATTTACTTCGGAGCCAATATAAAAGCAGACAAAACTTTGATCGATCATCCAAAAGTTAAATTATAACATAAGGACTCCAACACGGACAAGCTGTGTAATTTATTATGTACTCAGTTCTCCGTTCACACTAGTCCAGTTCTGGCCCTTTCTCTGTCACGCAAAACTACTGGGACAATTAGTGGATGTCAATCATGTCTGCCTCTTTGCTAAAAGCTGCGCGAAAACTCAGTTGCCTCAATAATACATAGAATTTTCAATGTTAGAAGATCCGATCATGTTTGAATACATCCGAGATGACGCCATAAAAACGTTTGATGAATCAGTGATTCGTGTTTCGGCATTTCTTTGATCGGCTTACATTTAATGAAAACAAAGACCCGGTTATTTCGGCGCGTGTTGCCGACGGCCGGCTGTTTTTATTTCCCTGCAAATGCGATCACGTAAAAAAAAAAATAAAACAACATGAAATCTCAGTAAATATAGTTGTAAAATCGAAGCTCTCTTACCGACACTCTTGTAAGCGGACAGCTCTACTTACGGCCGCCTTGTTCGAAACCCCGTTTTGACTCCCATACAAACTCTGTATTTTTACATTTTTGTACGCGGCCGCGGACACTTGCAGAGATTTTAAGCCCCCGTAAGCGGACACCCCAAAGAATCCTTTTAAAAACCTCTGTATGTTATCTTTATCAATCAACTTCACATCGCCGTTCGTCACAATGATTTTACTGTAATTACAGTATCATTTTCAGTGTTCAGTTTTGTGGTCACCCACGTCCAGATACAAGACGGACGAGGAATATTGTTAGCTGGGCAAGCTCCCGTAAGCGGCCATCTATCCCCTACACCTCTAGTGGCCGCTTATACGAGAACCATTCTCGTAAGCGGCCAGCTCCAGTTACGGACACCTTTTTCGCGTCCCGAGGGTGTCCGCTTACGAGAGCTTTGACTGTAGTCCATCCACTAAAAATTATCGTTATACCAATGGTGCAAACAACTTGTCATTGTATTTCGTTCAAGTCTACGGAAAACAAATTTTAATCGTACCTTGACCAAACGTTTCGGATAAGATATGTTTGAGATTAACATCAGTTTGTCACAACCGAGTGGTACAAGATCTTACATCGACGGTTCGAGAACAGGAGGTGGAGATGGTTGGCAGCCCACTCCACCAAATTTACATGCGCACAAGTGTTTGTCAGAAAAACCTGATAACCCACACGCAGGTTCGAAAATCAAGTGTCCAGTTTAATGATCGCCAAAAACGTGTTTTGCCTCCGATTGAATGCGTGCCGGCCATTGCGCGCGTTGCGATTTAGTACTTGAATTAAACGGCAAGAATTGCGTTTAGTTGCGTTGGGTCGCAAAACCAGTGGGATACCGCAATATTTGAGGAAATGAATAAATTGAATTAAATGGTTTATTTTCGTTGTCTGTGTTGTTTTTCCTATCTACATTCGGAGTCGATAGACACGACAGCACTTCTATCGTGTGCAGGGCTGTTTAAGTGCGCCAGCGGATCAAAAAATGTACATGCTAATTTTCTCCCTATATATAATGTAGTAACAAGGGGAGCAAATTTTTCACGAAACAATTTGAGCACGCTCTGCAAATCCTTTTAACTTCTTCCTCGACTTTTTGCGACCAAAACTGACGCAAACAAAGGCTGGATAGTGTTTGAATACGCTTACCTGTCAGTTCCTAATAAAGAAACGATTTCCACACAGAATTTGTCCTCCCTTTTGGCTGTTTTCCTCAGAGTTTTTTTCGTCGCGTCTGCGGCCGTCCCTTGGCACATACGTTTAAGTTCCACGCGTCATCAAGTGCGAATCAGTGACGCTGCCTCCCCTGTTGATATGTTTTTGCGCGAACACTCACCTCTCCTTGTCAGTCAAAAATTACGCGACAAATCTTTTCAAACCCCTGATCATGACGTACTTGAAATTAGATCTCGACCAAAGTGAAAGCAAGCCATCGCAAGTCAACGCACGTGGACGCAAGTCCTGGCCAAACAGAGACGCAGGTAGACACAAGTTTAATGTGTAATTGCTAAATACAGTGAAATAATTCTTATCGTTTGTTGTTGACTTCAGTCATCGCAGTTAGTGCATGCATACTCTTTAAATAAGTACATTCATAATAAGAGCTAGAGTCCTACTCGACATTAACAAGTTAAGCAAGTCTGGCACACACAACTCCGCTGGCAAATGTTGTTTGCACGTGAGCACTTATGTTATTCTGAATGTGTAAACATTTTTTAATAATTTATATATTTTAGCTAGATCTCTCGGTCCAAGAAAGGTTACCCAATGTACAGTGTTCTACATGTAAAGCATACATAACATCTGTGCCTCGAATACACATTTAATCAGAGACGTGACTTGAGGTAGCTGTAATCCATGACGTATATTTAAATACAGCTAATTATGCAGAGACCCTGGAGTCGCTGTTTACTGCTGTGAATGAATAAACTTAAATTAAAAATTCACACAGGTGAAAAGTGGGTAAAATTATTATTATTCCGCTTGTCATGCTTCGACACAAATGTCATTTTCATGGAATTACAAGTAGCCCAGGACTGCTGGTTGACAATTTTCAAAACATTCTTTTGAGTTTTAGTTGTTTTTTTTGTTTTGTTTTGTTTTGTTTTGTTTTTTACAGCTATACACCTGCAACTTAAAAGACGCCATACAGAGCACTAGAATTTCTCCATTTGTTAATGTGAAATATTAAGTATCCTGATACGGACTCTTGAAGGCGCCATCTGAACACCACTTTTTTTTTTAACAAAGAAAAATATATTTTTGAAAGCATAATCACAAGCACGCAAGCTGACCTAGTAAACGAGAATTTGTATTTATTTTACATATTTATTTTTCTCCTTCAATTGTTCGCAACAATTAAGAAAGCCGCAACTGTCAGCTTATGACAGCCAGGTGTAAATAGCCGTTGTATATCTAAAGCGTTGCTCAAAAGTTGGGCGATTAACGTTGACAAGTTGTAGTCATTGGTACATTATGCCGACTAAAATCAATCTTCGCTACTTGTTGTTAAATTGCAGACTTGTGACCTGACTTCTAGCTGAGCAGTCTTAACGCGTTGTTCTTTCAAACAGGGCAGTGTATATCTTCGTGGCTAAAAGAGGTGAGTTTATATGAAGCAAAAACTGAAATTGAACAAAACCAGTGCAAATAGATCAAGCGAACAGCTTCATTTGTAATCATGGTGCCAGCATGCAATTTACATTTTAGCGAAATTTTTCATGAAGAGGACTTAACAGCGACAAATATCATTTACATATTGGCAAATTTCATTTCGTTTTGAACGATGCTTATGCATCATCTCTGACTTGGACAAAAGAGGGAGATAAATTTTAGCACAAAAACACCGGTGGCTAGTTATTCTTCCACCGGAAGTTAAGCACTCAAGTAAGGGAAAAGTAACTAAACGTATTTGCCATCATCGCAAGAATAACTATGATGTTCTCCACATTATAATTCACGGACACAGCTACAACACACCTGTCCTATTCATTTTGCTATTTATCTAGGTCAATCTTCTTTTCAAGCTTTCTTTTTCTTATAATGAAATTTAAGAAGGCTTGCTGCAGTTTTTTTTTACGTGGCTCAAGAGCACGCGCTACGATTTTCTGCCTGACGTCAATATCGCGCGCGCGCACAAAAAAAATTCCGCTAGCAATTCTAAACAAAAACGAAAAGCAGTTTCAGACGGTTTCCGCTGAACATTCGAGCAATAAGTACAGGAAATTGTATGAACACGATTTATGAGCACTCTTAAAATTTGGTGTTCAAATTTGGAGAAGTCAGCGTGGCGTCATATAAGCGCGCGCTCAAAAATAAGGGCATGCATAATTCTATTCTCCTGGGAGGTCGTAAAAACCTGTTCAAAATTTCAAATTTCTCGAAAACCTACCGTACAACCCATGACTGTTTTCACGACTAATGAAGGGGTCATTCCAGAAACGTCTCATCTGGAACTGAACTGAGCACTTGCGAAAAATCCGTCTTGCAGATTTATAATTTATTTAGCATGGATGTTAAATCAGACCTTATCCTAAGATCTAAAATTTTGAGGTAAGTTCATACGGACAGATCTTGAGAAAAATGTCATACTTGCAACCAGTCCCCTCTTAAACACTCATTAGCATTTGTGTTGTTGAAATGTAGCATACAGCTATTTCGAGAAACGTTGTCGGAAAAAAAAAACCACACAAGTGCATGCGACAAGGCCGAAAGGTAGTTTGGGTAGCTGTATTGATCTACTCCACGCGTTGAATTCTAATGAGATATAACGACAAAAAAACGCGAATTTGCAAGTGTTCTTTCTCTCCAGACATGCGGAAACAAGGTACGCTTAGCCACTCTCAATTTTAGAAGAACTTTTCTCTTTTTCTCACTTGAAGACAAGCGAGAGTAAAAGTAAAGCTACAGATGTAGGCCTCCCTAGAGGAAAAACAAATTCCCCATGTGCAAAAATACAAACTTGTACATTTCCTCTTGGCTAATATGCAAAATTCCAGTGGATACCCAGACCACCTTTCGGTCTTTACGTGTGCACCTCGGTGCTTTTCTCCGACAACCTTTCTTGAGATAGCTGTATGATGATTTCCTAAGCGTATCTTCTTGGAAATACGCGAATCTAATTGGTTTCCTTATTGTTTTCCCTTCGCTTATAAAACACAATCGCTTTTGTCGATAAGAGAAAATTATTGGTGATATTTTGGATTAAAAGTACATATATCTGTGGACGGTAATCCTTAACAATTTCTTCTAAAACAACTGAGCTCCTCGCCCACGTTTTCTATGTGTGATAGTGCACTCGGCAGCTGTGCCTCGAAAACTCGCACTCAAACGATTATTTCTTCACCCACTCTGTGCAAGTCAATTTTTCTAATTACTGTTAAATGTTAATATTATTGTATGGATTGCCTTGATGATATCTATATTTTTGCACCTCTTTCTCTAGCTACATCTACACAAACCTTTCGCAACCTTCTTATTACAGGTAACGATGTGTCATATATCACTTCCAACGCGAAGGACGCTACTGGTTCTTTTTGTTTATGCGTTGTTTGCAAAAGGTATTTCTTTTAAATATTTGTCAATTAATATTTTGTCATTCTTATTAATCTCCTTTGTTGTTTGTGTATTTCTGTATTCGCGTTTCTCATCATTTAGATTATGGACAGTGAGAAAAACATATACCAGTTGGGTTAGAGCTTGCCAAGAATCACCTAATAAAAAAAGCTTTTTGGCGCTTTCAAACTGTATACCAACGGTACAGCAAACATGCAAGGACTTAAGATGCTTTGATTACAAACGAGAATTAGTCAGTCGAGAAAGAAAATAAAATGACTTCATTACGCACTCGATCGTTAAAATTTGGAATTATAATTACAAATTCGATACGAATAAGTTTAAGATCTCCTCATCAGTTTTAGGCGTGAAAAAAATAACGTTCCCTCTTGCAGCTCTTTATTTCCTTTTTTTTTTGAGGGACCAATGCAAAGAAACTGTAAACAAAAGATATAACACTAACGGTGTTCCAATTTTTCTAATTTAAATACAGGTTCAAATGCTGCACCATGTTTCTTCAAATTTGAAGGTCCTAAAGGTACCATCCACTCTCCTCGTTCCGAGAGCGTCACTAACTGCAGCTGGTTGATACAAGGACCACTCAACCAAAGCATTATCTTGTCATTTGCCACTTTCCAGTTATATTACAATATCAAAAATGATGATCCTTTTGAATGGGAGAAAAAAGCAATTACGACTCGGTTACAAATCTGGGATGGGAAAGATGAAAATGCTACCTTACTTGGAAGTTTTCGTGGCACAAAAAGACCGTTTTCTTTGCAGTCAAGCGGTCGCAATCTTTTCCTTCGTCTGATCGTCGACCCAGATGCGCTTCTTTGTAACTTTGAAGGATCGTATGTTGCCACGACTACCAAAGGTACAGTATAAATAGTGCTTCCTTATATTATCACGATTATTAAGAGTTTTATTAAATTTTTGTAGTCCATGTCCATTACGTAAGCTGATCCTAGTTCTTAAGTGATATGATGAATAATACGTTTTCTTCACTACAACGAGGTTCATGACTGTCGAAAATCGAAACGGCATTTGAACTATACAATGTATATTTCCGATTTTCATTTTCGTTTTGCTGAACTAACGGCAACTTCTGTGAAAATTGCGCAGTGTACAGCGAATATTTCCGGCCAAAGTTTAAAAGTTGGGGAGTTTCAAACCACTGTGCTGAATATTATCTGGGCATGGTCAACGTGCATGCAAATGGTGGTCGCATTTGAATACTCCACTATGCAAGCTCACGGCGTAGTCTGCAGAATTTTTAAAGCAAAATTTCGTTTGACCTGTCAATTCAATTTCCCCTCTTAAAATGAAAAAAATAAAATAAATAAGATGGCAATAAAAACACCGATTCAGGAAAAACCTGGACGTTGCGTGGAAGCGAGGCCTAAGGGCCCTCGCCGGCCAGAAATTATAAAGTTTCTATAAGCGTGTGGGGAATTTCGAGTCGGAAAACAGCATTTCAATCCTAAATTAGCCACGAATCTTGATCCTGTAAGTTCAAAAGTATGAAAGGATGAAATGTAAGGTCTAGCAAGCGTGAGAATAAATTCTAACAGCTTAACTATAAGATTTTGTTGTCGACTTCTCTGGAATCGATTGCATGGTTTAGCATAACCTGAATTTCATCCGTTCTCTGGTAGCTTACAGTCAATTATGGATTTTGTTGATCAATAAAATGAAACCGCTTTATGATTCACAAGAACTTTTAAGAAACAGATTTTGCTTTGGGAAGCCCTTTGGTTTTCGATCGGAATGGAAATTTCTGGTATCGAAAGAGAAACTCGGGTAAACACGTCTTGCAAACATTACCGAATCTAGCAAGTTTCTAATTCTGCTTCAGTAGAATTTTTATTTTGTGATTAGCATTAACTGTTTTAGGTGTGAATTGGATTTTACATGATGTATTCTAGCAGCAAGAGAAAATTAATTCCGATTAATATCGATAGAATAAAGCCGCCTTTCATATCAAAAGAATTAGCAGACCGGTTTGTTTCGACATTCTGTTGCTGTTAAAATAATGTGGGTATCTTGCCTTTCCTGCAATAAAAAAAAGAATGACTTTAAAAATTGATTTTTTCGCAAACAAACACATCTCTACAGTATAAAAAAGGTTCATTGAAGGTTAATGTGCACATCGTCGTTTTCGACGCAAATGGGTGAGTTGCGTGTACACGGTAGCTAAAGTGTTTATAGGACAGGCAGCCCAAGCAAATGATAGGAGCCACAGTACCCTACGAGTACTCAATTTATAAGGATTTGTATGGAAACGAAATAATTTTCTCTGAGGAGGTACAAATTTCAGTGTTTTATGAAAAAAATTGACTTACACTGTGACTGTGTCATATTCTTTATTGTTTGCCAGCTCCTCAGGCCAATTTGAAGTGAGTTGGGTGAGTTACTGTTGTGCGAAAATTTTGAACACGTGTACTTTATTAAATATTCCCAAGGCTGGAAACAATTATGGACAGCATCTCACTCGAAGCTCCATATCTTTCATGAAACCGGTCAAATCGCTACAGAAATTCCCCCACCGTAATCGCTGGTAATTTCCTTTTCATTTCGCCGTTCCTCGGGTTCCGAGTGCTGTACTGAAGTGTGTTGTTGTTTATAGTCATGAATCCCATATTATCACACAAATTCTAGAAATATAAAATTGTACCTGAGTGTGTTCAAAGCAGACTCAGCGATTTGCAGTTTTTCAGGAATTGTTATTACCAGTAAAATTCAACACAATGGTAAACTTAAACATCAAAATCTTCTCTTGCCGTTCAAATTCGATCCAGTTCACAAATGATGCAATTCGATGTCTGTGAAACATTAAATATTTTACTGAAAACAAATCTGACATATTTAAAGCTTTTCGATTATTAAGGAATTTTTATGGCTTGGAAATGTTACAAAAAACCGAGACGTGTATGTTATGCGAGCTTCTCTGTCAAAACAAACCAACAGAATTTAGTAGAAGCTTGGAAATATTTTTTTTTTCTTTTTTTTTTTATTGAAACACATTTATTTAGAGTACATGTTACTTGCTTAAAAAAAAGATACTTACAATACAGATACTTGTTTACAATACATTGCTTATTTTTTACAAAGAAAACATTAAAATACCTACATACATACATACATTACGCTGTATTTTTTACTTTTTTTCTTTTTTTTCCTTAAAAAAAAGCTTGGAAATATTTGCGTGACATGTTTATGCGAGTTTCTCTTCGATTCTCTGTTGATACATGACTTTTTTATAAGGATTGGAAACCAAATGGTCTCTCAAAGTAAAATCTGTTTCTTAAAAGTTCTTGTGAATCATAAGATGGTTCCGTTTTATTGGTTAACAAAATCAAAACTTGAGTGTAAGTTTAAGAGCACGGCTAAAATTCAGGTTATACTAAATCAATCGATTCCAGAGAAGTCGAAAACAAAATCTTAACGCTTTAGCTGTTAGAATTTCTTCTCTCGCCTGCTAGACCTTAAAATTCTTCCCTTTATACTTTTGAACTTAAAAGGATTAAGTTTCGTGGCTAATTGTGAATGAAATACTGTTTTCCGACTCGACTTGGCCGGCGAGGGCCCTTAGGCCTCGCTTCCATGCAACTTCCGTTTTTTTTTTCCTGAATCGGCGTATTGAGTAGATGTGCAAGGAGGCAGCCTGCAAAACTAAAAGGCTGTTGTTCTACCGTGGGTGAAACACGAGTCAAAAGTACCAGATAATGTCGCAGGCTAGCAAGGGTAATACTGAAGCTGTCTGTTCTAAAATCTCGCAGAACATGTTTCATTATTTCTCAAAATGTTTCGTCTTCGCAACGTCTTTTAAAAGAATTAAACTACCGCTGCGCGTTTATTGATGCACAATGTCGGCCAAAACGGTTTGGGACACTTCACTTTTTATCGCCTTTTTATGTGCAAATGGTCTAAACTTAAACAAGTATATTCGCAAAAATTTTACTGTTGAAGACCTGAAACTACAGAAGAGGAGGGGGATTAATAGAACTGTTATTTTTTTCGTTAGAAAGATGACAAATGTTCCAAAATATTTTTGACTAGAATTATTTACCTAAAATATACCTGTTGTGATTTTGTGGATACAAGGTATCTTTTCAATTCCATTGTAGAAAAACCTTACTTGAAGATACCGGGTTCTGTTGTGAAGGCTTTGTCACGTCAGTGGCTATGGTGTTCATCATCGGGAACTCCGCCTGTACATGTAGGAATAATGAAAAGCGGTGAAAGTCTAACAAGCAGCACAGGGTATGCTATGGTGCGTGTTTACGACGAGGGCACGTACAGATGCGTTGCAAGTAATAAGGCTGGAATGGACTCCAAAGACATACACGTCACTCTGACGACAAGTAAGTTCATCTATATTTCGATGCGCCCTTTGTCGTTGCTAAATGACAGCCAACGATTTATCAGAAACAAGATTCTTATCAGGTTCATTGTTGTTAAGGGTTTGTGGTACCACATTCATTCCAGGCAATAAAATCAAACAAATGACATACTCAATGACGTCATATTACGGTATATTCAAAGTAAATCTGCGGTCCCAGAATGTTCAAATGAGCCCGGTCTGATAAGCGGTCTGATACGGTTAATTAATTACTCATCTTACGTGGTGCTGCAAAAAACCCGTACTTTTATCTTTTTTATAGATTGTGATGAACAATGTAATGGCTATGACGACTTAACTGATGGAAGGGCAGATAATCAGTTTTATTGCTTGTCTCCACCTTACCCTACGAACTTTTTTAATTGTACGCCGACGATTTCCGCGAAAATGTAAGTTTGCTCAAACTTTGCCTTACTTCATTATAATAATCCAGAACATAACAAGTCTAGGGAAATAGTACACGCAGTACACTAGCAGGGCTATCAGTAGGTGGACAGCTGTAATTTTGACACACGTTTTGTTTCTTTATCTTCATCCTCAGCTAAGTTTTGTGGCACCGTAAAAAAAGGCTAAAGGTTCTCAAGACGTTGTCATGTAAACATATTGAAAAGTAGCTTTAATCTTGGCCTTACGACTATCAGTTAGGTACCATTAGAGAGTTTAAGCAAAACGAATATTTTTCATTTTTATTGAATATAGATAATAAAAATGTTCTTCAGTTGTCTTCCAATACGTTTTCAAATTTGAGAAGATTTTTTAAAACACAATTAAAAGGATCCAAAATTAATATTTCCCAAGAAAACAAGTTATTAAACCAACCACAAAATAATTGTGTTTTCCCTCTAAGGCAACTAAAGGGAAACAAGATTCGCGAAATACCAGCAAACGGCTTTCATAACATGGGCAGCTTAAGGATATTGTAAGTATAGCACAGAAAAAAATTAAATTATCCTCAAATAACTCAAATAATGTTAATATGTTAGGCGTAATAGAATACATGTTGGGTGGGGGGGGGGGGGGGGGGGGAAGGGGAAAGAAAGGTGCCTGCATTGCCCAGATATGTCCAGGATTGAACGCTAATGAGATGCACGCTCTTTATAATAAGCATCACAAAGTGTCCTCACTGATTAACGTTCACCTAAACACACATAATTCCGTCAAATATGAAGTAGTATGAAAATGGTCAATAACACAGTCATATATGAAGCACTTGCTGAACAATACCTGCATTCAATACTGGACATAAGTGACATTGCCGACCTTGAAACAGAAAGAAACAGAAACACGTACATCTTCTTCAGCATTTTTCCAATTGTGCTACTCGGGAAGGGGAAGAAAGCGGGAGAGGGAGGGAGGGAAGATGTGAAAATCATCTATCGCCTTTTTCCACGCCGAATTAAACATGCCATAATTCCAAAAATATAATAATTGTTCAATGCATATATCGATTCCATACGCCTTCCACCTTACGAGATATTTCCAGCGTTGGACGCTAATGAGGTGCACGTTCCATGTCATAGGCATTACAAGGTGTCGTCATCAATAAAAATTCACCAGAACACACCTAATTCTGTCAAATATGAAGTATTAATTATGGAAGTGTCAAATAACCCAGTCAAAAATGAATCACATTATGAACAATACTTGTGTTCAATCATGTACAGAAGTGCACTTTACACTACACAACATTTACTTTTCAAAACTATGTTTGCAAGAGCAACGACAAATACGGTTTATTCAATAGAAATACCAACGACAACACCTCTACCTTTACTACTTCCCACACTCCTGGTCAACGCATCAAACAGCCAGCACGTTATGCATCAAAACGTGAGACCATTTTTGATATGAAAGATGTGGCGTTCTTTATTTGTTACATAGAGATCTTCGGCAGAATGAAATACGTCGCTTCAATTCTGATGTTTTCCGTGATCTTAGAGAACTTCGAGAATTGTAAGTTTAGCCGTTTTTTTTCCATCAGCTAATCTGCTTCAGTTAAAATGCTTGAGTTGCAAAACTCTATTAAGCTACTGCCACAATTAATCTCAAGTGAATCATCTGGAAAACTATTGAACCTTTACTGAACATTTTCAATTTAAATTTCTTTTAATATAGCTGGCATTCTTATGTTTTGCTATCGGCTTCGTTAGATGCACACCTTATTAACTTGAGAGCCTCATAAAATCGAGAAATAAATAGAAGTTTCTATATACAGAGAACAACAAATTATTATTAGAAGTAAACGTGCATGTATTGTTGCCTTGTAGGTTGCTTGGAAGAAATAAAATCGAAAGCTTGCCAGATGGTATTTTTGGAAATCTGTCTAACTTACAAATCCTGTGAGTAATACTTCTTCTCTTGCCATCATTCATAGTTATTTGTTTCATTAGATATCTTCCTTTTGTTTCATTAATAGATTTAAGACGCCAGATCGTGTTAAATTTATGAACTAAATATCGCTTATATTTTGTATGAAACTTTTCAAACCTTCCATGATAAAACATTGAAAGGATATAATATTTATAACCTGGGAGAATTTCCTTTCAGCCAAGTTCACATCACAAGAGTAGAACCCATGACCTTTCGTTTGGTTCTTCTGCTTTCAAGATTTCTGATCTGTTTTTAAGGCTATACTAATTAACTTGCATTTTTTCTTTTAGTGATATTGGTTCAAATCAAATTGAAAAGCTTCCAAGAGGAATTTTTGCAAATGTGATAACCCTGCAGCGACTGTAAGCAAATTAATTACTTTTTTGCATCTCTTTTATGGTAAAAAAGCGACACAAAGTAAATATAAAAAGATATACTCTTAATACCATGTTAAGATTGTCTCTGTGATTTTTTTCACTGTGTTCTATAATGCTTGCTACTAAAAAGAATAAAACGCTTGTGTAAATCACTCTATGGCGATGTCAGTTTCACTGGGCGAAAAAACGGATTTAGAAGGGTAGCAAATGTATAGCAAAACTGAAGCAAATACCACATGTGCTCAGCTTTGCTCAAATTTGCTTCAACGCAAAGACCATCATTGCACCATATTTGCTACCCATAGCAACGCTTGAAAAAAAAAAATGGAGCGTTGTTATGTATTTGACTTGAATTTAACCCAATAGTAAATATGTGGCCAAATTTGCTCATTTGAACGCTTTTCCTCCTATGGGTAGTAAACGGTCTAAAGCATCCTCATTAAACAACTTTGCCCTGGGTAGCAAATTTGACCAGACTATTAAGAGGCCGTGTCATTAAGACCGTTCCACTCGATTTTGGACTCCAAAATAGTTTTCCTTCATATTTCTATCACAGGTAGTACTATCTATCCTTACTACTAAAATGCAGTTGAAATGACCAGAAAGTTTGTTTCTCTCCACTGTGGAGCATTTATCGATTACCAGTGTCAAGAAGTGATGAACCGGCCATTTTTCACGAGTTCTAACACAGGATATTAAACGTTCGTTAAAAATACTTCGCGCCGATAAAACCCCCAAAATTTGTACACATCCAGTCAATTTTTATCAGTTCTTACTGCTGACATGTCATTTGGTTGCTTTCTTGTTCAAAATCGGAGGAAAACTACTATATTTATAGAACACCTTCAATAATTTATGCAAACATCGCGAAAATATGTTCCTAAATCTTGCCTTATTTTTCACTTGTGGCAAATAGACCAGGCCTAAATTGCCATTCTAGTTTTAGATTAAGACCTTTTCTGTCGAATTGTGAAATAAAATTTGCGGCACAACGCAATACTGAGAAATAAGTTCGAACGAATTCTTGGCTATTTTCACGGATTTAGTATTGCGTGACACACTTCACATTCCAGTCCGAGTCTTGTTGCCTGACAATTTGATGCTTTGTTGATCGATATTTTCCGCCAAACGACAAGGGAAAACGCATTGAAATTCTACAAATGGCAGCTTGCTTTTCTTTGTTTCGGTTAGTTGATACCAAATACGGTGTTTCGTTTCCTGACCATTAAATAATGATAAGATCGCTTCGTTTCCTTCGTGATTTAATTTACCACTCACCTTGTTGACCTTGTAGTTCCTGATGACACTGTGAGAATTTACCACTGAAACTTTCCTGGTTATCGTACACAAGCGAAAGTATGGTACTCGGTGGCTACAATTAAAATGATCCAGTAAGTCTGTCTTGAAAGGAGAGTCGATGACGAAAAGAGATTTGAATACTTCTTGCTGTATGTAATCATTCAAGACTCGGGTTGCGTTACCGCCCGTGGTGGTGGGAGTGGGGGAGGGTGCGGGGGACTGGGGTTACACCATAAATTGTCCCGCTACGGTTCTAAGATCTTGCCGCTATTGTAGGATAGAGGACATCATAACGAGCGGAGAGCGGACATCAAAATACGGGCTGCACGATTTTGAGGTTTCTGAAGCTTTGATCACTTGCCCCAAACAACATTGCAACAGTCAAAGCGGGAATGGACTAGACTATTATATTCTAAAATCATGAAGTGCAAGATTTTGTGTTCGTTTAATTTAAGGATCAAACCAGGATTACAATGCCAAAAGGAGCAAAAAGGATCCTTTTCTAAAGGATTGAGAACCTTACTTAACCGTATGCCGTGGCACATACCTGTACATAGCCCACAAAAACGAGAGTACCTCTGGGCGTAACCGCTACAGTGATCACGCAATTCACCATGCCTACCTAATAGGCTAACTTACAAGTTTCGAAGAGATACACGAAAGAGTACTGTGCTTGAGCTCCACTTCGTTGCAAACTCCCTCGAGCGAGATTGTAAATAGCTTTATAGAAAAAAGCGGCTAACTTATCGCTTGTGCAGTCGTATTTCGCAAGCATGCGCACGTTATTACTTAGCTCTTATTAACCGAGCAGGAGGTCTGTATGGGAGAATCTTGACCAAGGTCGTGAGTACAGACCGAACGCAGTGTACTCATGACCGAGGTCAACATTCTCCCATACAGATTGACTAAGCTCGGTTAATAAGATGTTCATTATACGACCAAACTAGAAAACTTTTCACCTTAAACATTCGCTTCGGTTCGCCGTACTCGCTGACATTTTGCTAGTGAACGGCGATCACGGAAAAATTAGAACAAGAGAAGGTCGATAACATTGGCAGGTATGTTTTTAAGTTCTCTAGCCTCTTTAATCGACGGATAGAATATTCTTACCGGTATTTTAGTCGCTTTTAATCGTGTTAAGACGGAATCCACCAGGACGTCGAGTAATATTTATTTAAGTTGGACAAAAATCGAGTACCAGAATAATTTAAATCCTATTGCGTTATTTTCTACCCTAAATAAAAGGTAAAGATGTAAGTAATAATCCCTGATAACACCGACAACAACTTCTTATCAGAGTCTTAGAAATTGAATTTCAAAGTTCACAAGGTATAGGCAAAAGCTCACGTCTTTTAAGCGATTAAGTGGAATTCAGCGGAACTTCGAAATCGGTTTTCGATGTTTGGCGGTGTTGTTAGAAAAGATTTCTTTTGATAAGATATATTGAAGCAGTAACACAAACGCTTGCAATAAGGTGTAAATAATTTTGGTACATAATTTTGTCCAATAACTACTCGAAGTCCTGGCGGATTCCGTCTTAAAGGAGAAGTTCACTCCAGAATGGCCATTTATTTTCTTTACGCCAATAAAAAGTTTATACAAAAATATGTTATTCACCAAAATTTCAGCTTCCAATGAGCGCTAAATCCCTACGAAATCTTTCTCTAAAGTAGCCCAAAATTCGACAACTGAACGCCGCCATCTTGGAGCTAGTAATGTATGCGTGACGTCAAAGAGTTCAGCCTGAAGTTTAGCGGGAAAATTTAAATACTTCAAACTCCTTGTTTCTTTGTAGTGGCTTTTGTTTGTCAAAATGCCTGTTTTTGCAGCTCCATGTTTCTCAAACAGAGCTCCAAGAGATAAAAAAAACCTTTCACCTTTTCTTTCCTTTCAGACAGGCATTTTGACAAACAAAAGCCACTTCAAAGAAACAAGGAGTTTGAAGTATTTAAATTTTCCCGCTAAACTTCAGGCTGAACTCTTTGACGTCACGCATACATTACTAGCTCCAAGATGGCGGCGTTCAGTTGTCGAATTTTGGGCTACTTTAGAGAAAGATTTTGTAGGGATTTAGCACTCGTTGGAAGATGAAATTTTGGCGAAGAACATATTTTTGTATAAACTTTTTATTGGCGTAAAGAAAATAAATAGCCATTCTGGAGTGAACTTCTCCTTTAAGTGCTTTTAACTTCTGACCTTGCAATTACCTCGCAAATTCGTTTCTAGCTGGTGTTTTGATTTCGTGCCTGTGAACTGAACGAAAATTTGCTCGTTCTTGTTAAAGGAGCTCGGTCACGACGGTTTCGCAGATTTTGGCCTTAACTGTTCTGAAATTAGTGGAAGGCAACTTAACCCATGAAAAACACTATCTTTGAACATGTAAAGGAAGATATAACGTTAATATGTGGATAGGAATCTAACAACGGCTATAAATAACGATTTTTGTAGACGTGCGGAAACAACTTGAAAAGTTAAGCTAAACTTTTTTTAAGTTGTAATCCATTTCCATTGTAGCCATCTGCAGCTAAAGATGCTTGTTAACAGCTTCAGTGCTCTAATATAGCAATTGTTAATAAAAATGAACTATTATCTTTTGGTTTCCCTCGACACAAATATAAATTTTGGCTTTTAAAAAATCTGTTAAAATCCGTGACAAAGCCCCTTTAACTTCTTTCGCTTCAAGCTTTTGCTTCTTCCATTTATTACTTTTTAGTAGAAACAAGTCAACGTTTTTGCATTTTTTGTTTTTAAACTTCTTAACGTAAGTGCAACCGGTCTAGATGGGGAAATCTAGACCGCGGTCAATATCGATTTTAGCCATTCAAATTCGCGAATTTGGTAGTTCCCAGTCCTTGTGAGACACTGCCATATAATAACGATTTTTCTAAAATTTCGTCTACGGGCGGTCAATCTACTACACATATCAAAAAGAAAATACCAAGAGTTAGACTAGATTTCGATAAAATCTGGCTTGTTTAAAAACAAAACAAAATGATTATCGTTGCTATTGTAACCTTTGTTCCTACGAAACCAGCAAAAAATCAAGCTTTGCTCATATCAGGCTAGAATTTTGCATTGGGGGGGGGGGGGGGGGGGGGGGGGGAGAGAGCGTGGGTGTGCATGAGCGCCTTTGGAGCGAAATTTTGAGCGCTGCTGGCGCATAACGCAGCGGGGTCATGGGGTATCCTCCCCCAGATAATTTTGAAAAAATAGGTTATCTGACACAACATTTCGTTCGTTTTGAAGACAGTTTGTTAGGAAACAAGGAAGGTAAAAATGAAGGTAGCAACGACAATAATTCTGGTACAATTAAAGATCCGCACTCTAGACACGACCACATTGCTCTCCCAGAGGTCTACAAATCCTTGGCCCGCACACAAGTCTCGAGAGCAACATCGGTTAAAGGACACGATTAAAAGCGACTAAAATACCGGTAAGAACATTCTATCCGTCGATTAAGGACGTTCGCGCTAATTGTTCATGCGCATCCCTACTGCGCACGTAATTCCTGTCGCAACGCTACGCCACGTCATGCATCGAGCGCGCGCGCTGAGGAAACTTTCCAACTACATATAGGGTGAGTAGCCGTTGCGATAACTTCGCTTGCAGTTTGCTCGCTTAAATGGTCGGTGACCCCTACTTTTTTCTTAACAGATCACTTTTGTTAACGATTATCTACGTTTTGTGAGAAAATGAAAAAAATCTATCGATTAAAAGGTTGATTTTTTTTGCCCCACGCACGTTCGAATTCCGCTTTTTGATCTTTTCGTTTTGCCGTACGACGGGTTCAAATGCCTCTTCCAGGGCTAAGTTTTGCATAAAAGATGGCAACACTTAAAATTATTTACGCAACAGACGCACTTCTTCAAAATATCACCAAGATCGTTTGCCTCCGTTTTCTCATCATCGATAATTTAAACTACAAACCTTGAAAGCCGTGCGAAATTACGTGCGCCAATTTTTCAAATTCAGGGTAGTTTTCTACAGACTTTATCTCTGAAACGAAGTCGGTGACCCCCACTTTTTTTTGTATTTCTGACACAAGTAACTCATTATCCGTCCTCAGTAAAAATTTTAGAAAAATCTATCCACTGGAAAATTTTCGCGCGAACGTCCTTAAAGAGGCTAGAAAACTTAAAAACATACCTGCCAATGTTATCGACCTTCTCTTGTTCTAATTTTTCCGTGATCGCCGTTCACTAGCAAAATGTCAGCGAGTACGGCGAACCGAAGCGAATGTTTAAGGTGAAAAGTTTTCTAGTTTGGTCGTATAATGAACATCTTATTAACCGAGCTTAGTCAATCTGTATGGAGAATGTTGACCTCGGTCATGAGTACACTGCGTTCGGTCTGTACTCACGACCTTGGTCAAGATTCTCCCATACAGACCTCCTGCTCGGTTAATAAGAGCTAAGTAATAACGTGCGCATGCTTGCGAAATACGACTGCACAAGCGATAAGTTAGCCGCTTTTTTCTATAAAGCTATTTACAATCTCGCTCGAGAGAGTTCGTAACGAAGTGGAGCTCAAGCGCTATCACAATTGCACAGTACTCTTTCGTGTATCTCTTCGAAACTTGTAAGTTAGCCTATTAGGTAGGCATGGTGAATTGCGTGATCACTGCAGCGGTTACGCCCAGAGGTACTCTCGTTTTTGTGGGCTATGTACAGGTATGTGCCACGGCATACGGTTAAAGGAACCCTCCACTATATTAAAAAAAATGCCTTACCTAGCGAACTGATTTTTTTATCGATTTTCAAAGACGAGCCCCTCAGCCTCTTCGTAATTCCCGCGGCCGCCATCTTGAATAGCGCGCAATGGACTGTGGGCATTGATGACGTATCGTGGTTGCAACAGCGGCAATATCTTAGAACCGTAGCGGGACAATTTATGGTGTAACCCCAGTCCCCCACACCCTCCCCCACTCCCACCACCACGGGCGGTAACGCAACCCGAGTCTTGAATGATTACATACGGGAAGACGTATTCAAATCTCTTTTCGTCATCGACTCTCCTTTCAAGACAGACTTACTGGATCATTTTAATTGTAGCCACCGAGTACCATACTTTCCCTTGTGTACGATAACCAGGAAAGTTTCAGTGGTAAATTCTCACAGTGTCATCAGGAACTACAAGGTCAACAAGGTGAGTGGTAAATTAAATCACGAAGGAAACGAAGCGATCTTATCATTATTTAATGGTCAGGAAACGAAACACCGTATTTGGTATCAACTAACCGAAACAAAGAAAAGCAAGCTGCCATTTGTAGAATTTCAATGCGTTTTCCCTTGTCGTTTGGCGGAAAATATTGATCAACAAAGCATCAAATTGTCAGGCAACAAGACTCGGACTGGAATGTGAAGTGTGTCACGCAATACTTAATCCGTGAAAATAGCCAAGAATTCGTTCGAACTTATTTCTCAGTATTGCGTTGTGCCGCAAATTTTATTTCACAATTCGACAGGAAAGGTCTTAATCTAAAACTAGAATGGCAATTTAGGCCTGGTCTATTTGCCACAAGTGAAAAATAAGGCAAGATTTAGGAACATATTTTCGCGATGTTTGCATAAATTATTGAAGGTGTTCTATAAATATAGTAGTTTTCCTCCGATTTTGAACAAGAAAGCAACCAAATGACATGTCAGCAGTAAGAACTGATAAAAATTGACTGGATGTGTACAAATTTTGGGGGTTTTATCGGCGCGAAGTATTTTTAACGAACGTTTAATATCCTGTGTTAGAACTCGTGAAAAATGGCCGGTTCATCACTTCTTGACACTGGTAATCGATAAATGCTCCACAGTGGAGAGAAACAAACTTTCTGGTCATTTCAACTGCATTTTAGTAGTAAGGATAGATAGTACTACCTGTGATAGAAATATGAAGGAAAACTATTTTGGAGTGCAAAATCGAGTGGAACGGTCTTAGTGACACGGCCTCTTAATATCGAATAAATTTGCTCAATTTTTTGAAAAAAAAAAATGAAAATTTAACAGCAGGAAGAAAAGAAAAAGACTGGTATTGTTTCCTTATTCTCAATAATCCTTCTGCTGTTTGGTAACGTTATTTATCAAACTTATCATAGAAGAAATTGCCTGAATACCTTAAAAGACTTATTCATGTGTGTATTTATTATCCTTTTAGAGACGCTAGCATCAACAACATTAGCGAGCTATACAACGAAACGTTTCGGAGTTTGTCATCACTTGTTCGACTGTAAGTTATCATAAAGAAACTCTTTACCGAATTTACAGCACACGGAAAGTTTTTCAATGGCCGATTTTGCAGTTGCTATGTAAAATACAATACAGGGCGTTGTTGCAGTGTTATTAAAAAACGATTCGATTGACTAGGTCTTACGTTAACATAATATTTCTAAACCTGAGTAAATTGTCTCCACAACAACGCTCTTATACAAGTTCAATTTAATGTATTTATACATAAAAACAAATAGCAGAAATTATTTTGAGAAGGGATTTGTTAGTTTTAGTAAGTTTTAAGAATTCCCTTGATTTACACAGAAAAGTTTGTACAATCGCATCAACTTAATGCGCCTTAATGCCAATTCCAAAAAGTGCCATCTCTTTTGAAGCAGATTTTCTACGAGTCTTTTATTGCCAATTTTGCTCTCCTGTAAATCCATACAGAAAGGTCACAAAATTATTTCTGGAAAGAACTTGGTATGTCATGTGTTCTTGTGCTATTTTTTTTTTTTTTAGCGACTTGCAAAGGAATGCAATTTCCAATCTTCCTGCTGGTGTTTTTGTCGACTTAAAGTCCCTGTCATATTTGTAAGTATCACACTATTTAAAGTGCCGAGTGTTTTTGTATCGCATTACCCTACATTGTGAAAAGATCGCTTTTGAAGATGCATGTTGTAGCATACGAAACTTCAAGTTTGGTAAAATCAAAGTTTTTTCTCCGACATGCGTTGTCTTGTCATGTTTGTCACCGCATTGTGTTTTTTTTATTTTTACTTAAAGGTATATGGTCAGCCTTGTGGCCGCGCTGACCTGGACCCTAGTTTTCTCACTTTGAAAAAAGTCCACCTCAACCCGAAATCAAAAATACGCTTCGAGTACATCTCAAAATCCGCTTCAGTCAAAATCGTCCCAGTGTCTTACTCGATTTTCCATCCTTTACTGAAAACCTGTTTCTAACGGTGTCCTTTTGGTCATCCTATGCTATTACTTTATCATATTTGGTTAAAAACAGTATGAATCGCGTCTCCAAAAGAACATGAAAAGAAGAGGTGGGAAGCGTGAAAGCGCCGGGCGGAAAGAATCGCCTGCGTTGACCAAAATAATGAAAGAAATTAACCAAAATCATTGGACAGCAAATCACCATTATATATGTTTGCAAAATCGCGTTTCTCGACCTGGCAAAAGGTCAGTGCAGTTTGTAAACGATTCGAACTTGGCGTCATCGGGCTGCTCGATTTGGAGCTCAAACGAATACAAGAACACAACAAATAATGTTGTAAGCTCTACTTTAATTCTTCAATATCATTAGGAATGATGACCTGCCTGTTCAATTTCACATTACAACTGAGACAAGGTTGAATGCCTGCCTGAATAATTTCAACTACACGAGCAAATACAAACGCAGCGCGGCGAAATAAAAACACTGATTATGCCAACGTAACGATACATACGATACATAAAAGATCCTGAGATTCGCACAAACAACATGCCAACTCACAGAAAGAGTGAAAGTTGTAAAGGGAAATTATAAAAGCAAAATATCCGATCGATAGTAGTAGTGACCGGGATCATGTGTGTCTCACCTCTACTGATATTTCTTCGACTTCAGTGGCATTCGTTGACACTAGCCTTTCCCTGTACAAGTCCATGGGTAAATTCCCCATGGTTTCAATAAAATCAGTGTTCTTATAATGTAACATGTATATAACCACTACTTTGATTCGCAAATACTTCGATTCGACAAGGCTTGTTGATGCGCTTTTCAGTTTCCGTTCTTCGCTCGCGCCTTGTAATGAAGTATGATATGCAAATTAGCTATGAAATAGTATCTAATGCACATATGCACCAGCTGACCATGTTCCTTTAAGTTAAAATTGCCGAAAAATAAGAGTGTTTATTTAGATTTCGAATAAGAAAATGTTTTGTAAAACATTTGAGAAGGAATATTAGCGATATAAAAAGTGAACAACGACGTTTCGATGACTCCATGTCATCAGTATCAAGTTGAAAATTAAAATACAAAGTTGAAGCTTTATATAGTATCCTATTACGCACTGCAACAATCATCGCATCGCATTATAAGATTGGGGAGAAAATTCGGCGACCCGACAAGAGTCGCAGTGCAAAACCAGTAAATTATGGGTGGGTGGGTGGGTGAAATTGTACCATTATATTACCGTCAAGCGGAATGAAAACCCGTAACAGACCCCAACAACCCGAATAGTTATGCAGCTCTCGTAAGCTTGTAATCCTACTGGTCCTCTAGTGTAGCAGCTGCTATTGTTTTGGGGGCTAGGGGCATTGTTCTTCTTGTTTGTTCTATTGTTCTCTCAGCCACTCATGTGAGACCTTACGAGAGCTGCATGCCCAACAATATTCAACAAACAACCAGCTGACTACTAATTGCACTTGGTATGTTCCCTCTGGCGTTGCACTTGAACACTGTCAATTTATTCATGATTTGTTGTTCTTATATGCGATGTCGATAATTTATGCAGTGCGAATAGTATGCTATTCCGCACTGCAACAATCATCGCATCGCATTATAAGATTGGGGAGAAAATTCGGCTCCCACCTAGAATCACCTATGCTTCACCCGTTCAGGAAACCATCAATGGACTCTTAATCCTCCAATACTCATATCCGAAACAAGAGGCCATTGATGGTCTCAATATGGAGGCCAAGTCACACAACACATCGCACAGCACCTATATCTATTCCCAAGGGATACATCAATATGTCGGCGGCGACATTTTTCCAAATATCAACATATGTTCCATCAATACCAAACATCAATGGGCTCTTATCCCCCAAAACTCATTTCGAAACAAAGAGACCATTGATGGTTTCCTATGGGGACCAAGTCAGAACAGCACAAGTAAACCGACAACAGTGAACAGTCTTACCTCACTACACTCTCCCCGACAACAATAATCCAGTCAACCTACAACTGTCACCCCGTTACCGACCCCACTTGAGTTCCCCTGTCGAACGGTCCAACTGATTGACTCTGGAGAAAACGATGGAAAAACGAACAGCTTTCCCTCAAACTCGGAGTTATGCTAACAATCCCAGGTCAAATAAGGTCGAAATTTCATGGGGGAAAGATAGGACGGCAACCAGCCGTCTCTTAGATATGTGAAAAGACGAAACTAAACGTTGATGGGGGAACCCATGGGGCCAGCAAGGGGTGACAGTCATGACCCAGCATAACCGGGGGAGTTGGTTTAGATACTCTTTTTCACAACTGTCACTCCAAGCAACCCCTGAACCAAAGAAAACGCTTCCAAATCTCAACTTTTAAAAGGCATAATTAGAGGAGTACAAGAAATACACGAAATGAAATATGCAAAAACCATTTATTACGTTAGCCATGGTACAAGAGAATTATCGTCAATATCACTGTAGTCATCATTGTAATTTTATGGATATTTGACCAAGAGAAAGACTGCTGAAAGGCTAACAGAAGCACTACTCACGTATAAACCCGAAGACTCTCGCATGGCTTTGCAATGGCCAAGGCGATTACAACAATAACAACGAGTCTCCCTATAAATGGATGACACGACTTTTAAATCTCTCTAAAAATGTGAACTCTAAGGCCTGTTAAACCCCGAAGCATGTACAGGATGAATGCTAAATGTCTAATTCCCCAAAAGCTTATAGCCATAACGTGTTGTCACTATCACAGTGAACAAACAAGCGGTCTACGCACGCCACATCGGTAATAACATTCCAGGTCTTCAAGCAAGCAATCTGAGGAAGGGGTCACACGTCTGGCCATCAAAAAATCGAATTTCGCTTCACGCTGCGTCTAACGCATCTTGGCAGTCACTTCCAAAGAAAGCTGGGAAAATTGTATGTCACACTGGTCATAACACCGTCATAACCATGAACCCGATATCACTTCAAAACAGAACCGGCAAATCACATGTCTCAGTTAGCATAGCATTCAAACAATGACGATCACCAATCAAAGAACTTGTCGTAGGAATCACTTCATAAGAAACAGGCAAATATTTGCCTCTCTCACAGGTACGATCATCAATCCAGAAAACTCGCTGAAAAAATCATCTTATGACAAAATTATATGCCTCACTGGCCATAACATTCTGACAGACAAGTTCAACAATCAGCCAACACGCTGAACAAATCACTTCGTGACAAAACAGGCAATTATATGCCTCACTGGCCATAACATTCTCAAAAGTCACGATCATCAAACAGACAACACGTTGAGTGAATCACTTCGTGACAAAACTGGCAATTATATGCCTCACTAGCCATAACATTCTCAAAAGTCAAGATCATCAAACAGACCACACGCTGAGTGAATCACTTCGTGACAAAGCAGGCAATTATATGCCTCACTGGCCATAACATTCTCAAAAGTCACGATCATCAAACAGACCACACGCTGAGTGAATCACTTCATGACAAAACAGGCAATTATATGCCTCACTGGCCATAACATTCTCAAAAGTCACGATCATCAAACAGACAACACGCTGAGTGAATCACTTCATGACAAAACAGGCAATAATATGCCTCACTGGCCATAACATTCTCAAAAGTCACGATCATCAAACAGACCACACGCTGAGTGAATCACTTCATGACAAAACAGGCAATTATATGCCTCACTGGCCATAACATTCTCAAAAGTCACGATCATCAAACAGACAACACGCTGAGTGAATCACTTCATGACAAAACAGGCAATAATATGCCTCACTGGCCATAACATTCTCAAAAGTCACGATCATCAAACAGACCACACGCTGAGTGAATCACTTCATGACAAAACAGGCAATTATATGCCTCACTGGCCATAACATTCTCAAAAGTCACGATCATCAAACAGACCACACGCTGAGTGAATCACTTCATGACAAAACAGGCAATTATATGCCTCACTGGCCATAACATTCTCAAAAGTCACGATCATCAAACAGACCACACGCTTAGTGAATCACTTCATGACAAAACAGGCAATTATATGCCTCACTGGCCATAACATTCTCAAAAGTCACGATCATCAAACAGACCACACGCTGAGTGAATCACTTCATGACAAAACAGGCAATAATATGCCTCACTGGCCATAACATTCTCAAAAGTCACGATCATCAAACAGACCACACGCTGAGTGAATCACTTCATGACAAAACAGGCAATTATATGCCTCACTGGCCATAACATTCTCAAAAGTCACGATCATCAAACAGACCACACGCTGAGTGAATCACTTCATGACAAAACAGGCAATTATATGCCTCACTGGCCATAACATTCTCAAAAGTCACGATCATCAAACAGACCACACGCTGAGTGAATCACTTCATGACAAAACAGGCAATTATGCCTCACTGGCCATAACATTCTCAAAAGTCACGATCATCAAACAGACCACACGCTGAGTGAATCACTTCATGACAAAACAGGCAATTATGCCTCACTGGCCATAACATTCTCAAAAGTCATGATCATCAAACAGACAACACGCTGAGTGAATCACTTCATGACAAAACAGGCAATTATATGCCTCACTGGCCATAACATTCTCAAAAGTCACGATCATCAAACAGACCACACGCTGAGTGAATCACTTCATGACAAAACAGGCAATTATATGCCTCACTGGCCATAACATTCTCAAAAGTCACGATCATCAAACAGACCACACGCTGAGTGAATCACTTCATGACAAAACAGGCAATTATATGCCTCACTGGCCATAACATTCTCAAAAGTCACGATCATCAAACAGACCACACGCTTAGTGAATCACTTCATGACAAAACAGGCAATTATATGCCTCACTGGCCATAACATTCTCAAAAGTCACGATCATCAAACAGATAACACGCTGAATGAATCACTTTGTGACAAAACAGGCAATTATATGCCTCACTGGCCATAACATTTCATAAACGCGACAAATAATCCCTTTAAATACTTCGTAAGATAATACTGATACCGTACGGAGCCCAACCTTTGGCATAACGTGACACAATATCAATTCTGGTCAGCAAGGGCGCTAGAAGTCGAGCGAATAAGCACTAGAGCCCAACCACGTGGAAAAAAATAACAAAAGAACCACTCCCTTTGGGCATTATACCTCACCGTCAGTAGCGAAACGTAATTTACATAACCCAACCACGTGGAAAATAACTGAAAAAATCGCCTCCGTTTACAAAAATACCATGACAGTAAAACGGACATTTGAACGAAAAGAGCCGCCCAGCCAACCCAGCACTGCCCTTCCGTCGCACGCAAAACAAAATTGACAGAGCAATACCAACGCAAAGCCACATTAACCTGGACAAAATATTACCTCAGGAAAACACCGCCATGTTCGATTTAAGTCCAAGCGCATTTACGCCTTGGGTCGTCTATGCTTGAAGAAGGCAAGCCAAGGCTTGAGGAATCCGAACTGCTCCCTGCTGAGGCGTTGCTGAAAACCTCTCTGCTGAAACTTCGCGTTCAAAACTATAAGACGCTCCACGTGTCTTCTTGGTGCCAACGAAACCTGTATCTGAAGTCTTCGCATGAGCATTCAGACCGAACGATTCAGTACATAGCTTAAATTCAATAGCAACTGGCGAAGGAAAAGTCGTACAAATTTGCCAACTGAATCAGTAAATACACATTCAGTCTGATGAGCCTTATCCTGGAGTCAAGGTCTGAAGGCTAGTGTTGTAGTTCCGATGAAGAAGAAGGGCACAGGCATGTTCCCTCTGGCGTTGCACTTGAACACTGTCAATTTATTCATGATTTGTTGTTCTTATATGCGATGTCGATAATTTATGCAGTGCGAATAGTGATCGGAGAGTGAATGAAAATATTTAGGGTGTGAAAATCTATTTACATAGTCAATTTAAGTAAACAGTTTGGCACGGACGGAGTCTGATTGTGTGTTGAGTTTTGGCTTTATGTTCCTGATGAAGAGCATTTCGTAAAGTAAACAATCCAGCTTCGTGCGGCATTTCTTTAAAACAGTGAACTGTTTTTGTACACTGGAGCCTTGCAGCTTGTGGTCTTCTTTTAAGTGTCGACCAATCGCAGAATATTTATGCTCAGCGATGCATTGAAAAAGATGTCGGGATGTGAACCCGACATAATCTGCATCACACAGATTACATGCGAATTTGTAAACAACGTAATGTTGATTTATAAGGGGAGGCTTGGCTTCTACCACTTTGAGGTCGTCCATAATTTTTCTGCTTGTAAACACTGGCTGCAGGTCACTTCCGATTTTCTTGTTGAGGTCGTTAAGATTACGGCGTAAAGCGTCAGCCGATCTCTGGTCTTTAAACGGCAAAACAATTCTGATGGGCTTGTCCTCCTGGGCTTCTTCCGGTGGTCTTGCTTGATCTCGTGTGCGGATAAAGTTGTTGATGGTTGATTCAATAAGGCGCGGAGGATACTTTAATTTAAGAAACATTGATCTTAAGGTATTGCATTCATTGGCAAAAACATCTGGAGAAGATGAGAGACGATGAGCACGAATTAACATTGTTTTCAGGAGTGAATTCTTGTACTTGTTGTCGACTGAACACTGTCAATACACCCCCCTAGTCCATGTGCAAATTCCTCAAATTATCATCAAATCCAAAAAATTTGCATAGCATAAGCAGTAGAATTCAAATAACAATAAGGCTGTGTTCACAGCAGAGCTGAAGCAGTGCTTCACTTTAAAAATATATTTCATCAAAATCAAGGCAGCTCCAGAAACGTAAAATAGCGCAAAGTTTGTGTACGATATTCATTTTAATGTTGCAGTAGTTTTATTGGATTCGTCCGGTTAGTTTTATATAATTCAGAAAAACGTAAATTTGGCGAGTTCGCTACATTTTGACGCAAAAGGTGAGTTTATAACATTAGCTCAAACTTTTTCATCGTTGCAAATAGCCGAATGTAATTTGGAGCTAATGAAACTGATACATTGAACCTACTTTTTCTTCGGTTGTTGTGCTTTTAGGCGAAATTTGGAAGCGCTCGAGCGTTCCAAACTTCGAAGTTCGCCCGGAGTTAATATTTTGATGTCCAAATTGTACCGGGATTTCTGTCCCGACGATTTTGCGGAAACTTGAACAGTCATGGCAAGTTGTTATTACGAGCTAACTGCAGAAGTTTAAACGAAATCTTAGCGCTCAGTTATCTGTAAATAGCAATTTTATCCAAAAAGTAGTGTTCAATAAATGTAACATCGCGCAAAACTAACGAATCTTACATTAACATATTGACATACATATTATTCCTCGATAAATTTCGTATAAAATGCGAAAGTTTCAAGAAAATCGAGTCAGAAATGGTGAAGTTATTAGAGTTTTTAGACAGGCATACAGCACGTCATTTATTTCGATCGAGTCACCTTAAGTAAATAATTAAGAATATAATGCTAGCTAGAATTAGATAAAAGAATTCTTTGGTTGAACGAGATCTCTTTGTACATTTTTAGGTATTTATCACACAACAGAATCAAGGAATTACCAGCAGGTTTATTTCAAGGAACAAAACTACTGAGACACTTGTAAGCTTCGCTGGAATAAAGTACTAAATGATAGGCTTTAGTAAATTAAATGTAATGAGTGACTAATTTATCTTTTAATAGACTATTGCATTATAATAAATTTTAAATAGATTATAATAGACTGAATAGATTTAATTAAGTAAATAAGAATATAATGGCTAGCTAGAATTAGATAAAACAATTATCTGGTTGAAAGAGATCTCATTGTACATTTTTTTAGGGATTTATCACACAACAGAATCAAGGAATTACCAGCAGGATTATTTCAAGGAACAAATCTACTGAGACACTTGTAAGCTCCTCTTGGACTTCACAACGTTAATAGCAATACGTTCTGATAAAATAATTATGTCTTCTAGTCGAAAACGTTTCGTTTTAAGGCAGACTTGCTTACTGCGCATCCAAACCCGTACGTGTTCAACTTACTCAAGCTTTTCAGTCAGTTTATCTCAAGTTACCAAATACACCGTTTTATGGCCCGAGAAAGATTATGCGACCAACCAATCTACACGTCAAACTACAGGTACTACATATAGGGGCATACAGAGTGAATTTGGCCTTTCATTTTATCTCACAATTAGAGACTTGAGTAACAACTTATTACAAAATCTTAAAGCGGACGTTCTTCACCAGCTGACTCTTCTGGAATCACTGTAAGTGGTTTGCCTTTTATGTGTGTGTGTGTGAGTAAAACGTAACAAACTGATCAAAATGCGGACATAGATGTGCCCTGTCTTTTGTACACCTAGACAATGTTAAGTAATAACTATAAACGCCAAGCAAGTCAACCGGAGGGAGCAACTTCTAAACATTTACCTATCTGCTAAAAACAAAGTCCTCAGGCAGGCCAACGTGAGACTGCATTGCATTTTTTTGTTTCAGTATTTAGTTTTTTTTTATTAAAAATACCGCACATTTAGCTAATATTAGGCTTGTTTTAGTAAACGTAATAAAACTACATAGTGAATGGTTTGAACCCAGGAGTATCAGTAGTTCGTATAGTGTGATCGTCCGGGTGAGAGTAGTTCTGAGAAGAACTGTTGTTGGTGACTGACGTTTCGACAACCTGTGCGGAAGTCATTTTCAGAGTCAAGTGAAGAGTTGTTGTCAGTTGGTGATGTTATAAGTCTGGTCTGTTGTAACTGATTGGTCAGTTTAGCCGTGATGTTATTGGCTGTAAGACTCGCGTTAATTCCGTCAACAGTAATAGGTCAGTTTCGATCCGTCTATTGTTAGTCAAATTAAGTCGTTCTGTTTGTGGTCTGTTCGTCGGTTTTGTTTATGTCGTTAATTAGTCGTTTGTAAGGTGGCGGTAGTTGTTGACATCTGTTGATAGGCGTTTGTTCTAAGTTTGTGTACCAGCTTTCTAGAGTCAGTCGTTGAAAATAGTTCGTACTGTAGGTTAAACATTCAGCAGAGTCCCAGTCAATTTTGTGATTAGTAAGTCGGTG
This sequence comes from Meandrina meandrites, assembly GCA_963693305.1. Lineage (NCBI taxonomy): Eukaryota > Metazoa > Cnidaria > Anthozoa > Scleractinia > Meandrinidae > Meandrina > Meandrina meandrites. The sequence continues at coordinate 48,345,748 of OY855903.1, forward strand.
GTGTTCAGAAATGTGATTGTTTACATCACCATTTCTAGTCGCTCGTTTGTGTTCAGTCAGTCTCGTGTTGAGGTTTCTACCAGTCTCTCCAATGTAGGAGGCTTGGCAGTCGGAGCATTTGATCTTATAAACCGCTCCCTGTCTGTTGTTAGATTCGTCCCTGTCTTTAACGTTGGTCAGTAAATGTCGTAACGTAGTTATAGGCTTGTGAGCTACATCAAGGGCACTTCTGAGACCATCGCGCGGATTCTACAACCTTACAATATCCGTGTAGCTCACAAGCCTATAACTACGTTACGACATTTACTGACCAACGTTAAAGACAGGGACGAACCTAACAACAGACAGGGAGCGGTTTATAAGATCACATGCTCCGACTGCCAAGCCTCCTACATTGGAGAGACTGGTAGAAACCTCAACACGAGACTGACTGAACACAAACGAGCGACTAGAAATGGTGATGTAAACAATCACATTTCTGAACACCACCGACTTACTAATCACAAAATTGACTGGGACTCTGCTGAATGTTTAACCTGCAGTACGAACTATTTTCAACGACTGACTCTAGAAAGCTGGTACACAAACTTAGAACAAACGCCTATCAACAGATGTCAACAACTACCGCCACCTTACAAACGACTAATTAACGACATAAACAAAACCGACGAACAGACCACAAACTCAACGACTTAATTTGACTAACAATAGACGGATCGAAACTGACCTATTACTGTTGACGGAATTAACGCGAGTCTTACAGCCAATAACATCACGGCTAAACTGACCAATCAGTTACAACAGACCAGACTTATAACATCACCAACTGACAACAACTCTTCACTTGACTCTGAAGATGACTTCCGCACAGGTTGTCGAAACGTCAGTCACCAACAACAGTTCTTCTCAGAACTACTCTCACCCGGACGATCACACTATACGAACTAGTAATAAAACTAATTCAATCTACCTTTAACTGCAGTTAGTAAGTACAACACAAGAAATGTATTCGATTGATTGATGTCGAAACTTTCATGTCAACAGACGTGGTAGACTTTAATATAAATATGGAGCGTGACGAATTATTTTGCACATCTACGAACTTTGATCTTCTTCTTGGTTTTTTCAGTACATTGTTATTCTTGAAAGAGAAATTTACTTTTATTGTTCAGTCTAAAGATTCTGCTCATGAAACTGACCATGCCTTGAAAACGGTCCAGAATGAAGTTCAGAATGAAGTTTTCCTTGGAATATGCAAAATTGACCAACTACGAAAGCTTTGCCTCATCCGTTAGGCACTGCAAATCCTTCTTTAACATCTTTCGTATGAGAGATAAAAGTTCAAGGCAAGTCAATGTTTAGGAGGAAAACTGCTCCAAAATAATCAATCTCTTCGGATTTTATGCTTTTGAGGATGGTTAGCAGCTGCTTCATCGCTAATATTAGACAACTTCTTCTGTGTTATGCGGAAAATGCTTTGCGAGTTGTTAAAAGTCTTAAAACAATCGTACTGCAGTTGATCGGCGCCATTGCATTCTGTACTACCTAATATGGCGGATCCAAGATGGCATCTGTTTTGACATCATGATGTTATTATTACGTGATAATATAATGTGACGAATATCAAAGATAGATTTTCGGACATACTTATCCCCTCCCCCTCCCCTGAAAAAGATAACAAAAAACGCTCCAAATAGGGTTAGGAATCTCAAAGAGCGAAGGCAATTGTAAGTATCGTTTTGTTCTTGTTCAGTTGCAATAGCTAGGTTGTAAGCCTTATCCGAGGAACATTGACATTAAAGTGACTGTGTCGTTGCTAGCTTAATCAATTTTAATACGGTTTGTCAAATACTCGTGCATCCTGATAGGCAAAAGTGTTTTTTTTTTCTTGCTTGTTTGTTTGTTAATCTGTTTTTAGAACTTGGTAGAAGTTAAAAAATAAGTTTCCGTAGATGTCGGTGTGATGGTCTATGCCCTTTACATTTACGATTACATTTACGATTACATTTAGCAAGGATTTACATTGCTTAGCAAGGATTTGGAAAGATGCCCCCAAAACATAAGCTCCTTTTTGGCTCCTTTTTATATATAGAACGTGTGATCAAAGTTTTACAAGTGTCCAGCTAGGTTAAGTCTCTTTGTCACAAAAAATCCCCACGGTTTCTAAACATTTTAAGCAGTTTCTAAATTGATCGTTTGCTTATTTGTATTTTAGGGCTTTGACGAGCAACAAGCTTGCTTTTATTGAGGAAGGACTTCTTCAAAATAACACTAAGCTCGAGAAATTGTAAGTGTGCATCAATTCAAAAATTGTCGTGGGACTAACGTTTAAACTCGGTTGGTTCTTTGTAAACAGCTTTATTCTCGACTTCTCCTTAAAAATATTCGATTCCGCACACAATAACAACAACAACAACTCACTCACTGCACTCCCCAATCGTACGGTAAGTCTTCGCAAAACGCACGTGACCAATAGCAACCAAACGTGAGGCACAGAAATAGCTTGCTGTTTACCAAACAAAAGTGGTATAATGGCATGGTTGTTGGCTTAACAATTTCACTGTAACTTGATATATGTAGCAAACGATCCTGCTACTTGGTTAGACATTCTAGTGTTCTCGGATAAGGACTGTAAACGGTAGGCGCCGTCTCCTGTATTTTGGAGTTTTATGGTAAGCAGGGGTCATCAAAAGCCCGTCACACTATTGGCAAAGAAGCTCCCTGTGTTGTGGCCTGGTCTTTGTCTGTATACTCTCATCAAATCCACATCAGCATTAATGCTGCGAATAATTCAACCTACTTCAAAAAATAAAGAAGACAAAGATGAAGATGAGAGAATGAAGATGGTGATGGCCATACTAATGTTGATGTCTTTTAACACTCATTGAGTGCTTAGCACTAGCATTCTGTTTTCATGTTTAACATCTTCGTAAACCTTTTGCTAAACGATACACACATTTCTCCAAAAAACAGGGAATTGAGTGACAATCAGTTAACGACGATTCCTGCCAACATCATGAGTAACTTTTCGTCTTTGCTTCACCTGTGAGTATAAAAAACATGGTGTGATATTATTATATTATATAAATATTATCAGACAACTGTTGGACGCTCTAACCACTGAGCTATTAGAGACTCGTTGCGAGCGAGGCCGTAAACTAGTTTCGTCGCTCACCATAAGTCACCATTCAACTTATCATGAATCCAGCGCAGTTACGGCAGGACATGTGTCAACATAAGAACCTGGTTTATTTAGTTTATTTCATCGACAAATAGAGATTACCAAGTGCGGTCGTACAACATATATCTTTTGCAATACAAATGTTCGTAAATATGAAAATGGTCTACATTTTCTAATAAAGTATTTCATACACATAACTATTCCATTTAATTTCCTTTTGTTGGAGGTTCTAACCAAGTATTCGTTCCTTCTTTGGCAGAAAATTGGGCGATAACCAGTTGAAGAACTTTCCTGAATTAGTTGGTTTTACAAAAAAACTACAACTGCTGTAAGTTGGTAAACGTATTAAGGCCTCCAAAAAGGTTAATTCGTTCATTAACATAACAAAAGTGACAAAAGCGTGTAATTTCTTTAAACAGAGATCTGTCGAGGAATGAAATTGAACGTATCCCAGTCCGAGTGTTGGCAAACCTTAATCAGCTCAAGCTGCTGTAAGTATACTGCAACATATGGAAATATGTTTACAAGTGACGAGGTGAGCTAATGACAACATGTTCCCGATACACCAGTAACTTGTCCTTTTACTAGAGTAAAATAAGGGGGAAAACGTTCTTCGCTAAAGGAAACGTTGTACACCAAGTGATGAGTGTTGTAAGTTGATTTGTTGTATCTAATTAAAGTGTTGCCTCGTACGCATTTACAGGTCACTGCAACGAAATATGATCAGGTCCATATCAAATGAGACTTTTGCGAACCTTACTGACCTGGAATATTTGTAAGTTGGAAATCATGCTACAATCGGTCCATAATATTTCTTTGGATAAAAATGATTTTTACCCTGATAAGAACTTATTTGAGACGACAACGTTCGGTTTTTACTATTTTTAACATTTTTAAAATCTTTTAGCCTTCTAAATAGTTATTTTTTAGGCTACAATCTGTTTGTACATGACGTTTGGTACGTGATCTCAATATATGTATGAAATTCGGTTTCATTTATTCTTCAGGCTGCTGAATTCAAATGACCTCACATCGATTCCCGGTGAAGCCTTCTCAAATCTTCCAAAACTACAAATACTGTAAGTTTTTGTTTAGTTTTCCATTATTTGGCATTTATATTTCTTAAGGTTTAAGGTTTCGTTGGGCCTTTAGTCATGGTAATACGTTTAACCAGTTTTGCACAAATTCCTCAGAGATGGTCTATTTTGGAATGTCTTTCAGTATGCTTTCTGACAACAGAATAGATTCTATTGGAGCAAGGGCATTTGTAATTGGTAACGTACCATTGAGAATGTAAGTTTGTATCTCTTATTTGAGTTGCTATGTAATATTATCCGCCCATCCGTTCATTCGTCCGTCCGACCATCAGTCCGTGTATCCGATCACAACATTCACTCCATTTATAAATAAGTATTAAGATATCTTAATTATATAAAACATCTTAAAATGGTGGTTCATTTTGTTCTTTACATAGATAAAAAAATGTAGTATTATAACTTTTAAAGTAACCACCCTCCACCAATTAATCCTAAATCTAATAACAACGTACTTGTTTTTTTTTTCTTTTTTTTTTACAAGTGTTGGAACTTACATGTGCTGTTGATTGATTTTAATTAACCACGCTAAATCTATTGTTGCTGAAAGAGATTTTAATACATTTATATGTTTTATTAGTTATTTGCTTCGCACAGCGTTGAAAATGTGGGGCCTTCATCAAGAACTGGCAGGCGTCGACGGTTTAAAGCCAATAATGCAAGTATCAGAAAGAAAGGTTGTTTTATTGATAGTTAAATACATACGGAGGAATATTTTAATAAGATCTAAGCAACTTTTTCGCTGAACAAGTATCTTAAGGTCGCGCAGGACCCTTGCTCATTAATAAATTCATTAGCCAAATTTCTTGACGTGGTGTTGTCTTGTAAAGCTTTAATTCCCCGAATTTTTAAAATCGATTCCTCTAAATCTTCTCAAGGATATTAGGGGATGATGTAATCACATCATGGTTGTATTTTTATTGGCAGCTCGCCGGTTACGGTGATGTTTCAGGCTCTCAGAGCTAAACTGCACATAATGCGATTTTGTGTCCAAGTTTTCTGCTATACTAGTGCACCAAATAAAATAAATATATAGCCTAGTGATAAATCATAACCTCCATGTGCCCTGACAGGAAGGAATTTCTCCAATTCATAAATTCCTAGAAGTTATTGACTTCTAAGAGAGTAAACCTGTGAAATCTTAACTTTGAAACGTTATATCTCTTTTTTGAAAGGGAGATTGGTAAATTCGCTTCTGTCAGGGAACAATAGAGTACACCAAGTTCATGTTCCTCGCAAATCAAATCCCGAAATTCTGTATCGGTGAATAAAACTTGGGCACAAAATTGCAGGTTTTGCCGCTTGGTTGTTCACAGCAACGTGCGCTTTATTCGAAGCTCCGAATCCACTTATGCTGAATTATGATAATTTGTTACGTTCCACCGCACGGGACACCAGCCACCAGAACTTATCAGTTAGATCTTCTCTATATAGCGGGCTATCCATCTTTTTTTTTTTTTTTGCAGAAGAATGAACGAAGGACAAATTGGCTCGCTGGGGTTTTTTGACTGGGATTTGTACCGAGGCTGTCTTATACAACTGTAAGTAGTCTGTGCTAAAAAACAATTACCTGTTGAGATAAAAATCATTCTAGATCAGCAAGAGAAGGAGTCAACAAAACTCTCGAGAAAACTCTTCTTCTTCTTCTTCTTCTTAGTCTTTTTACTTAAATGAATTTAAAGAAGCACTTCGTACTACAGCGAGTTAGATAATTGATTTATACTGATACTTTGATCGATATTTCTACTTTCCTATCTAGTGGATTAGGAGAAAACGCCCCTGAATATAACCAAATAAATGACGTTGCGGAAAGTATGAAGTCAACAATACGTAGCGCCCTGCATCAATCTGGTTTTGCAGCAACAATTAACACATCAGACGGTTTTTCCAAGTTGAATTTTGCGCCTTGTCCAGCCGGAACATTTGTTAATTCATCGGAAAAAGGTTATCCAGGTTGTAAAAAGTGTCCTCCAGGTAATTTCAATAATTTAAATAAACTGATAGAGTCGCACAGCATTTAAATACAAATTGCTTATCTCAACATTCGGCTCAACTCAAAAGCATAAAAGAAATGGCACCAACTGCTTTGTTCTATTGTACTGGTAAACTCCTGCTCGACTGCTCGTTAGGACGTAGAACTTTTAACTCAAGTTAGTTTTTTTTTTTTTTTTTTTTTTTATTTATTTATTTTTTTATTTTGGTCTATCTGATGATTAAAACAGTGGATCACTAAAATGAATTTTCACTAAAGTTAATTCTCACGCCCACCGTAACCCGAACAAAGGAACTTTAGAAAAAAAAACGAAAATACAGAAAGAAACATAAATGGGCATGAGTAGGAACACAGGAACACAACAGGAGCACTCTCACTGGAATGGAGTGCTACTAATAACATGGATATCTCATTATTCAACATTTTCTCGGAAACCTTTTTTGGAAGGCAAAAAACTACTTCAAATTGGTCACGATGAAACTTACTTGAGTTTTTTTTTTCATGGCAGAACCTTACGATGAGTCTTGGTACGGGCATGAATGGATTGTAGTTTTATGGGCTTTTAGTGCTTTCCGTAAAGTCTGTCATGAATTCGGAATAAATTTCCAAAGTAGAGTTTTTTGCAACTAACATTTAACCTTAACAAGTTCGGCCTAAAAAAATGGCCATTAATTAGTGGCCATTACGCAGACTTTCCGCACGCAAATCACTGTGAGGTTTACATCAGATATTGGAATTAGATTTAAGTTTGATATAAAAATATATATGAGAAAAATTTGTATTTCTATGGAACGATAAATAGAAAAAATGAAATCGGTCAATCAGGGATTCTATACGAATCAGATCTGACGAATAAAAAACGTTTAATTCCATTATGTGAAACTATTGTGTACTGCACATCAAATATGTAGGGGTAGGGATAAAAGAAATATGTGTATGTTTAATTCCGAGTAAATCGCAAATATATTTCAAACCTCGCTTTTTTATTATAATGAAAAAACACTGCGTTAATGAAATTACTTCGAATCAACGGCAAAATGTGTATTTCACTTACACATTTGCCGTTTACAAAATTACGTTAAAATATTCAAGTCAATGTGTATTACACCTCTTCGAGAAAAATGCATTGCGCTCAAACAAAAGAAAATAACGGCGACATTTGCAATGAAGTGGGTACAACATGCAGGAAGGCAGTGCACCTCGATTTGACTATTTTAGCGTAATTTTCAAACCGCTACATCGTATGATCACGCAACTCTTTCGTCATCCTCAGAGACCCAGGGGCAGTTAGTCGTAGCGAAACGAAGTAAACCGGGCAGAAATCGTAGCCACCTTGGTTTTTCAGCCCGATTTCTATTGAAAGCACTGCACAAGCCCTGATATGACTCCCGTCAGTGTGGCCTTTTCACCTGGGGAAACGAAACCCGGGGTAAATTTCCAGTTAAGTTTTCCCTAGTAAAGCGCTTTTCCCTAGCTAAAAGTCTACAGTGTGATCACAGCTATTGATTGATTGTTTTTTCCAACGATTTCTTTCTTTCAGGAGGTTATTATTCAGACACCTTAGCATACGTCAGCAAGCAATGCAGAAAGTGTCCAAATGGTACATTTGTTTCTGATGATAAGAGACCGGGAAAGCGTGCGCAGGACTGCGTTGCATGCCCTCAAGGTTAGCAGCTATGGGCACAGATGAATGTGCAAAACAGTGAACATATGGATACTTCGATAAGCGTCTGTGCCCTCAGCAAAAGTTATTATCAGTTGGTCATGTTGTTGATGTCACATTAACATACCACATGATATTTGCACTTAGAGCACCGTTTTTTTGTTTTCGCTTTTTTTTTTTCGCAGGAACAGATACCAACTCCTTTGCCGGATTTCGTGCTTGCAAATGCCTGACAGGATTTCATCGCACTCACCTGTTCAAGGGCTGTCAGCCTTGTCAAAAAGCCGGTCTGCGGTGTTTTAATGACTACGCCACTCTAAAGCAGGGCTTCTGGTGGAAGTGGTACAATGACACATTTAAAGGCTTATACCGCAACTTTACACTAAATCTTCGCTCGTCAAGTCCTTCTTTTGACTCACACGTTGTTGAATACCCGTTTAATATGCCCAAGCCCTATGAATGTCCAAGAAAGAAATCATGTCTCGGTGATCTGGATTCTAGTTGCGAAGACGGTTATGAAGGTCCACTTTGCGAAGTGTGTAGCCACGGGTACTATAAAAGATTTCAAACATGCAAAAAATGCCCGTCAAGGGCTTGGATGGCAGGACAATTGGCAATCACCACGATTTTGTTGGTGATACTCGTTGTGGTCGTCGTATGGACAAGCATAAGGAAAACAAAGCGAAGCAAACAACGTCCTCTTGTAGACATTATTTTGGCTAGGCTGAAAATCATCATAGGATTTTACCAGGTCACGTTTGGATTGCTAGAAGCTTTTTCTTTCGTAGAGTGGCCAGATTCCTTGGCTGTCATCTCAAAGTATTCGGAAATGCTTCAACTCAATGTCCTTCAGATTGCTCCACTGCATTGCCTTCTTCCTCAACTCAAAGTGGACGCGTTTGAAAGTTTGTTCGTCATTTTGGCGATGAACGCTTCAGCTGTATTGTTTGCAGTGGTTGCTTACTGGGTTAGGAAGTTTATGATAACAAGGAACAGCCAGCTCGACGATGAGCCCAAATCCAGACAAATTTCTCAGACTAAAGAACTTGTTTACAGAAACCTGTTTTTCTTCCTCTTTGTGACCTACCTTAGCACCTGCTCTAACACTGCAAATGTTCTCCCGCTCACATGCCGTGAGATTTGTTATGACAATACAGGTGAAAACTGTTTCAAGTATCTTAAATCCGACTTCACTGTTGAATGTCGCAGTGCAAGGTACAAGCGCTTGGTCATCGTGGCATATTGCGCAATCTTCTATATCGTCTCTTTACCACTGGCCGCGTATGGAGTTCTTTGGAGGAAACATAGAAATTTCAAGGTAATGGAAGACGAAATAAGACCGCGCCAAAACTCTAACAACGAACTAGCTGCAGGTTTGCGATTTCTCTGTGAGAATTACAACGCCAAATCGTGGTATTGGGAAGTTGTCGAAACAGTCCGTAAAGTCATCTTAACATCTGGCCTAATCCTCGTGGGAGGGGAGAGCAGGGCGTATATTGGCTTGGCATGTGTCGTGTCGGGACTCTATGGAATGTTCTTTGCGTATGTAGGCCCAGTTGAAGACCGTTTTGAAAACAGACTGATGCTTATTTCCCTTGCTGTTACTTTTGTCAATCTGGGTATTGGTGCTGTCAGTAAAATCCCCAAGGAAAATGTCCCAGCTTCAATTGACCCGTATGTGGACTCTGTTATGTTCAAGATACTGGTGATTGGAGCGAATACGTTGGTGATAGGTTTACTAGTTGGTAAGTCTTTGTAAAATTATATGCAAGTAACAGGCTTGATTGTGAAGAAATGCAAAACAAAACATCCGCCCCCACCATCCCTAGCCAATCACTATGTACATCCAAATTAATGCTGGTAATGCATTGTTTGGATGAACACAACTGAAAATAACTGACTTACTTTCTGTACAAATTGCATGCCTGTTACCGATATCTTAAATAAGTGACATGCTATATGACAAAAGCCGAAGGAGTCGACACAAAACTAACGGTTTTGCAAGACGAATATGTATAAGTGCTTTTAATCAAAATTGAAGGTAAAAAGTGTGAGGTATTTGAACGACGTTTGCACGAGTGAATGGCGTCCACGTGGCCATTTATTAGTATTCCTAGACAACTGTAAACCCTTCTCCCTAAGAGAAACATTAACAAATATATGCTAGGAGGCGAGTGTAGCCTAGTGGTTATGGCGCTGGACTAATCTGGAGTTCCCCGGTTCAAATTCTCCTCCCTGCTTCTAGATGGGATTTGTTTAATTCGGTAGTTGCGAATTCCACCGCCCCTTGCAAATAGCCAACTGGTCAATCTCCTGCCAGTTGGGATTTTGAACATATTTCAGTTCTATTTACAACATTTATTTGCTTATTCACAGTGTCTACAATTAGCACAACAGTGTTAAATACTCTAACTAAATAAATTGATTTTGTTTAAAGTGCTCCATGCTACGCTTTAATTCCAGTTCAGTAC